>OZ038484.1:113687800-113817800 GCA_964036315.1 Acanthosepion esculentum
CAGATCCTCTTCCCGAATACCAAAAAGAATGAACGAGCTCACTAAACATAATGCTTTGCAACAATCTAATCGACAAAGAAACATGCACAACACTTACACCCACAAACATTACACCTGCTCGTTTCTATCTCCTTCCTAAAATACACAAAAGCAACAACCCAGGAAGGCCCGTCATTTCATGATTCAACTGCCACACGACCAAAATTTCAAAATACGTAGACCATTACATACAACCCCTAGCTAAGGAAGTAAAATCCTACATCAGAGACACAACAGATCTACTAAACAAAATTAACCACATACAAACAGTTCCAGAGAATGCTATTCTAGTGACGTAAGGTCACTTTATTCAAACATTAAGCACATCGAAGGTCTAACCGCCTTCAGGAAGCACTTACTAAAAGAAGAAAACAAGAACCTCTCACAGAAGTTATCATAAAACTCATGGAGCATATTCTTACATTTAATACTTTCAACTTCAATGGAGCACACTACCTTCAAATAAGAGGTTGTGCCATGGCACCATTGCAGCTCCTTCATATGCTACAATATTCATGGGAAAAGTTGAGGAGACCCATATCTATCCCCTCATTGGTAACGACTGCGTATTCTATGCAATATATATCGATGACATATTCTTTATATACACGGGCAGTAACGACAAACTCACCCAATTCCTCATGACCCTAAACACGGTACACGACTCAATTAAATTTGACTATGAAAAATCCAAAACATCAGTAACATTTTTAGACACCCTCCTTTACATAGATGAAAACAGGAAACTGCAAACGACACTACACACTAAAATCACCGACAACTATCTACACTTTAAGTCTTCCCACCCTAAACACCTCAAAGAGAACCTTCCCTATTCACAACCACTTAAACTCAGAAGGATATGTTCCCACAATGAAGAATTAAACAAACACATTGAAAATCTGGAGCATCAATTCACAACACTAAAAAAACAAATAAAAAAAACAAATGAAAACTACAGACAAAAGTTCATTTCCTCCATCAAGACATTCATTTCTGTAGTTTACTGCTACAGCAAGCAGAACCATTTCTTTCTCCCGATGATGGCCATGTTGGCCGAAACTAGTCGACGAATCTAAATGAAATAATAATAATAAAAATATAAGAATATTAATCTACAACCCAGTATGTCTGAAGATTTTAATTAATTTTTTAATAATTTTTATCGTTCAAAATATATATATATATATATATATATATATATATATATATATATATACACAGTCATGTATGTATATATATATATATATATATATATATGTATATATATACACAGACATGTATATATATATATATATACACAGACATGTATATATATATATACACACACAGACATGTATATATATATATACACACACAGACATGTATATATATATATATACACACACAGACATGTATATATATATATACACACAGACATGTATATATATATATACACACAGACATATATATATATATACACATATATATACATGTACACTGACATATATATATACACACAGACAAATTATATATATATACACACACAGACACACATATATATATACACAGACATATATATATACACACACACAGACATATATATATACACACACAGACATATATATACACACACACAGATATATATATATATATATATATATATATATTTATACACACACAGACATATATATATACACACAGACATATATATATATATATATATACACACACACAGACATATATATATATTTATACACACACAGACATATATATATAAACACAGACATATATATATATATATATATATATATACAGACATATATATATATACACAGACATAAATATATATATATATATATATACACACAGACATATATATATATATATACACAGACATATATATATATATATATACATACAGACATATATATATATATATACACAGACATATATATATACACACACAGACATATATATATATATACACACACACAGACATATATATATACACAGACACACACATATATATATACAGACATATATATATATATATATATATATATATATACACACACATAGATAGATATATATATACACACACAGACATATATATATATATATACACACACACAGATATATATATATATACACACAGACATATATTTATATATATTTATATATACACACAGACATATATATATATATATACACAGACATATATATATACACACACAGACATATATATATATACACACACACAGACATATATGTATATATACACACACAGACCTATATATATATATACACACACAGACCTATATATATATATACACACACAGACATATATATATATATATATATATACACAGACATATATATATATACACACAGACATATATATATATATATACAGACATATATATATATATATACACAGACATATACATATATATACACACAGACATATACACACACACATATACATATATATATAGACTGACATATATACACACAGACATATATATATATATATATATACTGACATATATACACACAGACATATATATATATATATATATATACTGACATATATACACACAGACATATATATATATATACTGACATATATACACACAGACATATATATATATATACTGACATATATACACACAGACACATATATATATATATATATATATATATATACTGACATATATACACACAGACATATATATATATATATATATATATATATATACTGACATATATACACACAGACATATATATATATATATATATATATATATATACTGACATATATACACACAGACATATATATATATATATATATACTGACATATATACACACAGACATATATATATATATATATATATATATATATATATATATATATACTGACATATATACACACAGACATATATATATATATATATATATATATATATATATATACTGACATATATACACACAGACATATATATATATATATATATATATATATATATATACTGACATATATACACACAGACATATATATATATATATATATATATACTGACATATATACACACAGACATATATATATATATATATATACTGACATATATATATATATATATATATATATATATATATATATATATACTGACATATATACACACAGACATATATATATATATATATATATATATATATATATACTGACATATATACACACAGACATATATATATATATATATATAGCAGTGTTAGTTCAAGCCTTTGTCCCCGCTATGGAAAAATATTTCTCCCGAGCTAGCACTTACTAGATTTAACATCCACATTTCCATAGTTAGCCCTAAAATTATTTTTTCTTACTCTTTTCAACCATAGGTGTGCATCGTAGTAACTTTATTGTGAATTGTGAATTTGTTGTGAATCCTACTATTCATTATATAAAATTTCTCCACGTATTTAAATGTATTCCCGAAAATGTTGAATTCAATTCTTTCGATGATTCTTAACCTTAATCTTGTTCCATACAAACCTGTAAACCCTGGATCCTTTACAAACACCCAGAACTTTATAAAGGAACTGTAAAAAGTTGAATTCAATAGGAACAGTTAAACGAACAAAGTAGGAAAAACACAATTATATCTAGAAAATATTTTTTCACATTATTTATGTTATCAGTCATAATAGGTTTATGACGTAAAGTACCTCCCGAATTGAAACAGTTGCAAGATTGCCAAAACGATTGGAGAAAAATGACTTTTCAAATTTACAGAAGCATTTGGAGAAAATCCCGTTGGCAACGACATCGTGAATACAAACTCGACCGTAAAATCTGTCCTTCCACCAACTGTAGTCATCTTGTTTCCAGGGTCTGAAAAAGTAATAAGAATAATCTTGAGTATCAAGTAAATCCTAGGAAAAGAAAAGTTTACCTTCATTTTATCCTAATGCATTTTTGTCAGTGTCGAGTTACCTCCTCCTTAATTTTCTAATTGTCACTAGGGGGTCACTCTCCCTATGCTATAAATACTGGGCGACTTATCGCCTCGTCCTCTTTTTTCTTCATTTCGGGGCTGTGGTGGGAAATGCCTGATGGCATAAATTAAAATCCAAAATTAGAACGTTTGTTGCTGATTTTAGTCGTCGGCCCAATCTAGATAGATTAGCGGCGCAAACGGCTTTAGAAGAAAAAGTTGATCGGGCAATTCAAACCCGTGATAGTGGAGAAATAGCCTTAGTTATGGCAGAGTTGTCCTCCTTGCCTATCAAGAAGGATCAAGCTCTGGTAGTTAGGGATAGGTTAAATAGAATGTCTCCCGAGGCAACGAATATAGCCGCTGAATTGCGTGCGGAGGAGAATAGGAGCGCGTCTCGACGACATATCACGTGCGTCACATTGCCGGATAAGCGGACCGTGACTACAAACGAGGGCATATGTGAGGCTTTTCAGGAACTTTTCACCAGGGAGCCCGGTCTGAGCCCTGCTCAGTTCGACGCCTATTTAGCTGACTTTCCCTGCCTTGAGGCAGCTGAAGCGGCTAGGTGCGAGGATCCCATTACGTAGTCGGAAATCTGCGAAGCGCTGAAACAGGTTGGCCTGGACAAATCTCCGGGATTAGATGGTCTTCCATACGAAGTGTACTTGAGGCAGTCGCCCGTTTTTGTTCCCTTGCTGGCACTGATTTTCGGCAACTGGATGAAGCAGGGGTCTATACCCCAACGCTTCACCAGGGGCGTAATCAAGTCGTTACGTAAGGACAAAAACAGTGAGGATGGGTTAGATAACTTTCGCCCTTTAACTAAGGTCTTAGCGAACCGTTTGCAGGCTGTCCCCTCTAGTCTGATTGGCTCCGAAAAGACTTGTGCTGTGAAAGGCTGGACTATTCAAGACAACCTTCATATGGTACGCTTGATCATCGAGCAAGTCGACAGTGAAGCCACGCTGATCAATTTAGATCAGTCCAAGGCCTTCGATAGGGTTGACCATCGCTTTCTCGCGGCTGTCTTTTCGGCGGCCGGTTTTGGGTCGTATTTTCGCACCTGGATCCGACTTCTGTATGCGACCCCCGGTGCGCTGTTGGAGGTGAACGGAGTACGATCGAAGTCTTTCGTATTGTCTCGCTCTATTCATCAAGGTTGTCCGCTTTCGCCTTTGCTTTACGTTCTTGCGTTGGAACCTTTCCTTCGCAAGTTAAAGACGAATCCGGTCCTACGCGAAATTTCCCAACCTGACGAGGGCTGAACATTATGTGTTCTTATGCTTGCTAGGTGTTGTGAGAGTTGTGATTTGGACGAAACGTCAGAAGGAATTCTATGAAGGCGAGAAGTTCACTTCTTCCCAGCTGATCTTGTACTTTAAGTATCAGCTTAAAGTCAAGATTAGGTCGGGGCGAGGGGCGACTCACTTCATCAGAATTCGGCAAAAGGTGGGTGAATCTTGCGCGCTTGTGTCGTGTGAAAGAGGCTGACCTGGAGTGGCACTTTGATGCCGGTTAGTCATCAGGATATTGCTTTACCTGGGTTGAACACGGGCAACCCATCCCAAAATTAGGTTAGCTTAGGTTTTGTTTTGATTCTTTAGTTTCCTTTTTCAATAAACTTAGCTAAGGTATGTATGCTCATTGGCCCCTTTTATTTCTGTCCCTATTTTTCTTTAAGTTTAATTCCCCACCCCCTCTCTCGTTAAGTGGTCAGTGATATCAATTCTCTGGTGGATGTCGGGGCGATTTTCTTTTCGTGTGTGATTTTTCGTATTTGTTGTTGTGTCTGAATGAGTGCGTGTCTGCGTGAGTGCTTGGGATGAACGAATGTTTTATATTATTATAGTCCCGCATAAATTTTGTCCGGTTAACTGATGTTTCTGCCGAATTTAATGATTGGGGGAGTATTACTAACATGATTTTGTTTATTTTTTTGTAAATAGTTCCTTCATATTGTAAATACTCATTGGGGCTAGTTTTTAAATTGTTGTTTTATTCCCCTACCCCCACAGACGATAAATTGTACATATGGGGACTAGTTAATATTTTCATGGAGACATAGAGGTATTATGGTGAATGTGGTGAGAAGGTACATAAGAATGTATTGTTTTGGCGTAAGGAATGTTGTTAGTATGATTGGGTCAGCGTTTGTGGCTAGCTAATTTTAAAGTTAAAACAGAAGACCGACCTTGGCCACATTTTCTGTTTTCTACAGAAATAAATATTCTTTTTCCTTCAGCGACTACAATGTAAGCTCTCGCAAAAGATAAGCGTCTTCCCATTTGTGGAAGACTCTGTGAACATTATACACACACATACACGTACATACGAACATTCAGAAAAATACTAACTTTTTACGTTCACGCACAAACAAATGTTTATGTCTTTGTCACTTGTAAATTTTTTGTTTAATACATATATTTGTTTGTATATATATATATATATATATATATATATATATATATATATATATATATATATGTCATTCACAGACAGTACTGTTTCGCTGTTTTCGCTCCTCAGTGCGACTAGACTTCCGAATGCCTCAAGCTAGGACTGAAACACAACTAATTTGGTGTCAGCCAGAGCTATCTTCACTCGGTAGAGTTACACAACTAAATCCAGCATCTGTGATACAGCGAAACAGTCTGTCTGTGGATGACAATATATATGCTCCTGAAAATTTATTTCGGTTGAGCTCTCTGGGGAGGATGTGAGGGTTTGTAAACAGTGACTATTACGGCTAATAATGCAAGACTCTTCGGTAAATCGAATCGAGTTCTCTCAGTCACTGTGTGTTTATCTAAATATAAATACGCTTAAATTCACCTTCTTCTCTGCCGTGCGCCAACGACTTCAGGGTAAAATTTCCGACTGACGTGAATTCAGCCGGTTTTCGATTCTAGCCAGAGGCAACCGGACGTCTAGCCACACTGATGAGCTGTAATACAGCGAAACAGTCTGTCTGTGGATGACAATATATATATATATATATATATATATATATATATATATATATATATATAGGTCTTGTTTGTTTTATTTACATTTCTTTATGGTGGATTCAAATTTCTAAATCCGCCACGTTCTGTTAGTGAACCTTCTAGCAGGAATAAACAGCACGTATTTCTAATTCAACAACACGTAAACACACACCGGCCCGCTATATCAGCTCAAGCTAAACTTGCTATGATGATTATGACTGAGACTTGATAATTTATTAATTTCTATTAAGAAATCAAGAAATTATCAAGTCTCAGTGTGGTACAATGGATTCTTTTAAATTTGAAGGCCTTGGCTGAAATAAATCCCCTACCCTCCTCCTCATAGATTTCTTCATTAGTTGATGCTTCCCTCCCAATTCTGCCAAAACATCTTATTTTTAGTTGAAGATTTAAAAAAGGGGGGGATCTAAATGAAGAATAGCATACGCCAATCAGAACTCACCGCTTGAAAATGTAAGTGACTTTAGACCAAGGCAATAAAAAGTAATTTAAAAAAAAAAATAAACGCTTTCAAATCACATCACCCATGGCAAACTTGATTCGGTGAGTTTTAAACAAATTTTTTTCTGTTTTGTAAAGAAAGTTTAAAGCTGAAAACTTTAGTTTATTCATAATCTTGAGTTTTTCACTTCTTTTGCACATATGTTTAATTGTCTTAAGTACATTATAAATGATATAAACGTTATCTTACTTTATATATTTATATATATTGCAGTGAAATTTATGAAGAATAATTACAAAGAATTTTGTCGCAAAGTTAATCTTGTATTTGTTCTTAATAACGACATTGGTTTTCATGATACAATTACTTATTTTCATGCATGATTGTTTTTTTTTCCTATACTATTTGGGATAGCCTTGGTATAACTGCATTGATTAATTGTTGTAGCTATTTTTCTAACAGTTCATTCTTAAGAATGCACAACGCTAAATAAAGACAACGTTGTAGCGGGTTAACTTTTATTAGAGCACAGTGTTATAGAGGAAATTTTACACTAAAAAAAAACTCAGACTTTAAATTGAAAGTTAATGTTGATTATAACTGGTTCAAAACAGTGTGGCTAAAAACACAGGAATATTTGTTGGACTAGTGGGATACAAAAAAATGGATAATTTAGCAAAACTAGAAATTAGTATCCCTAATGATATGAAAATATGTTTAACAGAAATACGTACAAAAATAAAATGATTTTGTGAAAAGGGCGTTTTTTTTTTCTCTTGACTTCACTATTACTGTATCCCCCCCCCCCCCCAATTGATTTATTTAACTGCATTGATGATTTATTTCCCCTCGGGAAAAGCCGTCCTTTTAACAATGCGTCTTTTTTTTTTATTTTATGAATGTTAAACTTTTATTACTTTTATGTGGTATGCTTGTTTCAGAGAGCAAGAAATATTTAATGACATTTCGATTTATTGTAAAAAATTTTTAGAAAGAAATAGACCATACTGTTTGAAATATTCCACTGAATACTAAAGTTCAGTTTGTGTTTTTTGTTTCATGCTGTCAAATTAAAGGCTTGCAGAAATTCTTTAACAAGTTGTTATTAATAATCAAGAGTGGTCTTCCCTTTTTTTGTTTTTTTAATCTCCTCTCTGTGAGAGCTATTACTGTTTACTGGGACTATAAAAGGACACTATACGCAAACCTGGTAATCTCAGTTGAATAAAGCTTTCTTAAAGCCTACACCTTCGTGCTTTTGTCATTACTCCAGTATCATTCAATATGATAAAAGCATGAAACCGCCAATTTTCAAGTATTTCTGAGTTTGCTTAACGCAAAATGTTAATCTACCCAACGTATAAACCTATGACAAATTTATTCAATATGATCTGAAATTATCTAACACGTTATTTCTCACATAGAAAAATGGAGCTACGACATATTTTACTTAAATATTTAAAGGTACGGACATAAAACTATAATCACATTCATCCAGCGTGTCCAGACATGTAAAGTAAAAAAAGTTAAAGCAAAACCTTTGACGGACACGTTATTCTGTTTAATTCGAAATGTTTATACAACATAAATATTTTTAAAAAAAAATGGTGCAACTCGAAGCTCTCTAGGAGCGAAGAAATACTTCATTATCCCTAATACATTAACCTTTGTTATATAATAATGTAGGTATTGTCACAGACTAAAAAAACGCGAAAACACATTTTAAATGCCTTCATTGAACTTAAATTTCGGTTATGTTCAAAAGAATGGTCTAAAGCCAGATAGAATCAAAAGAAAAATTAATTTCCGCATATAAATATTTAAGGCATTTTTAAAGCATTAATAATACTTTTTCCCGTCACTCATCGACTTGCCATTGTATACGAAAAATGTAAATAACCAACTTAAATTCCTCTTTAAAATACATTTGTTCTAGAGATGTCTTTCGAAGTCTATTGCAAATTTAAGGATTAATTGGATTTTCTAAAAGTAATGCTTACTTTTTACTTAGAATTAAAATAACATTTTATTTACGCACGCTAGCCTGTGATGTCAAAGGACACAGTAGAAAGCCAGTTATTCTACTCCATTCTGTAAAAGCGCTGGAAAGAGTATAAATAAAACCTAAAATACGGAAACCCAGCAACATTCTGACGATTCCCTGATTTATGGCAAATATTTTAAGACATTGGGGTCGCGATTTTTGCTTTCATTGCGGAAAAAGTATACATGTGTGATAATGTAAATCTACGACAAACAGATCTACTATATTGTACTTTATGAGGGCTAAGAGTTTAAAAAAATCTAATGCAGTACATTCAACGTGATCTTAGTCTTTTGCCATCGTCTTTTGCAATGTCTAAGAAGGAAATCAAATCAGACAGACATTTCTGTCGAAAATATTTCCCTGTATTTTCCATTTTTTTTTTTTTTTCATCTAGTTGACTTGTCACTGAATATCGGATAAGGATATTTCAATTCCTTGTTCGTGCAAAATCGTCCTGAATATGTTGTCCCCCGGCTATAATATATATATAAGTAATAATAGTCGTCTGGAAAAAAAACCTTAGGTGTTTTGGCTTGTAAATGTAATACCCGAAGAAAAATAAGGGATTAAATAAAAGAAAGAACTAAGAACCTGTAATTGAGGCGAAAACAATCGTCCAGTGCACCCTGACGATCCGCGTAGGTGAAACCTAAGTAGGTTTACCTGGCTCTTTAGGTTTATATATATATATATATGTGTATGTGTGAGTGATATAGATAGCCGTGTTTTAAAATTGTTACTTTAGTGAAATTACTGAAGTTCTCGTTACATACGTGCTAGGTTGAAACATGTGTCGCAACATCTTTTTTTGTCAGGGGATGATTGGCAAAAGCCAGGTTGCAAAGTTATAACTTCCATACAGCTTTTCGCTTGATACTTTGTTCCATTTGTAAGAACGATAATCACTTTCAGGTTCTCTTCGTCGCCATACAGACAGGATTCTAGTTTATAAAACACGAGAAAGAAAAGGTTATAAAAATATTAACAGTTGAAATAATTATTTATTTACAAGGTAACAAAACAAGTCATAGCTGTTTTTTGATTTATTAGGAAAAATATATACAGCAAATTTGATATACCATTGGTCCTCAAAGTAATCACCATCGGCATCCAGAACCTTTTGCCAACGTACCCTTCAGCTTCACAATGCCCTGGTGGTAAAAAATCAAGTGACTTGGACGCAAAGAAGTGTATGAGTACCTGTCGCAACCCTACCTCATTTGTGAAGGATTTCCCCGCGAAATTCCAGGGAATGCAACAGGTGGTAATCTGTTGGCGCAAGTTCCGATGAATAAGGTGGATGGCACAGTGTCTCCCACACAAATCGCCGCGTCATCATGTTATTGTCATGGAGGAACAGTACATTCATGCAATTAACAAATGATAGCTCCTTCTACTTCAATGACTGTTGCACACATTCCAAATGCTGTGAGTAGAGGTTCGGGGTGATTGTTTGGCACGTTGATAGCAGCTCATAGTACACCACTCTATGTAAAGCATGATCTTGCGCGGGTGTAGGGGTTGTCTTGTGATATGAGGCACAGGGTCCCGTGGTGAAAACCAATGTCTGACACGCTCGGGGGTGTTATACAGGACCCACTTTTCGTCACTGGTGGGCACTCGATTAAATATGAGAAGCGAGAAATTCGCTGTCACTCGTTGTTGCTTGTTGGTTTCAGACAGTGAGTGAGGTACCCACTTGCTCAACACGTACGCCTTCCCATTGCGGTGCAGGTGAAATTTCACTGTTTCATCAGAAACCTGGCAGAATTTGGCAAGTTCAGCATAGGTTTGGCAGTTGTCCTCATCCAGGACTGGTGGTCGGCCACTGCTGGGTTAATCGCAAAGGGACAGATCTCTCGACCTGAACTATTGGAACCAATACCTGGCGGTGCGTTCACTCACAGCATTATCCTCCAAAAGCTTCGGGTGTTCGGCGACTTGGTGCGGCTGCACACAAGACCACCTTAAAGTCATAAATCAGATACCCCCTACCCCTAACGAGCTGCTTCGACACCACCATGCTTCCTCGTTGCTACTCGAGTTATAACCGATGTGAGTGTGCCATGCACCTAGTCAAGATTCATTAGTCATGCATTAGTCAAGAGCAATGTCTCCATCCCACCGCTTTTTCGGCACGTAACGCACTCATTTGCGTATCAGTGATCACTTCTAACCACACAATCTAAAACAAAAAACGTTAAGGACTCTTTCTTTGTTACATTTATAATTTATTTAATATCACACCAGAAATAAGTTATGGCTCACACAGATTTCACCAAGACCCAACAATTCCTTCTGCTTGCATTTAATTAGGTACTCGTAAATGGTAGCCTGAATGTACCCTGCTAATGACGGAGAAAAATATCTCTGGCAAAAGACGTGGCGCAAATCGATATGAACACTATCTGAGTCTTAATGTGACTTCTAGTGATCCTTAATTATTTTGATTCCTGTCGTCTTGCAACAACTTACTTTAATCTTCGTAGGGTACGCGCCATAGAATGAGAGAAAGTTAAAAATGAAGAATAAAAATTCATCTTAACATTAAGTTTTATTTTTATTAACAATGAAAAACATAGGCGTCAGTCTTGTAATACAAGTAACGATTTCCTACTCTTTTCTTGTCGTTTTTCTTTCCTTTTTAACCTTTTTCTTTTTAATATCTATAATATTTTCTCTCTTTACAAATCCACCACTTTTTCTCTTTTTTTTCATTAATGAAATATATCTTCCTCGCTAAGTTTTTACTTTGTTAAATCTCTCCCTTCTATAGATCACCTTTCCTTCTTTTTTTTTTTTTTTTTGCTCTCTTCCCTGTAGTACCCTTTTCACGCTTTTTTTTCTTTTTTTCTTTTTTTTTTTTACATATTTCTCTCTATCATTATTAATAGACCATTCTCCTTCCTTCTCGCTCTATTCTCTGCTCCTCTTCTCTCTATCCTTTGCTCCTCTTCTCGCTCCTCTCCTCGTCCCCCTGCTATTTTATACTGGACATTCAGTAGGAATATTTTCGACAATTGTCAATTTTTTTCGCTCTACCAACAAAAATACTTCATCTTAGTCGAGGGGTATAAAATCCAATTAATCAAGAACCTTTTAAAAACAATTTTATACGTTATAACTTTGGCCAATCAGCTTCACTGAACCAATCTTTTGGGCTCTTTCAATGCTTATCGATTGAACCAAAAGAGCAGTTTGGGTAGAAGTGAACACTGGAAATAAAATCAAATTGTCCTTGCGGTTTTCATGAATTAGAAGTACAGAATGTTGAGCTGGCTTTTTAGGAATATTGGCTTTGAACTGGAAGGAATGAATATCACGAAAAATGAAACGACTTTGACTAATAGTAGCGGAACATTATACTATAAATGCTGTTACAATATTTACTGTTCGCGGAAATCGCAAAGGAAAATAGACTTTTTTCTTTTTAAATTCTTGTCGTAAATGTTGATAAATAATCTTTATGCCTTATTCTAAAAGGGGAGAATTTATAAGGTTTAAATAAACTCAGTTTATTTAGAGCGTATAGTAAATATTTAATTACCGTCAGCCAAGGGCGCCTGTTCATCGTAAACACACTTTCCATATATACACCACTAGGAAATAAAACAAAGTAATATATATTACGTTAATTGCATAGAATTATGGCATTGCTATCTGGTCAGTTTATTTATTAATAAAAAGATCATTTTTTTTTTTACAAAATATCCATTAAGCTTCTAAATATACGCTGGTAAAATATGAGGGAGACGTAGGAAATATGGCTTGATAATGAAACCCTCAAATTCGGAATAGTGATATCCTTATATTGATATTGACACCTATACAGTATCTCTTCATGCAGTGTTACTTGGATGATAAGTTAATGTTTAAACCACAACACACTATGGTTATTATCGGATGAAAGATTTTTCAAAGTACTGCTACCGCTTGCCAACAGTAATTGAAGGGACTTCTAAGCGGTTTATGTATACATGATGTCATGGTTAGGATTTATTAAACAAATACCTAAAAAATGTAATTCACACGCATATATATTGGTTAAAAAATGACAGTGCAATCATAAACGGCGAAACATTTTTTCAGTTTCGCCGCTTAAGATTTATTTATTCAATTTTTTTTGCATGTTTTTTTTTAACGAATCTTTCTGGAGAAGTGTTGGACGAAAAAAAAAAAGTTCCTTTAGAAGAAAACAATACGCTCCGTCATTTTTAAAACAATATATAAATTCTGTGGTATAAGATTGTTGTTCAAATACAGATGCGGCAAAATAGCCATTTTCAAACAGGAAACCTTTAGCATTCATTTACCAAACGATGTTATTGATTGTTGAAGTACATAAAATCTTATTAAAACAGATTAGATTTCCCAAGCACAATAAAAGTTATATCTCTTTCTACTAATAAATTTTGAAAAAATACTTTTTCACTACAATCTAAAAAGTATGTTTACGTTGAAATTATAAAATTATGTACAATGACAGTAGTTGAAGCCATAAAATTGCGTCCAAAACATTTAGATTTTGGCATTAAACCATATCTATTGATACACCACTAAACAAAAACAACCAACGCACACACAAAGCAAAAAGCCTAAGGAAATCTCTCTTCATACAAGGCTTTTCGTTGCTAGAGTAATTCGCGTTTTGAAAATCAAGTATCTACCCGACGAAACAGAATGAAAGAGTCTATTTCGCTGTTTTCGGTTCCCAAAAGAATTGTTTTTTTTTGTTTTTTTTTTCTCGTCTGCAGCTGTACCTTTCGAAGTTGTCTTATGAATATTCGCCATTGTCAGATATAAACAAAAGATGTTACAGTATTCTATTTGTCGCATAGCAGTACTCTTGCCTATCAAAAGGTAGATGTTGCTCATTAAGAATTACCATATTCTTCGGTATACAAAATGCATTTTTAAAATCCCAAAATAGATGTCAAAATCTGCTTGTGTCCTATACACAGGTTATAAATATACAAGCCACGTAAATAGCACACAGTTTTGTTCATTTCATTGTATTTTTGTTCAATAAAAATCATTCACGTAGGATTGTAGCGTTCTAACCCCATAAATTTGTTGGGATTGCTATGAGTTTGATTTTGTTATCAGAAGGTTAAACAATTAAGATGAGTAGATTATGGGCATGTTCACCATATTAATCCACAATAAAAATATGGGCATTCAAAACGAATCAATCACAAGGCAATTGAATAAGAAACAACAGACATTAATGTACAATTTATATACAATTAGAGAACTTGTAGTTTGATAATTCAAGAATTGACCATGTATAAATTTGATGTCTTATTGATTTACAGTTCGTAATTGTTCATGTGTTTAAGAACAGGTAAAATGGAAAAATATTACTTATACAGAAGTTAGTGTAGTTTGTGTGCGTGATTAAAGTAAAGTATAAATGTCTTAAATTTTCTAGGGTTGTTTACCTTGGATTGTTCTGTATGTCTTTTGTTAAGTACAATTTCTATTTTGGTAGTGTGTAAGAACACTTTTCTTAGAAAGTTGTAAGTGAAGTTTGAGAGAATAATGTTGAAATTTGAGTCAGCAGTTAACGCGCGAAAAGTTCCTTAGGTCTGTATAGTGACATGCGTGGATTCGTTTGGCATCTCTCTGAGGCTGACATGATTTATTACTAAAAATACAGCAATTGTGGCACAGGGCCGAAAAGGGGGAGGGGTAAGGCTGGTCGTAATTAACTATCCTATACCTAGCTAATCAGATTCGCGACCCACTCATACATTACAATTGACACATTCACCACAAGAACTCATCCGTCACCATTCAATCCTCCATACCCCATAATACCACATCTCTCTCTCTGAGGCTGACTGGTGAATTGGGTCGAAATGGTCCTTTTTATTTGTTTTTCGAATCCAAAATAAGCTCCAGAGAACTGGGCGCGAAAATAAGTTTTAGACAATTGTTACACATTTTGGTGTTGTCTCAACCAATGAAAAGTCGAGATTTGCAATGTGAGGTGTTTGTTGGCTAAAACTGGTTTTGATAGAAGAGTGCATTTTATTCGGGGTTGAGTAGAAAATATGGACGATTCCATCAACTGTATCTCCTAAATAAATGTGTATTATACACTAAAAAATGTGGTGCCGTTAAAAAATGTTTTCATGTACTTTTTCGTCACATTTACTTAAAGATAGTAGTTAGTCTGGTTGCTTTCGTATATTTAGTCAATGTTCTTAAAGATGAATATCCCTTTCTGAATACCATTAATCAGCATCTTCAAGCTTATCTTACTGCTGCAGATCTCGTAAAAAACATCTTCAAAATTAGAAATGCCTCCCGCTTTATTTCAAACTAATTAAATTTCTGTGACTTAATGCATGTTTGGAAAAATTAATCTTCATTGATTTTGTATATGACCAGTATATTCTATTACTTTAGAAGTCTTGGAAATTTTAAAAAAAAACACCTTCTTATTTGATACTCTGCTGTTTATTCGGGAAGCAATAGTACTTTGATCCGCCTTACGTGTTGACATAGTAACGCGAAATATTGTACTTGTTCTTTTTGTAATAATAAAAATATAATAAAAGAATGTGTTCATCATTGAGAGAGAAAAAAACTAATTTAAAAGTTTAAGATACATACCTTTTTATTTCCACAAGTTGTTTTGAAGGCAGGAACTATTGGCTGACACATATTATTTGAGCTAGAACACCACAGCGCTATGCAAAAGTTAGTGCTATTAGTAAGAGAGTGATCCTGCAAAAGAACATAAACAAGAAAATTGAATGACTGTAATATATCTCATTTCATCTCAAGCAAGGCAGTAAAGCCGCTAAGACACAAGGAGTTACAGAGTGTGAAAGAAGAAAAAGTAAAGAAAACATTATTAAGGAGCGCGGACTATAGACGAGTAATCAAGAGGACAGAATATAACTATTGACATTGCATTTAAATTCTTCAAAGTCAAAATTGGCTGGAAAGCATGAAGCCAAAAGTGTTCCACAAGCGAGAGGTACAGGAAAATACTGTTAGCATAGAACTTACGGTCGCATTTAACCAATTCAACTTTAAATTAATGAAAACGTGTTTCCAATCTAGTACTGCGCTAAAATTCATCAAGTCGAGGCACCATAGCAAAAAGATCATCAGAAAAATTACAATTAAAGTATTTATACAAAAGACACAGGGAAGCTACATTACGGTGGTGGGAAAGTAACTGAAGCTGAGATGCTAGGTTAGGACCAATAACATTGTAGATTCTTCTTTGGATTTTAGCAAGAATATATATATATATATATATATATATATATATATATATATATATAGGAGCACTGGGCCATATATAACAACAATATTCAAAGCATGGAGACAAATGGTAAACTTATAAATATTTATGATAGATTCTGGAGAGAATAATTGTCTAGCACAATACAGTGAACCAACTTTCTTAGCAGCAGACCTAACAATGGCTTCAATATGGTCTTTCCACTTCATGTCAGCAGAGAACGTTAGCCCGAGAACGCGTAATCAGTCGCTCTCCTGGAGGTTAGCAACAGCCATGCTAATGCAAGGCAGGGAGGGGTCTCTATGTACATGTAACTATAGCACCACGTGATTTGTAAGCTTGTCGTCTGTCGTAATCTTGATCCTCAATGGTTGCCCCATACTTGTACTTTTGTACTAAAATATGTTACACTCTTCATTCCTTGTTCCTGTTAACACTCTAGGTGATTTTTTAGATCAGCTGTCAATTTAAACATACCAGAGTTACTTAACCAATCAAATTTCTCTCTCTCTCTCTCTCTCTTTTTCTCTCTCTTATATAAATACTGACAACAAAAAATGATACCCAAGTTTAAAAAACATGAAAATCTTTCTTGAAGCTTTAATTTTAGTTTTAATTCCAAGCAAATAGATTAAATTTAATAATCCCGATAAGCAAAATACTTTGTATTACAAACCGAATTCAAACTGTTTCTAATATTTTTTCTACTTATCACTGAAATCCTTAAATTCGTTCTTATTGACAAATCTGTCAGCACAACGTAACTGTCTTTATTGAAAAATATTTCAAAAATAAAATGTACTTTCCCGAGATGTTATTTCTGAAAAATTAGCTGATTTAAACTAATTTTTTGTTATACTGAATTGAAACAAATATTACTTTTTCGTTTAAAATGTCGGAGAAATGTATCTTAAGACGGAATGTGTTTTTTGACATGTTTAGTGATTTATTATTGATAACCTGATGTTTAGAAAATTTAACTAAGATAGACAATAACTAGAAAAAATTAAAATAAAATAGCTACCCAATAATCCTTAAAATATTTTAAGTATTCTAATATTTTATTGAATTTTAGGTACTATGGATTTCTTTAACATTACATACGAAAACGCTTGTTGAGAAAATATTAGAAAATAACCATCAAATTTTAAATGTTCTATAGTTACCGATCTTGTTTTCTGATAATGATGCACATGGGCATCTTATTTACAAAATTCGACATGTTTATACACGTACAAAAAATTTATATTCTTTTTTAAAATATTGGTGTCGTTGAATTGTGTGCTTCTGTTTAAGATCAGTAAAAACAGTTTTAATCTAATAAAAAATATAACAGAAAACAGAATTTTAAAAGTTTATAAATTTTTCAAATTAAGATTTTTAAAAAAATGAAAACAATTCTTGTAAAAATTCTTTATTCATCGAATTTTTTTCTTAAGGCAATAATGCTCATATCATCTTATTCATAAAAGCAATTGAAAACATTTCTAATTAAATAGTGTCTTAGTTTTATTCCATATTTTTTGTATTTTAAGAATCCTTGTAATCTTTAACCTTTGAAAAACTCAGAAGATTAAATACATCTTCCCTGCCAGCTGTTTTCAGTGAAACTTGCTTGAAAGAAAGATTGCTGCATAATCTGATCGGTTCTTAATCATAGGGCACTCATCGATCATGGCACTTTCAGTGGATTTACTCCGACAAAAATCCATCGATCGGTCTATTTTGATTATCTTTTATTCTTACTGAATTAGCTCTGAAACAATGCGGTTACCTAAACTATGAAAAATTATAATAATAAATGTTAAAATTATTTAAAAGCTAACTTCCATAATATACATACAGTTAGAGTAAAAATCAAGGGTTCAAACGCCTACGAGTAGATAGATTCGTCTAGCCTTCGTTTCACACTCCTTCCCGGTCTTTTGACCAGGAGTAAAGCTTTATCGCTCGTTTCCTGTTTAGGATTGGGTTTCCGGTTCTTTGAAAATCTTTTCATTCTCTTTCACCCCCTTGCTTCTTAGTGGTATTATCGCCTTGCTAGGGATGAATTGATTAAAAACTATATATATTCTCGTGAATCACTTTTCGTTTCGCTATTGTAGATCTTGTTTCTGCGAAATAAAATTCTTTTTATGACGCCGGATCTACGGTAAAACATTTCAAAGCAAAAATTATCGAAATTCTTTTATATATATACTGTATGTATGTATGTATGTATGTATGTATGTATGTATACTTACTGAACAGACGCCGAAGAAACTTGACTTTACTCGACATTGTTGAGTAGGATTATATAACTGACCAGTAGGTATCTGAGCGAGTACTGCTTGCCGACTTTCGGTTAGAAGACAATTTCTGAAATGAGAAGAAAATAAGCAAACATGTCATCGAATTATCAAAAAATCAAATTAGATTTAGAAAACATTTGGATTTATTTGAAAATCATAGCTATGACAAGGCTCAGCTGCATCTACGCGGTCTTGTAGGCGATTATTTTCCACATACGAAACGTCACAAACTTATTGTTAATTTATCGCATTCCGTAGTTCCACCAGTTCGGATGTTTTACAGCTAAAATCAAGCTTAAAATTTAGGGTTTTAGTTAATGTCCAGGCAGTGGCTCCATAATTTACACCGCCTCTACAGCGGCTCGAAAGAATCTCTTCTTGAGGGAACCTACACTTGGATGCTGAGAGCTATACTTAGCATCTGGAGATAACATCCAACTAAATCACAACTTTATGGATCCCTCCCTGATATTTCTACACTCTTACGTGAATGCAGAATGCGCTTTACAGGACACTGCTGGCGAGCAAAACAAGAACTTGCGACTGATCTACTGTACTAGACACTTAACCATGGCGCAAGACAGATTTGTAGCCCAGCAACCGTCTTCCCTGACCAGCTATGTTATGATATAGAATGCTACCCTAATGACCTTGCTGCAGGACCGTGATGGTTGGCGTGATAAACTCGTGAATGTCTGATTTAACTTGACTAAGTAAAATTAATAAACAAACAGCTAAAATCCGCCATGCCATGCAATGTACCCAGGGTCAAACGATCATTATATCTTTCATCTTCCATTAGTAAGAAGGAAGTTCCATTCGGACAGCTGCTCCCCTAGAAACACGCCTTTGTGAAACAATTTTGAGAGGATTCTTCCCGGCTTAATACAATGTTAACTTCTTCAAGTGTAGGGTAAAGCTATCATACGTATCCGCGTAATCTGTACTTCTTACTCCTTTCCGATTACGTTCATAAAACAAACTTATTCAGTAACCTCTACCTTGTGTTTCTCTTGGGCCTTCTATTGAGTGTAGCGATCATTTTTAGATAGAGTTCAGCAATATATGTATCTTTGATACAAAAACTATCCACTGAACTTATGCATGTTATATATATTTCATCCCAAGCAAGGCAGCAAAGCCACTAAGATGCCAGGGATTACTGAGTGGGAAAATATATATGAAAATTAAGGAGAGAGAATAACAAAAGAACAGGAATTAGGAAGACAGAAGATAACGATTGACATTGTATTTAATTTTTTGAAAATCAAATTTGACTGGAAGGCAAGAAGCTTGAAGTGTTCCACAAGTGAGAAGTGTGAGAGAAGAAACTGATAGCATAGAACTTACGGTTACATCTAGCAATTTCCATTTTATAATAAGAGTTAGCTGCCTATCTAATACTCTGCTCGGATTCGTAAAATCGAGGTACCAAAGATATCTCATCAGAACAATTAACATAAAAATATTTATAGAAAGGGCAGATGGAAGTTACATCAAGTCGGTGCGAAAGTGACTGAAGTTGAGATGCCAGGTCAGGGTGGTTAATATTGCAGATTCCTATATTAATAGCAGAAGTACCAAACCAAATGTGACAGCAATATTTAATGCATGTACGAATGGTAGATTTATGTGTAAAATTCTGTCGAGAAAAATTGTCTAGCACGACATAGTGAACCAACAAACGCAGATCTAGAAATTGATTCAATATAATCTTCCCACTTCATGTCGGAGAAAAACGTTAACCCGAGAAGGTGAAATGGGTCCCTCTCCTGGAGATAAGCACCAGTCATGTTGATAGAAGGCAAAAAGGCTCATCAAGACGATTAAACGAGATCGGTTTCGTTTTGGAGGCGTTAAAATGTTGCAGTTAACAGATTGTATGACATTTTTTAGATCAGTTGTTAATTTGACTTCATCAAACCGAACAGACTTGCCAATTAAAACAGGACTAAATAGTTGTCATCAGCGTAGATACCGAATTAAGAATACATACATATATAATTAACAACATTTACTGGCCTGAACGTCCAAGAAATTTCATAGAAAATATGCATTCTCCGACAGGTATCGAACCTGTATCCTACACGGAACCGTAGCCTGACGTGCTATACCAGTTTAGCTACGAAGGAAAGGCGATTTTACTGATTTTAAACTACAAATTTCCCATGATTTTTCTCGAACGTCCACATCTGCTCGAAACGTATCTTAACGTAAACACGTCAAGCTATGTAACGGTTCCGTTCCGTGTAGGATACAGGTTCGATTCCTCTCGGAAGTCGCATATTTTCTATGAAAAATCTCGGACGTTCAAGCCGTTAAAAAAATTAATTCTGTTTTTTATAAACAGAGTATTTACTTAAATATTTATTTATATATATATATATATATATATAGCGTATAGCAATAAAATATATATTCGTTGACGATGCAGCCTGTTGAAATTTATAAAATATTTCTATTAGAAATTTTTTTATGGAAGATATTTTTAAGTCCGCTAAATGTTATCGCTCTTTCCAGTATTGATGGTGGCTTCCTTCCTAACCATTTTTTGTAGTAGTGAGGAATGTCAGTATCTTGATTACGTCATTATTCTCTTTACGAGTTACATCCATTTTAGCTGTCACTGCCGTTGAAAGTTCTCAAGTGTTGTGGATTCCGTTATTTGGCAAAGTTCTTTGTTTATGATTCTGTCGGACCAGTCCACGACGTTAGAAGAAGGATGGTGAAGACCTACATGCTTCACCTACTCGAGGCCATTTTTAACCATCGATCTTTCTGAACGAGTTTGGTGCCATGCATAGAATCTATATGAAAGTCTCGATCTGATGGGACTATTTAAGGACATTACTCTAGTTTTTAGGCTAAATTTAGGTTTCGTGGCAATTTGCGGTGTTGGGCGAAACTACTCCCAGCGCAGCCTATTCTTGATATAACTGATCCATGCATTGAGGTATTTGAAGTGTTTAGTATTTAATAATACCATATCCTGAATTTTATGATAGATTTAGCGTAGGAGACATCAGTTTTCCTTCCAATTTCAAATCATAGTTTCTGTTTTGGAAAAGTTTACCTTGAGTCCAATTTCTTGAAAAATATGGTAGAGTATGTTGATTTTTGTTAAATAACCTTTTATCCCAACTTTGAATACCTATGTTATTGGCATTGAGGCCCTCATCCTCTGTACATTGGGATCGGGAAGGGGAAGCAGAAATGCTGTTTTCAATTTGTGGATTCATTTGGGATATAGAATGACCAGTGCCCATCTCTTCACAACTGTGCTTGTATATGCAAATAATCTCAGAAAAGATTAAATAAACTGAGGCTCTCATTTCCTGCTCGGCATGCTGATGGTGAGGTTTGGAATGCTTCGCTCGATATGTACGACTTTGTGAATTGTAGATCTTCTATCAGATTTAGACATTCTGTGGATTCGGATATGTTAGCGATAGAATAACACGCTAATAACGTTACACTTATTTAGGTTTCTATCTTTCAGCCGGTAAGGATTATTAGTTATCTCAAATCGACAGAAAAGTACGGAAACACATGACCACAAAAGCCCGGCACATTGACTTCGAGCTTAGAAAATAATTGTAATTTAAATAATTGAATTGTACGGTTTTCAAGATCCTTGATGCCTTTTCACGTGACATAACCAAGTTTTGCTGATTCATCCGGCTAATCTAGCAGACCGACAACAACGCAGTTCAACTCCTGTAGAGACGCTAACAACTCGATTTCTTGTCACTGAACTTGTTAAGAGAGGACGTAACGAAGAGCGTTATGCAGAATATTAACAGCTTTGTTTACGGTCAACAATAAAAAAAAAAAAGTTATGATTATTATCGTAAACTGTTCCTATCTTTCAGCCTTCGGCTATCTGATTAGCACCTGTATTATTGTAAAACAATAGAAGTCAGCCTTCACGATTCATTGATATAGCATATCCTACACGAATTCATATTAATCCTGAAATCATTGCAGACAGATCAAGTCAGTGCGTGGACGAATTTGACAGGGAATTGCTTCTTTAAGAAATTAAAATCGAAGAAAGAAAATTATGACTTACTGTTGAAGTTTGCTTACGAACGTTTTCATATACTGGAGACTGCATGACGAGAAGTTGTAATGATTTAGTGACTGTTGTATCGTCGGCTTGCTTAAGATCGATTTAGACATGATATTATAGGCACTTCCCGGACAAGAAGTGCTTTCATCGTGTGGGCTGCTCAGGCTGGTTAGAACATGTGGACAAAAGACAGATTTACAAGGCATTAGGCTTTCGCTAAGAATATAAAATGACAGAAATCAAGAAGAGAAAGAACGCGTATAAATAGCTTCGATTCCTTACGAATATCATAATAGTATCACCTATATTTCTGTGCAAATATATAAGGAGGTAGTAAAAAAATAAATGTTCTGTTTTGTTATTATATGAGCTTGGGAGCGTTTTGATTTCTTACTAAGATAATTTACAAGGGTGTAGGACAACTCAGCACCAGATTTAATTTTAGAATTTCGATGTACTTTATTTAAAAAATTAAATTACATTATGATTTATTTTTATTAAAAATAATTAAAAGCAAAAAATTGATTCATTTTGTTTTTCATTTTTCGATTTTCATTATTAAAAAAGATTTAAAAACAAGTGTATTTTATTAAATTACTTTATGTCGATTTACTTTATTAAAAATAACAAACAAAAAACTGGTTCATATTTTACAATGCTTTTCAAATGCCATATTTGAAGAAAAACATTCACTAATTAATGTTTTAATCCTTAATAAATTACTTTTATTCGGTTACAAAAAAGTTGTTTTTCTGGTGCTGAGTTGTCTCGGTCCTGAGTTGTCCCGGCGCTCAGTCGGCGGTGTTGAATTGTTCACAAATATCACATTTGATTGACGCAATTTTGTTTTTATTCAAACATTGAGGATTACAGAAAATATCACAGCGAAAATGTCCGTTATGTCCGTTGCGTCTTTTGTTTGTATTAAACAAACTGTAGGTCTTTGTACAAACCATGTATTTTTTAAAAAAATCATTTCACCTCCCCAAAAAGGTGATAATACCACTAAAACGCAAGGGGCTGCTGGGAAGGAAAGATAATGAGAAGTCTTTACAGGGATCCGGAAACCCAATCCTAAACAGAAAATAAGGGATAAACCTCTACTCCTGTTCAAAAGATCGGGGACGAGTGTGAACGGGACGATAGGCGAACCTATCTGCTCCTATGTATATCTCAAATCAATGATATTATCTAGTTTTATATATACATAGGTTACTTTTGGGTCACCAGTCACTAAGTATTTAAAAACGTCATAACGTGTCAGACTTGTTTTAATTTTATTTTTTTTAATTTACCTTAACAGAAGGGAATTACCCATGGAAAAATCTACAACAGAGCACAAAACCAAAATTGTGGAATTTTATTTTGCATTTAACAAGTTCATTTTGTACCCAAAGAATATATTGTCGATACTTCATACCAGAGAACCGTCATTGCATTTCATGATTCCTTGATAAAATCAATGTTTTAGCCAATATGGGTGACTTGCCACAATATGGAAGGCCACATACAGACTGTTCACTGATGAATCGTGAACATGTGCGAGACTGTTAAACAAGAAACAAGATCCAAAAACATTGATTCACAAACACTATGACCAGATGTCCTTGCATTGCATACTAAGAGACAATTTGCACCTGTAACCATATAAAGTGCAATGTGTACAAAAGTTGCAACTGACATCGACAGGGCTTAAATTACTCAGGCCAATTTCAGAGACTGGTTAATAAAGATATGGAATTTATTCATTAGCTGAGTATGTATGATAAAGCTCATTTCCATTTGAATGGATTTGGGTTCTTTCCTCAGTTGTGAATTTTTTCATGAGTAATTACCGTATGTTAATTGAATTACTAAAGGTTAAAAAAGCATGAAAAATCTAACATTTTTTAAATATCCAGTTGAATTTGGGACACCATGTATAATGACTGGAAAGAGACCCCCCCACCAAAAAAAAAACATTTCTGTTTATCCGTCAAATCAGTTTTACCATCGGTTTTAAAACTTCAAACTAACAACGTGTTTATTAATTTGAGCCTTCGACATTCAGGTTATTTTATACAAATATCTATTTAACGTGTTTACGGACCACCGTAGATGAATGAGTTGTAAATTTATGGATTTACTTTTGACCGCCTTTTGAATGGAGAGCAACAACAGGAAAATAAATCAAATAGCTCAACAGCAGTTTTAAAAATAAAACTATTGCAACGTCGAACAAGTCTTCAGGGTTTCTTTCAATATGGCTGCTAACGATACCGATCAGGTTGTTTATTACCTTATTTACTCTCAATCCCAGAAAATTAGGAGAATAATAAGAGTGACAAATCCCTGATTGCGCAGGATAAAAGTATTGGACACTAAAAGCTGAATTTCTTCCGCTAATCTCCCCCTCCAGCTTATTTAATCCTTTTAACAGTTCTTTCAAGTATATTCACGACCTCCTCAAAGGATTCGGTATAAACTCCAACAAGTTGATAAAGGCACTAATATTCACACTACCGGAAACATAGGCACACTTCAAAATGAAGTATTTTATACGTTAAAAACTACATCGAACCTTATTGTTTTGAAAATCAATTTAAATAAAATATAAATTCGTAAAACAAATATTCAACACGACTAATGTTGACCCTAACTCATGTCTGTCTGCTAATTTTTATTTAACTAAAATCTTTCTTTTCTTTTTCAAATACAAATGTAACTTGAAATTTAAACATAAACGCTTTTCAAAGCTAAATGTTCGTTCTGCTAAGCCCGCAAATTTTGAAATACATCGCTGACGATTAGGGTCATTTGTTTTCATAAGTAAAAAAACAGCAACGTCGAGCCTAGACGGGTGGCCACTTTAAAATACCAGGTGCTATAAACTTGGATATGCGGGTGGTGTAATGGATAACGACTCGAAATTGGAAATCAAAGAGCAGAGTTCCAATTCCAGTTGGGTTCGTTATATTCACTTACGCGTAAATACCCTTGGGTGGGAAAAAATATGAATCCACCTCTTCTCTCCCCACCCATGGATTAATTAGTAGGACTTGTATCACTAAACCATTATCATCTCAAAAAAAATCTTAAAATATAAAATTATATAGAGATTCTAATCAATAAACAAATTAAACATTAATATTGTTTGGAATTACCCGTGTCCAAGTTCGTGGGCGAGAACGAATATTTCTCTGAAATTTCCAAGAGTCTTTATTAGGGACACGCTGCTGGGTTTGCACATCATTCCGATGGGAGTAAAACCTGGATAGAATAAAAATCCATAATTCTTTCACATTTCCATATAAAAAAAAATTCGCTCAGATACCCTTCTCCAACACATAACCTAAATATAACAAAAATTATAAACAACAACAACAACAATAATAATAATAACGAAATCCAATCAAACACACTCCAATATATCCATCAAATATTTCCAGATACACACGATTAAATAAAAGTATTCATGACTAAAATTTACTCTTGAATATACAGTTTAAATTAAATCCAATTAACACACGCACTAATTCTGTTTAGCAATCAGCTATAAAGGACAGGAAATTGTGGAGAGCCATGAAAACCTACGTCCTGAAGAGACATGTCACATAGGAGAAGAGCAGTAGATGAGGCGTTGCTGTTCATGTCACTGTTCCATGCGATCGAAATGATCAGATTGTGAATAAGGGACTTGTTTAAAGTCCCTTCTGATTTCTAATAAAAATGATAAATAAAGTGAGAACATAACTAAAGATTAAAGATCTGTCTGAATTTCTAAGATGAGTTATTATTTACATGCGGACTAGTATCCTCATCTTTGTTGCTGTCATCAGAACGTTTGGGCAGTTTTGCCATCTGGCTTTCATCAGGTGTATGCCTAACCTACAGGGAATTCCGAACTGAAACCTTTATTTAATCTACGGGGGTGGGGGACTCCCCGTTCCACTGCCCATGTCTAAGTATATCTCGTTTAGTTCTTATTTTTAATACTACTCAGTTATTGCTCGCCCTGTTTCTACTGAGTCCAAGTACACACTGTCTGGACTAGGGATTGAACTCACAATTAATATGTCACTAAATTCCCAAACCAATCCTTTAATCCACTAGGCTATTAGTTGAACAATTACTCTGTAGAGAATAGAGCCTGAAACCTAACCTGCCAGCTGATGAGTGCAGCTGCTTCTGTTTGTCATGCTTGACTGCACTCACTGGAGTTTTTCTCTTTTGTTACAGCTGAAGCCGCTGCTGTTGAAGAATTGCTGCCATTTGTCTTTCTTTATTAGCGGCTCGTATATTGAATTTATTTCTATGCTAGGCACACACCAACAAGAAATGATCAACATCAGGCGTACCTTTCAGAATAACTACCCTTCAAACATAACATCTACAAGTGGAAACAGAACGGTCAAAGAGGAAAATTAGAAAATTGCCACAGTCTGTCTACCATACTTCAAGGGCACAACGGCCGAGACGTTGTGATAACAACAAAAAAAGATGAGGTCAATAGTCCACACGTAAATAGTGTAAGTCAAGACGTCTGTATTTTGGCGGTTCTACGATAACCGGCTTATGACGATAAAGCGGATAAATTGGTATGTAATGAGGAAAGAATTAGATTAGGCCAACGATGGAGCATTGCTGCCATTTCTGAGCTGGATCTGCTCACTCCACACTTTCCAGCCTTTATAAAGTTCAAAATCATTTACACGGCCTTGTGTTTGATGACATTTCCACCATACAATCCCTTCCCCACAGATGCGACGTCGCAAGCCTGTTGCTACTCTATCGCTCTTTCTATGACAAATGTTCAGACGTGCTCCTTTTTTATTTCCATCAATCCCGACCTTTACAGCTAAGACACGCCATAGTACGTTCATGACGTTGAACCACTCTTATTCTTTCCGTATTCCAATTGTAAGGGAGAATTTCAACTCCGTTTTTTTTTCCCTTCGAGCACAGCTGCTTTGTGGAAACAGACTTCGGCATAGATGCTTCCATGAACGCTGCAATATTAACATCTTCAGGTTTTACTTGAAGAGGTTAGTATTGTCTATCGTTATCTTTCCTCCATATCCACATCATCCTACATCTATCCTCGGTGATTTTCAATCCTTGTATTGATGAAGATCAATACAAAAAGAAAAAAGTTGATGCTATTTCAAAAGTTATGCTTTGCCAATTGCATGCATGTCCCCGTCTCTATCCATGCATGTCTGTTTTCTCGTGACTGTATATCTAGCTGTCTTTTATGTAGGTATTTCATAGAGTCGTGTCATATGTGTAATGTTATTTTAATCAACTTCACTCCGAGCAAGGCAGTACAGCCACTAAGACACAAGGGGGTTACTTGGTGTGGAATAATTAGAAACAGAAACATTACTAATGAACGGGAAGAGAAAAGAGTAACCAAGAGGACAGTAGATAGCGACTGACATCGCATTTACATTTTTGGAGATTAAAGTTGGCTGGAAAACATCGAACCGGAAGCGAGTTCTACGAGCGAAGAGTTCGAAAAAAAGAAACTGTTAGCCAGCGCAACTATAAATTGATGAGATCTCGACGCCAGTCTAGTGATGCGCTTAAATTCAAAAGCTCTCGGTGCCATAGCGAAGAGTTCATTCGAACAATTACCATGGAAGTATTTATAGAAAATACACAGGGTGGCAACCTCAAGGTTGTGGGAATGTGACTTAAGCCGAGCTGCAGAATCAGGACTGATAATATTACTGATTCTTCTTTGGATTTTATCAAGAAGTTCGAGGTAAATAGCAGAGGCACTGGATCATATGTGACAGCAATATTCTAAGCATGAACGAATGATATATAAGATAGATTCTGGAGAAAAATGTCTAGAACGAAACGGTGAACCAACGTTCTTATTAGCTGACCTAGCAATGGCTTCAATATAGTCTTTCCACTTCATATCAGCTGAGAATGTTAACCCGAGAAGGAGCAACGAGTCACTTTCCTGGAGGATAGCATCAGCCATACTGACGGAAGACAGAAATAGGTCTCTATGTGCATGTAACTATAGAGCCACGTGATTAGTAAGCTTGTCGTCTGTCATTATCTCGATCCTCAGTGGGTGCCCCATACTTGTACTTTTAAACTAGAATATGTTACGCTCTGTAAAATTATTTTTCAGTGGAGTAACGTTTGTTAATCATTAATATTTTGGTCAGTTTGATTCTTACTGGGTGACTTACAATTTTTAACCTTGCGTCATACTAATCGAAAGCTTATAAACAGAACTGTGTCGTCATTGAGCAATGATTAGTGCCCTATTCTTGCAAGTTATTGATACTAATATGTGTTCGATCCTCAATTTGTAACGTATCAATCTATGTAAATAGCATGGAAGACCTCGCTGTATTTATCTTACTACTGTCGCGAGATCGATTCTCACAGAGTGACCCACACTCGTAGTTTTGTGCTTCACTAAGTTAAGCTGAGTGGATAACCTAAATAAATATGACTGATTAGTAAATTTGCAGCTTCTAAAATAATAGAAATACTACAAGCCAGAATTGCTTACTTTTTCTGATTTTTCATTTGTTGAGAAATAAATAGGGACTATCCATATTTTCGTTTGAAGATCAGGCATACATCGAGAATTTCATTTAAGACAATGAAAATTTTAATCATTTCACCTCAAGCAAGACGATAAAGCCACTAAGACGCAAGAGGTTACTGAGGGTGAAAGAAAATGAGAAAAAAGTTAGTTAGGAAAAAGAACAGAATCAGAAAGACAGAATATAACGATTGACGTTGAATTTAAATTTTTGAAGATCATAGCTGACAGAAGAGACTGAAACCAGAAATCAGTTCCACAGGTGAGACGTGCAAGAGAAGAAACTATTAGAACAGAACTTACGGTTACATCTAGCTATTTCAGCGGGGAAAAAAATGACGAGACCTAGCTGCAAATCTAGTACTGCGCTTAAATTCATGAGGTCGAGGTACCAAAGAGAAAAGATCATTAGGTGGGAAAGTGACTGAAGCCGATATGCCAGGTCAGGACTGATAATTTTACGGGTTCTTTGAATCTTGTTAATAATTTCGATAAATATATAAACACTTACCCACGGCTGCAGGGATGTCTGAAATTGTGTGCCTGTAAAGAAAGATTAAAAGCAACACTCAGTTATCAGCATCAATACATTCGTTCTTGGTCTTTGATAATATTTGGTATTGATTTTCACTGGATTTCTATAGTAAAAAAAAAAACATTAAGAATGCATTTCCATTTATACGGAGGATAATTCTATTCTGTCGATAGTGTTAGGATTAATTCTTGACCACTAACAATATTTTCTTTACTTATTTTTAATATATTTCTATAGTAACAGTCAGAATTTAGGGAAACATGTTAACAGGTTCATTTGTAACTGAAATCAGTGAAAAAAAGAAAACAAGACAAGGATTGGTGATGTATTGTGCCTTCACAAACACGTCAATAGAAAAGAGAGAAATGTGGAAAAAGATTAACACTAAACTTCTAATATATAATCATTGGCAATACTTTTTACATGATTCGTAATGGGAGAACATAATACATAAATTTATATATATCAAAACAATATCGTGTAACAGAATGACAAAATATTAAAAAAATAACGTTTCGTCATTTTAAAAGGACTTCATCCGACTAAAATAATATTCTTATTGAAAGAAAATCAATGTCCACTTTAAACAAGTTCACGCCATCGGGAGTTTCACAATATACATGGAGGAGGCGAGAAAATATAAATGAAAATGTCGGTTATAATTATGCCCCCGAGAGAAAACGCTGAAGATGTAGAGATGCCAAATTTAAATTTTCTTTTTCTTCTTTTTTTTTTTTCTAGTGCAGAAACGCTCAGCCGATTTCATTTAGTTTCCCAACGCTTTTGTTTGTTTCCTCTGCTGTTATTTTTAATGTCCCACACTGTTACAATAGTAAAACGTTATAAGAACACGAATGCAAGTTTAACGTGGAACACTACATATATAATTTCATAAAAATATATTTTAATCAGATAGTCTTTTTCAGGAAAAACGCGTTGCCTAAAAAAAATGTTTTCCATTTTGTCATCTATATATAAAATTCTGTGACTTCCGTTAGTCCGCCCATCACATCCTTTAAAATAGCCATATACTGACCGATCGAAACTAAATTTAAGGAAGAAGTGAAAAGAGGTAAGGGGGTACAAAGTACAGTTGTTTTTACTAAGGTGCGTAGCGTAATACAATAATTTTTCATTAATTCATTTTGAAAAATTTAAAGTTTTATTATTTAACATACACATCCTATTTTTAAAATAATTTAATGATTAAAATACATAATTAATAAAAATGCAATATTGTTTTTTGCGTATCTTTTAAAGTTTATATATATATTTCATTCTGGTAAAATATAATGCACAGTAGGGAGAATAAAGTTCGTAAATCCCGACAAAAATATTAACGCTAACTTCAATAATACTAAATAATGTGAGAATTTCAACACGCTGACGCGTGTTGCAAAACATTCTAGTGATACATAATATATAGCTCTATTCTGTTATAAACTTTTAATTCCTAACCAATGACAATAACTTTTTCAGTGCATATCTATAGTAAAAATTATTTGCAATTCATATCTATAGTAAAATACTGCTACAAAACAATTTTATACCATGTCCCTTCAAGACATAGATCATGGCACTGTACTGCTCCCTTTTCGTTTTTTTTAATATGCGTAGATTCAATATTGCTATTAGTTTTGGGGAAATGTGGTGGTTCTCCCGTTACCTTCTCCACTGTTTGGAATCCAAACTTTCACCGTTTCTTAGATTGGCTACTACCTACTAAGGACTCTTCTCTATTTAATACATTACGATGTGAGAATAGATGGATTCTTTCCTTTCGCAAATGCATTAATACAAATTGAATGCAACAGACTAGGCTGGAATTCGAACTCTGTTCACTGATACCACCTCCTACACTGGTAACCATTATCCTATCATTGCATTCTAGAAAAATAATAGAATACGGTGATTATCTGTATAAATAATATTTGTATTGCTCCCTAAACGCTGAACTTCTATCTTTTATCATTTGCAATGCACAGCAGACAAATTTGGAGACGCAATTTGCTCAAAAATGTTTCTTTTTATAACAAAAGAAAAGATGTTTCATTATGATATATTTTCTCAACATATTAAGTTTATATATTTGATATTTCAGACCGCCTCGGTCCTTCCTCAGAAATTAATTGAATAACGAACCGAATTTATTACGTAAAAATATAAATATATATTACTATATAAAAATAACAAAACAAAAGTCATTGAAACAAAGCAAGTTCAGTCGACCAATGATGACAATTCCAGAACAACGTAACTATAAACAATTTTTTAAGTTTATTCGAACAAAAATAGTCCGGAAGTGACGAAGTAATGATGAGAAACGCTGAAATCGTGTCTACGTCTACTCAGTTCAATTAGTCAATGTTAAAATACGATTGTGATTACTGCTTAATTTTCCGCCAGAATTTGTTGGGCAATCATTGGAATGAAAGAAAGTTTTAACGCATTTGTTTAATAGTAGCAAACCTGTATATCTAATTGTAAAATATTGTCTCTCAGAGAATAATATTTTCCAAATTACAAATAATTCAGTCGCGTTGTATAGACCACAGAAAAACGCTTGTAGAGACGTATATACTCAAGTCGAGGCTTAAGAAAAAATGCTTAGACAAAACGTAGGTAATAGTTTTGTTAGGAGAGGACGGGAAGATTGACACTGAAATCCGAAGGTGCATTGGTATAACGAAAGATGTCTTCCAAAAACTAAGCAGAGTATTGAGAAACAGGAAAAAGAGTACTGAACTGTAATATAATATCAGTCATCCTATATGGCAGTGAATACGGGACAATCTCCTCACAGAGGAAGAAGAAATTTGAAGCAACAGAAATGTGGTTCTACAGAAGGATGCTGAGAATACCATGGACTGAACATGTGAGCAACGACGAAGTTTTAGAGAAAATGGAAATAAAAAGGACACTTGTACTTAACATCAGACAGTTGAAATTTATAGGTCACATAATGAGGAAAGGAGGCTTGGAAAATTTGTTACTCATAAGATAGATTGAAGAGAAAGCAATGCATAACCTACCTAGCGAGTTTGAGTAAATGGATGGCGGATCAAGGTTTAAGGGAGACAACATTTATTAAAAGCTACAAAGGACAGGAAAATGAGTTGAGCCATAATCGCTTAAGTCCTGGAGGTACATGGCATAAAGAAGATCAACGCTTAACTGTGATGCGATTCCTAGGTTGGCAATATCATTAATCATTACGGATGTGCTGAGTTACCTTCTCACAGCTGTATCCGAGTGCTCTCGTATTTAGTAGATATTGTATAACGCGGTCTCGCCATGGAGCAATAATTAACAATCTTGTTTTGCAGACCGTTACTACTGGAGTCAGTATTCACTTATTGTCTCATACTGACGACTTTGTGTTTTGCTCCGCTAAGCTTAATCAATATCTTGTTCAAGGTCTTCATTTTGGACGCCAGACGAAACGAAGCTGACGTAAATATTGAATAATCGCTGTGGCGCAACGCAAACTCCTTATTCAAACCATTACCACTGTATTGAGGTTGTACCTCAACAGATGCTCTACAGGTGTAGCCTTGTGTCAGAATCAACAGAGTAAATATCAATATATGCATCAAGTGTTTTATGCCCGACATTACTCGCTTTTCTTTCGCTTATAGCCCAAAATTGAAGGGAAATTTACTCTATACCGCTAGACATTGATAATCTAATTAATTGTGGAGCAAGTGGCAGAAAATTACAGGTGAAGTCAATTGACTTATAATGCGACAAATTTTTAAATCAAAATTTAATTCCGAATCCACGAATGACTTCTACAAGAAATGTTTTTGCTCAGTGGAAAATATAAAAGCCTATTGAATAATGCGAAAATGATGGTATCATTATTTGGAAATACATATGTTTGTGAACAACTTTTTCGAAAATGAAATATACTTTAATATATTTCATTTCAAGTCGTTTAAGAACAAGGTTAGGTGATAATCACCTGAATGATGTTTTACTCCTGTCATCGACAAATATTTCACCTGATGTGGAGAAGTTATCGAACAGTAAGCAGAAACAAGTTTCATTAAACAATTTGCTATTTCCTGCAGTTGGAGATTCGTCTCCAGCTGTGCTGGTCAAACTCTCTGCCTCTGGGCAGAGAGGATCCCCAGACGAGGTTATGTCGAAGGGCAGAGTCTCTTCTCGGGAAACCGCGGTTGGTAGATATCCAGCTTCATTGTGGAAGTCACTTGACTCGCTTCTAGCAGTTGACTACTACTTCTACTCGCCGCTGGCGAATCTTATATGTGTTGTTCTTGTCCTAAGTATTATCGTTCATTACCAACCTTCGTTTGATTATTCTATTCAGTAATCTTCCCTAGGTTACAACAAAAAGGTTAACGCCCCTTGATCTAGAGTGCTCAATGAACAAAACAAATCAATTAAAAAAGGTAAAAAACTTACAATGAAAATAATGAAAGATGATCGCATTTATAAGCTTGTTTAAATAGTGTAAGTCCTTCAAGAACCATTGATGTATTCAAATAAGAAACACTGATATTTCCACCTGGAAACACGTACAGAGACGTATTATGCTGAAAAATAAATTAATAGATAATATTAGAAAACTGTATAAATATAATTGTTGTGTCGTTTAACTTGGTGAGTTCGATCGTCATTTGCATCCCTATTTTACTGGAAAATGGAAAAGACTTAGAGTTAATAAAAGAGAATGATTCAGAACACAGCATGTTTTTAAACAGGCAAAAATACTAAGGGGGGAATAGTTTAAGATTTGGAGAGACTAGTTATCTACAGAGACCTATCAATATACACCTGAACCCTATTATGATAATAAGACAAGCTGCTGCTGCTTCTTTTTTACCTTTTTCCTTTTTTCCTTTCCCCTTTTCTTTTTTCCTTTTTTCTTTTTACCTTTTTTCTTTTTTCCTTTTCCTTTTTCTTTTTTTCCTTTTTTCCTTTTTTTTCCTTTTTATCCTTTTTCTAAATAAAATAAGATCACAGACATTTATATATAAAGATCTTCGTGATATATAAGTTGTACTTGTGAGTACATTTTTTTTGTATTTCTTTAAGGCATGGGCTACCAGGAATCCCTTCAAAGAGTCTATCAGAACCTTTTCTAGTCAATCCGAAGGCTCCAGCTACAACTGGAATTATTGATGTCCTCCTGTGCCACATTTTTTAAATTTTCACATCAAGATCCTTGTATATTGGTAGTATTTTTGAAGATTTTCATAGATACATTTTACAGTCAATAATGTTACATTTTACAGTCATGTCAATAAAAAAGCACATTCTGTTTTTACGGTCTCTGATCACGTCTGAGCGATTAGTCTTGATTGTTCTGCTTGTGTGTGTACTGTAAAGTCCCATAAAACTACTACAGTTTCTATGTCTGTAGCCGGACCTGGGTATTGTTCATACCAGCTTCTTACAGTTTCTTTTCTGTAAAATTTGCAGATTTTCCAGTGCAGATATTGGCCCACTCTGTCATGAGTTTTATATTCAATGGCTTCATATACCATACAGCTTGATACAAGACGATCAATTCTTTTTTTGGATATTCATCACAGAATCTGCATTTAGGATTAACACAATGTTTCAGTATTTGTACTTGGTAATTTCTAGTTAGCAACCATTGGTCCTGTGCAGCAAGGACAAAACCTTCGGTTTCAGCTTTTAACCCTGCACTACGTAGCTACTGATGGGTATGGGGTTTGCCTACTTGTTTGGTACGAAAATCGTACTCATGTCGTCCCTGAAACATTTTACAGTATTGAGGAGACCTTTCAACTCTGTAAAATGTTTCAGTGACGACATCAGTATGGATTTTGGATTATTATTATTATTATTATTATTATTATTATTATTATTATTATTATCTGTGTATGTTATGTTTCCTGCTTTGTATCCTGTACAGCCGGGTCCAAACAATGGTTCTTAGGCCATATAGGAGTTTTCCGTTAACTGATAGCACTTTTCTTAGTATATGGAATGTTCCTAGTTGGGGCGATCTTCTGGGGAATTTGTATATTAATGTTAGCTGGGACACTGTTAGTAAAATTGTCCATTCCTTTTCTCACGAGGCCCAGAACTACAACTACTATTGGCACAGTCTTAGTTTTCATTCCCCACATCCTGTTAATCTCGATCTCCAGGTCCTTTTATTTGAAAAATTTCTCGATAATTTTCATGGAGGTATTTTTCTCATATGGTACTACTATGTCAGTAAGCTTACACTTCCTGAATTTCTTGTCTCTTATGATAATATCAGCTCTGTTGGCTTTTACTTCTATGTCAGTTTGAATTAGCATGTCTCAGAGGATAGTTACATCGTTATTTTGGGTAACTGTGTCTGGTTGGTGTTCATACCATCGCTCAGTGATTTCGATTTCGTGCTTCTTGCATATCTTCCAGTGCACATATGTCGCTACCTTGTTATGTCTGTGGGTATATTCATTTTTTGCTAGCTCCGGACATCCTGAGATAATATGGTCGACAGTTTCATCATATTTCCCGTAGATCCTGCATTTCGGGTTAGTTCCATCCTTGATTATGTGACAGTGATCATTGGTTTTTGTAAGGTAGGATTGTTGTAGTTTTTAGAGTTAGTTCAAGTAGGATTAGAAACTCAGAATCCTAAAGCTCTTGGTACATGCAGCCTATCAACATCTCATTTCGGGTGGTGCATCCTCATTTGGGTAAGCATTTTTCTGGTCTTGCCGTCTCATCTTTTAATGTCATTCAACTTCCATTTAAGTTGTTTGTTACTACGGGTATAGCTATGGTGTTGATAGCCTTCATTTTATTGGCCTTATTAAGTTCGATTTCTAGTATCAAATGCACTCTCCTATAATATTCCTTTCGGATCTTTTTCTTCATAATTGAAAGTTGTATTCCGTCTCCTTCATTAATTCGTTATTATTTGTATGTACTGCCTTGGTCTAGTTCCTTAATTTTGTTGTTGACATCAAAAGGTCTAAATCTGTAGTTTTCGTTAGTTTACCGCCTCTGACGGTGGCACAGTTGTCCATTCCGAACTACATCGTAATGTCTTCGCCGAAGGTTTTGACAATGGTGAGTGGGTTTTTTCTGCTGGTTGTTATCCTTGGTAAACGTTTTAAGATCATCAATATAGAATAGGTAATTCAGTTCGCCATTCTGTGACTTGTATCCGTTTAATAGGCAACTGATTGGCGCTAATGCAAGGTAGAAGAGTAGCGGTGACAATGAATCTCCTTGTAATATCCCGCTTTTGTTGCTGATTGGTCTCTATGCTAATGACCCATTTGCATGGTTTAGGTTTAGTGTAGTCTTCCAGTTTTTCATGCTCTCCGTTATGAATTTGACCGTTTTGTGGCATACTCTGTATAATTTTAAGCTATTCCCTATCCATGATTGTGGTGCACTCTCGAACAGCTTTCTGCAGTCGATCCATGTTATCGATAAGTATCTTTTCTTTGTTTTCACCTCTTCCAATATTGTTTTATTGATAATGATAATTAGTTGGTCCTTGCACCCGTAACTTCCTCTTTTACATCCCTTCTGTTCTGTTGGGAGTAAATTGTTTTTCTCAAGCAAGTTGTATGTCTTATCGGTTATAATAGATATTGGTAGGCAGGTGATGGGCCTATAGTTCTTCGGATTCTTCGTCTATTTTGTTTTGTGTAGTAGGGTTGTTACTCTCCACGTGAGTCATTTTGGAATTTTTTCTGAGTTTATGTTCATATCATTTTATGCCCGTGCGAGGTCCTGGTGGGTGCTAGATTTTTTTTATCCAAAAATTGGCTATTCGGTCTATTCCTGGTGATTTCCCGTTTTGGGATTTGAAGATGGCAGTGGTTGTTTCAGTAATATTGATATCCGTCCTTTTTTGGCACTCTATATGTGTGTGTTGGTCCTGTTGTTGCTTGAGCTATGTAGCTCTTTCATTGTGCATTTTGCAGTCTTCCACATCTTACACCAGAACTCCTCGATTTTCTGAATATTAGGTGGGTCATTTATCTCTATTTTATTTTTCCCAGTTCTCAATATAGTTTCTTGGCATCTACGTTTGCCAGATAATTCTGTTTCTTCTTTTTTTTTCATAACGCCTGATTCTCTGCATCTTCGCTTAAATTTGTTATTTCAGCTTCTCTTTAACATTTGGTACCATAGTCTTATTCTTTATGTCAAGGCCTCATTTCAGTTGTCTCCTTTTTCTTTCTTTCATTTTGGAGTCCTTATCTAATTCACTTAAAAGTGACAATTGTCCTCGTAGTTTGTTTATTTCGGTTTCTATTTTTTCTTTCCAGACTGGCATTTTTCTTTTACGTTGTTTTTTACTTTTTCACCTATTGCTTCTACGATCATTACCGAGGCCACATGTATAAGATGATTAATTTCTGTCAGGTTCATCGGTCTTTCCGTTTCGTCCCTTACTTTTCTAATTGGTTAGCGAGGTTGATGGTTTCCTTTACTTGATGGTTCTTTTTTACTTTTGGGATTGTCGGTCTTTCCACGGAAGACATTTCCTTTATATTTTCCCATTTATATCGGGTGTTTTTGTCATCTCTGTTTCTCTCTTATATTCGTCATTATCTTCTTCTATTTGTTTGAAGGACACAAGCAAATATTACTACAACTGGTTAGAGGGACACAAGCAAATATTACTACAACTGGTTTCTATTTGTTCCTCTGCGCGTGTCTCCTCTGGGTTGTTGGCATTTAGCCCCTCGATGTTAATGTTTAATCTATTTTTGATGCTTTCAAGGATGCTTTCAGGTTCTATGTCAGTTATTCCTTTTTTCATGCCAATGTCACGCTTGACATTGGCTAGTTTGTTGCCATCGATGTTTAGTCTGCTTGAGGAGTATTATTCTCGCCGAGTATTATAGGCTTGTTGTCATTGTCGCATTTATCGTAGCGATGTAAAATGCTATGATTACTTCAATATACTCTTCCCTTGACCATTTAGTTATTGTTCTTTTTGTGAGATTTTCTTTTAATGAATATAGAGGACCTTTCTTAGGACTGTCCTCGGCACGGTTTTCCTCTAGTTCTCGTTGGGTAGAGTTTGTTTCAGTTGCAGACTTTTCGATCGCAGTCTGTTTCCTCACTGGGGATCGCAGTCCTTGTTGACCCACGTGACGACCGATGCGTCGTCACAAATAGCAATATTTTTTTGTTGTGCCGGCATTAGAGTTAGTTCGTATTTATCCATACGTGGGGGCTTGTTCATGTGCGCCAGAGCATATACATACCATATTGGGCCATTATCCTACTTCTCATTATTCTTTCTTTTATATTTATAATGATAGTACTAGTAATAATAACAACCTATACAGTGTAGTGAACGGACGTCTTTTACATCGCACCAAGAAAACGATGTATTTTTAATGGGAAATGATATTTATTTATATTTCTATCTATATTCGTTTTTATCGGACGTATTCTATATTTATTTAAATAGAGGTTTTACTCCTCTTTTATAATCTATTGGTGCAAATAACTGAGTTTTCCTTATTTATACTTTTAAGGAAGAGATCAGATGTTCGAATTTAAAGAAACGTTTCGAATCTTTACATTTATTTCGTTTTGTGTTTTTTTCATTGTTTTATTGCTTAGCTTAACATTTTACGAAATTTTAACACCAACAATAATTTAAAAATTGGTTTTATATTTGGCGATAATTTTAGATAGGTATTCCTTTCTTCTTGTTTTATTTTCGTTTCTGGATAAAGGTCCTTCAATTACTATAGTGTTATTTAAGGCCAGATAAAAGGTTTTGAATCGTGATTGTTAGGGTATAACTTGATGTTGTATGAGGATCAATGATAGTTCTAGCTACAGGTTTGTTGGTTATTTTTTTCTTTTTCATCACTTATTTGAAATGTTTCAAATACAAATTATTTTGTATTCAGTTTCTGTTGAATTGTTACTTTTAATATGGATATTTATGAAGTCTGAAGGGTTCTTTTTCTTTTTTTTTATCAGTTTTCAAAAAAAAGGTTCAATATTATGTAGTTTGGCTGGAAGTAAAATAAAAAATGCAATAAAACTAAAACTTTTAATAGATTTTATAAATAAGATATAATTTCGATGAATAATAATTTTTTACAAGAATTTTTTTCATTTTCAGTTTTAAATTTTAATTAGATTAATTTATAAAATTTCAAATCTTTTAAATTTCCGCATTACTTTGTCCCCATTACGTAATATTATTATTAAGTAAGAAAATGTTTACTAATTATAAATGGAAAATCTTAGTACAAATTATCAAGCAACAATATTTTAAAAAGGATTTTGAATTTTTTCAATGTGTATAAACGTGCCGTTTTTTGTAGATACGGTTATTCATACACGATATTATCAGAAAATAAGAGAGATATCTATAGTAAATTTAAAGACAAAATATCTCGAATTAAATAAAACATTAGCGGGAGTTTACGGAGTTTATTTTTCTAAACTTTTAAGATTACCGAGTACTTAAAAATTATATAAAAGGGCACTCGCGTTACATCCCTTAATTATTTTTTACAGATATAACCACCGTAGAAAAACATTAAACTTTTGTTATTCAAACTGTCAACACCTTAAACTACCTTGTTTAAAAAGTATATTTCTGCAATATTTCAATCTTAAAGTAATATTTGTTTCAAATGTAATTAATTAAACATTAAATAAATTAATATTCCTCAAATAAAATTTCAGAAAGTAGATTTTATTTTTGAGAGATTTATTCTTGATAAAGAGAATGACATTCTGATGAAATATGGCTAAAATGGAGTTAATCGGCTATTTTAGAAAAAAAAACTCCTTCCAGCCAATTTAAATTAGTTTTGAAATATAGCAAAGTATTTTGTTTATTTGAAATATTAAATTCAGCTTGAAATTAGAACTAAAATGAAAGCTTCAAGAAATATTTTTCATTTTTAAAAATTTATTTTAAACCTTAGGTATTGAGTTTTGTATGAAGCTACCTAGTTTTATATTTTGATACAAAGTTTGATTTCCTTTAAGATGTTAACGATATTGCTTGGTTTAGAGTTCTTTTGTATTGTTGGCTTGATAATATTTTGTTATTTGACTGAGACTGTGCAAACTTATGAGTATATGTTCGACTATGAGAGGTACTTGGCACCTGTTGCATGATGTAGTGGGGGTATTTTTTAGACGTGGGTGTGACAGATGTGCATGTCCTATTCGGAGTCTGGATAAAACGATTTCCTCCCTTTCTTATTTTTCTAAAGCCTGAGAACCACCGGTTGAATATTGTATAACTTGTTAGGCCGTCAGTCGAACCTGTTTACCGGAGTGTGGCCGCTGTTGTATGCAAACAGCTATTTGAAGCCGAAGGTGCCGGGTGAGAACCAATGCGAACGAGCTACTCCCGATTGTTCTCCTCTGAAGGTGCTTCCCGACACCCCAAGCATTTTTTACACTGGACATCAAAACAAACAGATCGTCAAATACATCAATTATAATAACTATTATAATGAAATATATTTCAGTGATAAATAATAAAAAATAATCAATATATATATATATATGTGTGTGTGTGTGTGTTTGGACACTCCTTCTTTCAGAACAAGACTGAGAATCCTATGAATATGATGAATTTCTGGTTGTTTAATTTTTGAATTATGTCAAGCGCCATCCTGTAGCTCAGCTGTAAATATGGAGGCTTGATTTAGCAGTCTAATCTGTTTGTAAGACTGCCTGTCTATGGCTGTTGCTCCTGTTTTATTTGAGATTGTAGAGTCATCAGTATATTCTTTCTATGTCGTGTCCCTTCAGGGCGTAAGCAATTGTAGCTCTCTACAATTCCCTGTCCTTTGTAGCTCTTAATAAATTTTATCTTTTACTTATCTCTCATAAACATTGTTTTGCCGCCCATTTACTCAATGTCGCTATGTAGGTTATAGACTTTTTTTCTTGTGTCCCCCTTTCCTTCAATCTGCACTGTGAGTATCAAAATTTCTAAGCCCTGTCTCCTCATTAGGTGCATTAGAAATTTCAACTGTCTCTTCCTGATGTTAAGTATAAGTGTCACTTTTGTTTCTATTTTCTCTAAAACTTCATCGTTGCACACATGTTGGATCCATTGTATTCTCAGCATCTCTCTATTGCTTCAACTTTCTTCTTCATCTGTGTGGAGATTGTCCAACATACAGGAGGACTGATATCACATAACAGTTCAGTACTCTTTTTCTTTTCTTTTCTTTCGTTTCTAATGAATATTTTCTGTTTCTTAATACTCTGCTTGGCTTTTGGGGGCATCTTTCGCAATGCGAATCCCACTGCGCCTTCGGATTTCAGTGTCACACTTCCCGTCCTCTGTTAAAACACTTCTTAGATATTTAAATTTTTGTACTTGTTTGATTTTGTTACCACCAATTTGTTATTTGCATGCTAGGATGTCCCTTTTACTAACAACCATGCAATTAGTCCTTTCTTCTCGCTTTCCTATACTACCTTCTGTAGGAGTTCTCTTAGTTTGATTTGTGTCTACTATCAACACTGTGTCATCTGCATATCAGAGGTAAAGATTGTGGCCGCCAATAATAAATCCTAGTAGGAATTCTAATTCTTTCAGAATTGCCTATACGACTTGATATTTGTGTTTTAGTTCGGCAAACCTGCTTCTATTTATGTTATCTGTGGTGTTTTTGTTGTTTTAAGTTATGTTAGATCTATATGAGATTTGTCAAGTATTCATAGAGGTGACTTTGTTGTGTTAAGGAGAGCTATGATGTTGGGGCATCTGTGTGAGTACTTTTTTGATTCGGTGTAAAGGTTTGTCTATTGTAGTTTGAAAGTTCTTTCATGTGTTGGATTATTTGGGTTATTTTTTTACGTTTTTTTTTTTTCTTCCTTTCCTTTATTATCTTCTTCCAGCACGTATACGATCATGGCTCTCCACAACCTTGTGTCCCTTGTAACCAAAATTTGCCAAAGCTAGGATTTTAAAAATATTGATTTTTTTTTTTTCAGGCAGCAGGCCCATCCTGTTAGAAAAATTGGGACAACACAATCTTTCATCTCTTTATTTCGTTTCATGTCGTACAGTGTTAAGCTGTGCAAATATCGAAAACGAAAAATGAGAAGAAAAGGGAAGACAAATTTCTTTCGAAGAACAATTCGAAAAATCTGTTTTTTAACCCTTTGACCCCTGACCACCGCTTTACCGGTGGTATAGAAAAATGACGTAATACCCTGCCACAGGTTGAACGCGGGTTAAACACTTGTAACTTTTTTTATATCTACCGTAAAACATTACATACGAATTATTTGTGAATTTTGACTCAGGTGCTCAGGCAGAAGGGTTAAAATTATTCAAGAACGCAGGACTCAAAGGGTTAAAATGAGAACAAGTGTAAATTTAGCAAAAAGATTGACAATTAAAAATTAAAAAGCTTTACCGGTTCGATAATGAGTCCTGTTAATCTCACGTTGAAGCTATAACCAGCCATGTCGATGTGATTATAAATCATATTGACCTGCGGAAGTAGAAGGGAAAACTGAAAATCAAATTCAAATTAACAGTGTGGAATTTTTTGCTAAAGTCTCAAAAGTTAAATGCTTGGACACTTTGCCATTGTGCATTGGTTAGCAATCTCGTCTCGCATTATTATTACTAATGTCATCAATTGTTCGGGAAATATTCACAAAAATTTAAACTGTCATCAAACTAATAACAAACATTAAACACATAATAAACCTATTTGATCAGACGACCACTTTCTTCGTGATTTTTCAATACATTTCTGCAGTAAAATCATTTTTTCTATAGTAACAGTAAACACTATCATCTACATTATGCATGTAATAGCTCTATTCTGATTACTTACAAGAACATTCTTTCAGATTATTAATGCCCGATATATAGAATATGACCTCGTTATCCGAGGTACATTGGTTTCTCTTTTGATGGATAATACAGAACCGTCAACCTAAAAACTCTAGTGTATAAATAATGTAAATAATAATTTGTTTTTATTTTGTCAAGAAGTAAATTTCTTTCAATTATACTCTGGCCTTGGTAATCAATTCGACAAATAGTATTTTACAGTAAGGTTCAATGAAAAAGATACCATGACAGTAATGTTCGCGCTTTTTCGACGCGGGCTGAAAGTGTCGTAGCGGCCCGTAGTGACTGTGGCGTTGCGGTCGTGCGCGTTCGGGGAAAGTTTGAGATTCGCAAGTGACGCTGCTCCAACGATTTTTGGGTCGGGGTGACGACTGTCATCGGTTCACCGTCGGCCACGCGGACGATCGGTTCAGTGAACCTCGGGTCGTCGTCGTCGCGCGTTATGATCCCCCGAGTCAACTCGCTTTCCGCAGCTGCTCGTGTCAGTCTCGCCTCTCCCTTGTTCTCTTCCTTTTCCGCCTCACATGTCGTTCGCTACGGGCTTCTTATATTCGGCGTTGCCCGTCGCTACTGGCGCGTCGGTCGCCAAGCAGAACAGCTCCACAGTACACAGCGACTAATACTAGACGACATGGTCTTAATCCGGGAATTGACTATAAGTGTAGCTGTAAGATTCGTTCACGTGACTGCCTAATTAGTTACGTCTTATGCTGGAAGACGGCCAGCTGCGACGAACTGTTTACAGGTGCAACTCACATTAATTAAGAAATGCATTTGATTCATGAAACAAGCAAATTGTAAAAAAATTAAATGAATTCAGCAAAGAAATTCAATTGTTAATGGCTGTTTTTCTTAATTTGAGTTTTACCCTTCAAGAACTGTTTACCCAGGCTTTAAATATCTTTGAAAAAATGTTTTTTAGATTTACAAAATAGTATTCTTAATAACGAATATTAGTGTTTTTGTTTTTATTGACATTTTACTCATTTGAAATAAATTTTGCAAAATAGCTTTAAAGTTTTTACTGAATAGACCAACTGTGGATAATGTGATGATGCGATTTCGCACAGCACTGCACAAGCTGTGATGACATCCAAGGTCGGCTGTATGCGAATGCACCGGCTCTCGCGATGTTCCACAGATAAGGATTCAGTTACGGCCGTGATCGACACTAATAAAGAAATAACGACAAAATTCTTTTCTAGACACTTGTTTGGTCGGGAAATAGGATTTCTCACTTCGTTCCGGCCACAGGCAACGAACCCCCTACACACCCACTGTCTGGCCGTTTTACTCACTGCAGGCAGTTTGCGTGACTACTCCTTATATGGATACTGACTGGGGGACCCACCACCTCTTTCCGTTCACTCGTGTTCTACCAACCGGAAAGCAGGTCCACCCAGACAGCTTTTGGGTGGTCATTTTTTTTTTTCAAAAGACCCTACTTTTATGGCTATCTAAAATCACTAACAACATTTTATATTTGTCAATTCAAAGGTGGGCTGGAGACAGGATTCCTGAAAAATACTACGCATTAAATTGACTTACAAGGAAAAAGAATCAATCTATTCATCTTCTAAGGATGTGTAAGAAATCGCATTGTTACAATAATTATAACTACGAATAGCGATTCCACGGTTTTGTTGTATACTGAACACCGAATCTTCCCCAAGGAAACTTTAGGTAAAAAAAACATCCTGAAATGTACTTTACATTTTTTAACCATGCACCCAGAAAGGTTTAGTGCACAAAATGAGTTAAGTGAAGTGGTGGAGTAACGATGAAGTCAATGGGCAACAATAAGAAAAAACAAAATCTCTCATTCGTTCAAATGTAGGCATTGATAAAAATATAAATGTGGCCATTGTTTTTCATTATTTTCTTCTCCCTCCAAAAATTGTTGTGTATCCAAATACATAATCATGAGAATTAATATTAAAAAAATATGTATTCATTTATTAAGTCCTACCTTTTTATGTAATGGGTTATATAAACATTAAAAAAATATATAAAAAAATTAAGGTAATAATAAAATAATAAAAATAAATATATAATAATAATAATAATAATAATAATAATAATAAAATAATAAAATTTAATATAATAATAATATAATATAATAAAAAAATTACTTACCCCGTAAAATACATGTATATAATATATTTTCGTGTTTTTAATCTCCACTGCACCAACTGGCAATCTGTAACACACACAACAAAAAATAAATGAAAGAAAAAAAGAACCATTTTAAGCGTTTAAATTCATTTCATAAGAGAACGGATGATGCACATCGCTGCTTCGTGAAAAATCTAGCTGAATAAAGCCAGAATTTCGAAAGTAATTTTCAATCCATCACACTTTTCCGCCAATTTTAGAAAACATCTCTATCCGAGGCCTGATTGTTTGAGATATTTCGTGTTTGAAACCAGATAAAAACCAGAACAAGATGTTTTTGTTTTCTGAAAGCAAAGATCAAATTGTTGCGTGCACTGGCCTTCTCACTTTTTTTTTCTGTGCACCTGCGAATGTTGAATATTAACAGCAGAGTTAGTGCGAAAAATTCAAACATTAAAAACGAGATGCTACGGAATCGTAGGCGTCTAACATAGACGGCATCACAAATGACGCAATGTGAGACACCATGAGAGAAGAAACGGACACATTGGAAGACCTCATAACTATCATCAAGGAGATAAAGATAATATAGTGTAGAAACGTTATAAGATCTTTCCATAACCATCCTACAAGGCCAATGAAACAGCAGATAAAAAGGGGCTGACAAAGTTTAAGTGAACTGAAATATCCTTCAGAAAGTCAGTCTTTGTCGAATGGATTCATCTTATCCTCCCTCGGCCATGGGTTAAATATTAGTACGTGGATCTGGGAAAAATCACAGTTTTTCTTAAAAAAAATGTTAATACAATATTCACTAAGAAAAAGTGTTACAATTCACGTTTCGGTTTTAATTAATCAAAGGGGTGATAAACAGTAAAAATGATCTGCGATCCACAAATAGAAACAATATTCCTTCTATGGATCCCATTCGTCTGTCGACTGCTACTCTTATTCTTTGTGCACTACTTACTATGTTTACGATGAATACTAACCTGAAAGGTAGTTAGGAAGAGTAAAAACAGTGGCGTAAGTGAGTCGACCACACGCCTAGTTGCATTTTCGGATATGATAGTGAGTTCCGGACAACAAAGACTCTTTCCCATCTCCTGAGGTCCTCCTTTGTAAAGTCGAGATGCTGGAATAGTGGATCACAGGTAGACTCCTTTATAATATTCCGGTAAAGTGTTTTACTGAGTCTCATTGGATTACTGCACCGAGTTACATTGAACAGAGCTATACGTCATATTTTTAAAAAGCATATTTTGTCGCGGTGGGGGGGGGGTCTACGTCGGGAGTCTGCAACACAATAGAGGGTACCCGGAATCGACGATTTCAGCGCATGGCCTCGAAACTGACTTGTAGCTCATCAGGTATGGCAAGCCCTTTACTCCCCCCCATTGCTTGTCCCCCCTCTCTCTCTCTCTCTCTCCCAGAACAATATAGAATTTGCGAATTTTATACTTTGAGCTGCAATGGGGAAGATAGACAATCTGTAAAATACCAATGTCGATGTACGTGACACGTGCCACGGCTTTGCATTTCGAGAATAAATGTCTGTACCGGTACTGCTATCTACATCATCCATGACGGTACGAATCACATGCAGGTCTGCACAGGATCCATCAACAATCTACAAATGGCTTACTAGAATCTTGTCCAAGATTTTCAGGTGTCTTCAGAGTTATAGCGTTTTCCGCCCTCATCCTCGTCATAGTTTTTCATCAGCAAAATTGATTATGCCCTTAGTTATGTTACGGGTTATGTTATTTTCGTCGAATCAATGGTTGAATAATATTGCTAAAAGATGAGCGGCATTTGTCGATAAACTTAATAGAGGAGATTGTCACGGCACGGAGATATGGTGTAGTATTAATAAAGTCTCTGGGTTGAACTATCTTTTCCTCCCTTATTGACCCTTCCGATTTAGCTGGCTTGTACGCTTCCAATCTAGGTAATTCGGTCTTGGAAATCTGTCTCCTTAGCATAAATGTTGGTAATACTCCTTCAAGTTGTTGCGAAAACAAGCCCTCTTTCTTGTTCTATTGCTAGATGGTTTCCTTCCGCCATTGCCTGGGGAGCTTTGTTCTCTACTGCCGCTTCAGTTTCTTACCTTTCCAAAGCGAACCCAAAAAGGATGTAATTTTGCGTTCGAGATTCTATCATCACTTCTTACCAATAGCTCTCCCTATCAGCTCCCGTTGGATCAGATTTGTCAGTTACTGACAGAAGTCGGACATATCAAGAAAAAAATATTCAACTTCCCATTTTTCCCAATTAAATGTGGACTAGCACCATTTTGTTCTCAAATTATTACAACCAGCGGAATGATGTGTACGTTATAAATTTGAAGTCATGTCCAAATCTCGCGGTATAGCTAATCTGCTCTGAACCCATCCACGAGGCAAAAATCCCTGATGAGATCTTGGAAGCTGACCTCCTGTTCACATTCAGATTGATGATGACATTCCATCGTTAGCAATTACCTTAGCACGATCAAGAATAGATCTAGCAGTCAGAAGAAAATGTACACAGTTTCGAGTTTGGCACTAATACTAGTTTACAATGCTTTGTGAGGTAAGCATGCAAAAGAGATACAAAGTAACAATACACGGTGGTGTGGTGAAAAGTTATCAGCCCGACCAGCAGTAAAATTAAAGAAAAGGAAATTTAATGTTTGGTCCTTCAGTTAAATTTTTCGGATTTGCGCTGCGATAAGGTAGCAAAACAATAAGATAACAAAATAAATTACTCAAGAAATTAATATTAGTCAGTTTTTCCGAACTTCTTATGCCTCTTTTAAAGATGACTTTTTCATCTCCAAACATATCTGCCTCTCTTCGTTTTCTAAGCACTCCCTTTAAGATTTTTCTTTTTCTTTCTTTATTCTCTGCCAGATATTTTATATTTCATCATTTCTTTTTGCGTAGTATGTACATTTTTTTTGCAGTGCCTTCTGTTTTGAACAGTATTTTTGGGGAAGTTTAAAGACATAATATTTCCCTCTCGAAATAAACCTATTCACAACATTATATTGAATGTTAATAGAAGAAAGATCTTAATCAAAGTTTCATTATTAATATTGACTAGTTTATTTCTCATCATATTATCGCAACTGTCAAGTCGCATCCCCCATCCTTGGGATACAGGGAACGTGTCCAAGTCTTGTCAGCAGTAACCTTTATATTTCTGAACACTGAAATAAGGACAAAGACGGGAAAAATGCCAACTTACTGGTGAGTAGATACGGCCATAACTTCGATTTCCAGATTTACTTTGTCCCTTTTAACTCTCTCATTTTCATTCGTTGCATTACTAGTGTAGGTTTGATCCGAAGGTATATCTGATAAGGAAAATGGAACGTTATTTAATTAGATTTAAAGATAAAAGTAAAATGTACCAAGCTTTTCATGGTAAGCTTTGAATCAAACAAAGGTTTTTAATTATGCATTTTGGCTGCATTTACACGAATTAAATTCTTTAAAATGATAGGAATCCAATAGATTCCTGTTAATTTTAACAAAATAAGAATAGTTTGGTTTAATTAAGTGCCTTCCTTGGTTTTGTGAAGCAACATCTATAATAATTTCTGTTAATAAACACGTCCCTATTAACAGAATATTATTGTATTAATTCTATCATATTATTATAAACATTTTAAATTCGTAAAAATTAAAACGTTTCTCTTTCTCACTATTTCTCTCTCTCTCTCTCTCTCTCTCTCTTTCTTTCATTTTAAAGCCATTGAAAAAATTTCCATTACATGCATCTTTTAATATGTATCTCTATGTGCACACAAACCGCCCTATACAGTATCTCTGACACAAATATACAGGTTTTTCTCTTCCTCTCTCTATCTTCCGTCCTGGCTACGACGTTAAACTGCATCCAGCAGCAAGGCCTCTGATCAGGAGGTTTTGAGGAAGCGTGGAACCACCTCTTAATTGCTGGTGTTCCCAGGTCCACCCTGACCCGGGGTGGTAGCACCTGTTGGGGTCCCAACTATGGGCAAATAGTGAACTTCCAGGTCTTTTCCAAACTTCCAGGTCTTTTCCAGCACATTTCTTTTTGAAAAAATATTATTACCAGCTATACGTTTTTGAAAAAATATTATTACCAGCTATACGTTTTTGAAAAAAAATATTATTACCAGCTATACGTTTTTGAAAAAATATTACCAGCCATACGTTTTTGAAAAAAATATTATTACCAGCCATACGTTTTTGAAAAAAATATTATTACCAGCCATACGTTTTTGAAAAAAATATTATTACCAGCCATACGTTTTTGAAAAAAATATTATTACCAGCTATACGTTTTTGAAAAAAATATTACCAGCTATACGTTTTTGGAAAAATATTATTACCAGCTATACTTTTTTGAAAAACAATATCACCAACTATACTTTTTAAAAAAAAATTTTAAAAAACTTTTCAGCATTAAATGGCCCAACGAAGGTCGATATGCTGGTTAAACAAACAAACTATCTATCTCTCTATCTTCAAACCGACACATTTTTTTCTGCAGATACAGTCGTTATCTCTATCGCGGTCCTCACAAACCCCAGAATTTTACTTACAGTTTTAATGTACTGCTTCCTTATTGGCGGCCACAATCTTAACCACATAAGATATGCAAATGACAGTGTTGATAGCAAACACGGAAAGAAAACGTCTATAGAAGTTAGTGAAGGAAAGCGAGAAGAATGGACTAAACATCAACTGCAATAGACTTAATTCATGATCGTTAGCGAAAGGAGGGGCACAAAATGTAAATTACAAACTGGAGATACCAAAATCAAACAAGTACAAAAAATTAAATACCTGGGAAGTATTTTAATAGAGAACGGAAAGTGTGACACTGAAATCCGAAGGCGCATTGGGATAGCGAAAGATTCGTCCCAAAATTAAGCAAAGTATTAAAGAAACAGAAAAAAATCGTTAGCACCAAAGAGAACTACTGAAAGGTTAGATGATATCTGTTCTCTTATATAACAGTGAATGTTGAATAATCTCCGCACAAATGAAGAAAAGAGTTGAAGCAACAGAAATATTGTTCTACAGAAATGATGCTGAGGATACCATGGACCGAAAATGTGAGCAACGATGAAGTTTCAGAGAAATTTGAAACAAAAAGGACATACTTGATATCAGAAGGCAGTTGAAATTTCTAGGGCACGTGATGAGGAAAGGGGACTCGGAAAATCTGATACTCACAGGACAGATTGAAGGCAAGCGACAAGAAAGCAACACGTAACCTACCTAACCAGCTTGAGCAAATGGATAGCGGGGCAAGGTTTCGGAAAAATAACAAAGACAAAATTTATTAAGCGCTACGAACGACATGAAATTGAGGAGAGCCATGATCGCTTACACCCTGATCGGACACGGCACATAAAGTTGTAGTAGTTTGCTATTTGAGAAAGTTATGTTCCTCTCTCTGGTGCCAGCGATCGATGTTGGAGTGCATGTCAAATGGTTAAATGCTAATTTTTAATGCATAACTGCCTCCATTTATGAGCCTCTATCAAATGAGTCTTCGTACCACAATTTCTCCTCATTTTAGAATAATATCTTGGAAGTTATACAAAACAGTTTCAACCGATATTCGAACTTTCTTTATCAATTCCATTTTTTACATAACAACTATTACAGATAGATGCTGAGAATACCATGGACTGGACATGTGGGCAACGAGGAAGTTTTATAGAAAATGGAAACGAAAAGGGGAACATACTGAGAATCAGAAAGAGGCAATTAAAATGTCTCCTTAATCTACCTAATGATCTTGGCGAAATAAATAACAGAACAGGTTTTAAGAGACATAGCAAAGAGACATTTACTAAGAGCTAAAAAGGACAGGAAATTGAGGAGAGCCATGATCGCGTACGCCCTGGAGTGGTATGACACAGAGAAAAAACTATGATGTCGCCTCACACTTTTTGAGTACTCTCAATACTATTATGACCTTATTTCATACCGCATTTTGTCAGAGAGCCTCTTTCTGAAGCACACACTGAAGACAGTTGCAAACAATCAAGAATGAGTCACGTCGTTCGGTGACATATCTCAAACGAAACAGAAGTTATGATTTAAGTAACCAGAGGTTTTTGTTTCTTAGTGCAATCAAGGAACATAGACGAATTAAAGATACTTAACTGACAATAAAGGCAACAAAAAACAGAAGCAACCACACACATAGACAAGGAATTCGTTTCCTAATGCTATGACAAGAACAACCTACATAAAGAGGCAATAAGAATCTTTTTTTTTATTACTAATGTTCACCTTTATACAAGGCACAAGAGTACCTCAATGTATAGAGTTACTGAAGGATGACGTTGCATGAACGTTACGCGTCATCGTCTAAAGTGCTCTCGGTGATACATCCATGGACGACTTGTCGGAAATCAGAGAGGTCCATGGCGTCGTGCCGCGTCCCAGTTTTGTGTTTGTTCGTACTAAGCCCGAGGAGTTCATTATTTTCTTTCGCGATACTCATAAGAAACGCAATTTATGTGGATAAATTATGCGGAAGATAACCGTTATCCCTCCATTTGAAGAGGTTAAAATTGTAATGGTCAGAAGCATCTCCTCGGTTCCACAAAGTAGCAGTTCGTGGGAAGTGGTTGTTCGAGTGGAACTTCCTTCTTACTAATGGAATACGAAAGGAATGAAGATGGTTCACCTCAGTGTACGTGGCATGGCCGGCTTTAGTTGTGAACTGGTTGAATAAAGGAATATAACTCGTCAGAACATTTAACACGGAAAAAGCAATAGAGTAGCGAAAAGCGAGCAGCGTTTCATCTGTGAGAAAGGGGTCGTAGAGTGGAAAATAATTCATCGTTCACAAGGCCCCGTAGATGATTTTGAACTCGATCAAGGCCAAAAAGTAAAGACTGGGCATCTTCAGAGCAGCGGTGTTCCTTTTTCAGTCATATCTGGCTCTTGTAGAGACAGAGCCTAGCAATGGTTGAAATATTGGACAGAACTGAAGATTTTATGAATGTGAACTCTAAGGATGCGTTAAGATTGTATAGAGATCTACGTGAAACTGAGAAGGCTGCTAGAGACTCGAGAAGACTTACATTCACTTAGCCTTAACGCTAGCTATCTGGAACGAAGATGCAAATTTATTAAATAATAATAATTCTAACAAGAAAAGCCTAAAGAAAAGAACTAGTATAGTTTTTATATCACACCGCCATACCATTCAGGCTGTTATCGATTCATTGATTGGTTAGTTTTTACGGCTTTTCAAAAATTTTCAGGTTATTTTAAAACCAGAAAATATTTCTAGAGGATTACTTCTGGGGTAGAAAAGGTGGAATTAATACCTTTCTCGGGAATATTTTCGCGTGAGTGACTATAACGAGCCCGAGTGAAATTGAAACTCTGTTCTACGATTTCCAATTCCGAACTGTAATCCATTACACCGCCCGCACATCCAAGTTTACAGCACCTGGTACTCGCCCATCTTGGTACTGAACAAGTTCGATGTTGCTTACCTTCGGTGATCGTACGAGAATCGGTGTTTCAACTTGATACGTCCGTAAGCGATTAGGCGACTGGAACCACCCGCTAGTCGCCACGTTCCGTATTGAAGACATCAGTACACCCGTACTTATGCTATGTGCCATCGCTTTGCATCTGCGTCCTAGCTCCAAATATATTGGTAGCAAGAGTATCCTCTCAATAGTACGCAGCTGTCTTTGAGGGTTGGATCCCAGGCAACAGTTGCGTGTGACGATCCTAATGAACAAACATCCCCCAAACACATCTGCATGGGAGCAGACATTACAACGAATTTGTTTCAAAATTATGCTGGTCAGCTAAGCTTCTTGTCATCGAAAACAAAACAAAAATTGAGACAGAGTGAAAAACTAAACGAATATCAGGGCCCTGGCAAAGAAGAAAACAATTTGCGAAAGATGAACGTCACTATCTGCTTTATAATTATTGGAGTGCTGGGAAAGTTTACGAAGGGACGCCTTTCCAAAAGATTGGAAACTTGGTAAGTCAAGAACTAATTGAAAGTATTCTGACGACAACATTGTTAAAAAGGAAAAGAATACAATTGAGGGTGATGAAGATTTTGTGGGAAAATGAAATAAAATCGATAAATAAAAAAAATAATAATAAAGAAATACATTTTCCCATGATGCTAAGAGTAAATGAACCGGAAATATGATTACCTCATAAAACGCCGTTAGTTGACGCCGTTGAAGTCTTTAAAAAGACAAACATTTCCTCGCTCACTCTCTTTCTCTTTTTTGCTCTAAGATGTAGAACCACGTGGTAATTACGTTCCCACTGTGGAACGTTAGTTTCCCCGGTCTGCTGACGACTGACCTCTTTTTCCACTTTCCAACGACATCGTTCGGGCGTGTTTTGGCAACTCTATTCATGAAGTGAATTGGTCGTTCCAGCTCAGCGCTAAACTGACTTGAGCTCAACCGTTTTAACCATTAACCTAACTTACTTCAAAGAAAATTGATATACCCAAGAGATATTGACAACTTTGTTCCACTACAGTCACTATAAAAAAAGAGAAACTTTCCGTAGTAGAAAACCAAAGTTTTTGTATGCTTCTTCTTTGTTTATTATATGTGAACATGCACCGCACATACAAACACGCAACCTTTATAACTTCCGTAATTTAACAAATATTTAAACAAAAGCAGCCCAGTGGTAATGTTTTTTTTTTGTTTTGTTTTTTTAATAAGTCCTCGTAAAATAAGTAATATAATTTTGTCTCAACTTACTGTATTTGACGCCGCATTTATAATTCTTCTCAAATATTTTGAATACCTGGTGTCTTTTCATGAATTCTTTGCGTGTATTTAGATTGGTGTATAATTCGAAACGCTTGACAATTTTTCTCTTAGGCTCGATCACGTGTCTGTGTCCATCAAGATGGAAGAAGCCAGACTGAAGTTCAAAAGAAATCGAACGTATTAAATTAGACAAAATAAATACACAGGATTTTTTTTCTTATTTCATAGCGGTTTCTCCAGCTAAAATGTAAAATTAATATACTGGGCGACCACATGATTGGTTTCTGTGCTCAGCTTTTTCCCCAGTATCTCTTGATCAAGGAGAATGACTTCAGAGTGCTAATTTCCTTTCCAAATAACATTCGGGTGATACTATTAGATTACATGGTTGGTTTATCGCATAAGAACTAGTCTTTTTACCTTGCTTCACTTGATCGCTAAGGTTAGTGAGATATGCGAGGCTTGCAGAAACACTTCCAAAACAAATTATAGAAAAGGATAGAGGTATGGTAGTAAGAGGAATGCTATATGAAGATAGAACAAAGGTTTAGCGGCGATCGAACACTGGATCTCGTTTCACACGTGACTGAAATTTGACATATATTACTAAAGGTGGCATTTCAACTGGTCTGTCTATATGATTCGTGTGTGCATTGAGAATTTTGAATGTTTTTAGAGTTAAAAGAGAAATTGGGGTAAATAAAATGCGTTTAGTGCACTTTTATTTCCGGAAAGAAATGTCACTGTACAAACAGCAAAAAATATATGTGCCGTTTATGGAGATGGTGCAATAGCTGTGTGTGGTGTTCGTAAGTGGTTCGATAGGTTTGGAAGTGGAAATTCTGATCTGGAAGAAAGAAAACGCTCCCACAGCCCTGCATTCGTTGATGATAACCAAATCGAAACGCTGATATTCAAAGTTATACGACGCATCGCAGAAATATTCGACATCTTTCATATGAGCGTTGCAACGCATTTGAAAACATTTAAGCACGTGAATCGTTAGGATGTTAGGGTGCCTTTATGATTAATCGGAAAAAAATTAAATGGAACATATTTCTATTTACGATTCTCTGTTCAAACGCAACAGAAAAAGACATACTTTTGAAAAGGACAATCACAGTCGTTGAAAAAAGGGATTGTTTACAACAATGTTTGAGAGAAGGATGTTCTGAGGAAAAACTGTAGACGAAGAAGGTAATGCTGTGTAGGATTGAAAGGATATTATTTGTTACAAGATCATTGCGCAAATCAAATGTTACCTTCATACAAGTACTGTTCAGCATTACAGGCTGATATCAATGAAAAGCCTCTGAAATTGGCCAATCAAATGGGTGTCGCCTTCCAGAACAACTTCAGACTTCTTGTCTCTTTGAAACCCAACAGAAAATGGTACAGTTTGGCTGCGATGTCCTATGGCAGACGCCCTACTCACCTTACATTCCACATTCGAATTACTACATTTCAATCCCAACAAAATTCTATTAATGGGGAGAATTTAAATTCTCTGGAAACCTTTAAATTCCGCTTATACATCTAATTTTAACAGATATATTGCCGAAATTACACAAAAATATTTTGAAATACTAAAGAGTAAATTTATTCAATAAAATCGCCATTAAAACGCAGACGACTTCGGAATCTCCCGTAACTCCTCTGACCGAATTCCTTGTTTAAGTTGATGACTGCTGTTATACTCCTTGCCTTCAGTTCATCTTTGGATTCCTTTGCTCAACTGCATCCCTCACATAATAATCGAGGGTTTGCAGTTTGTGGAGTTAGGTGGCCAGATGTAAGGAGTGATGTGGTCGCAGAAATTGTCTGACAGCCATGACTGGGTTCACTTGTTTGTGTGGCATGGTGCAGAGTCCTGTTGCCAGGCACTACATTCTCAAGACACTTGATGTAGGCCTCTGTGTTGAGTCTGATGTCCTGTGGGAAGATGAATGGGGGCATAACTTCGCCATCACTAGTGATCACTTCAAACACCATGATGTTGACTGGATATATCATCCAACTCTTTCCGAATCCTCTTCACTGTCATTAGATTGGCACCCAAACACATTGAAATGTTCGTATTGGAGCTTCCAACGCGAATGCCAAGCAGTACAGCATGCCGTTTCCAAATTTCTGGCGGAGTGAATTGCGTCATGGTGCTCTTTTTTCTTTCACAGACGGTTCCCAACTGACCCTTCTATACTATGCAGTCGGCAAAATCAAAAACAAACAACGCGCATGAACGAAATTAAAAATATAAAATGGTAACAATTTACCCATCGTTCCCTGTATATCACTTAGAATGATACCGTGTTCTGGGAGGATAGAACCATGAAGCTGCCTCAAAGATGACGAAAGGTAGTGAAACAAAATGACATAAGTGGTTGAAAAAATTATCTGCAAAAATCTAAATGATGTTCTTCAAGCTCATCTATAAATGCTACAAACTTTTGTTCCACCCCAATTTACATTAGTGAATCTGGTTCAAATGACCGTTTCATGCACCCCCAGTAAGAATTAGGGGTACATTACCTATGGAACTGGTTATCAGCACCAATAATCCCCAACACGAGCGAACATTTACACTTCGCTAACTCTTTCTCTGCGGCTAATAATTTTTTGATTGAAAGGGAAACCTTTTGTGAGACTGGTTTTGAGCAATAAGTTCAAACAGTACACAAAATGAGAACTGAACTGGAGACACAGCCAAACTGGTCTATAGAGTGGAGTTTGCTCTTTCTCCAAATGACTGGGTCATATATTTTTTGCTAAATTTAACGGCAGATCATATGTGGAAATTAAACAGTCACAAACTCAACTTTATGGTCAGTTAATGAATAATTATTTTCTTGTTTCAAACAAGTAGAAAGAAAAACATCGAAAGAATAGCATAATACGACCTTTGATGATGCAATGAGTAAAGTTATATCAGCGTGTTTACACATCCGTATTAGGCAATTGAATTGTGAGATGTACTTGACATCGGTTGCATTTTTTTTTGTTTTTTTTAGTAGATGTGTCTTGATAAAACAATTTCCTTCCGTCTTATTTTTTTGATACCTGGGAAACATTCTCTTGTAGTTAGTTGAATATCGTATAGTTTGTTAGGTTTTGAGTCCCATATTGCTTGCCATTTTCTGTTGATGTTATATAAAACCAAGATACCAAAAGGTAAAATTATAAAAACTCCCAACAAAACTACATAAAACTTTTAATAATGTTTTTTGATAACCGAAAACAAAGAAAAAAAACCTTCAGATTTCATAAAGATCCTCACTAATAACAATGCAAACTTTAATAGCCAACTTATATAAGAAGCGGAATACAAAATAACTTGTATTAGAAACCAACATCTCTAATAACTGATTAAAAAAGAAAAACCTTTCACCAATTACCCTGTACGCAAAACTATCACTGATTCACACATATCAAGCTACACTCAAAACAACCACGATTCAAAACCTTTATCTGGCCTTAAATAATCTTATGGTGGCTGAAAGGCCGTTAAGCAGAAACCAAACCAAACGTATTAGGTGAACTAACGTTGAACCTGAATAGAGTAAATAACATAAAGCGTTCTCAGTGGCGACAATAGTTGCGTCTATACCGTTAATGCCTACGCTCATTGTTTCTTCCCAAATAAGACAGCGTATCAAATGTTAATTATCAAAGCTGACGGTCAAGCCACTGTTGGAAAATAACATAATCTTTACATCTGCCTTTTTGCTTCACTTTTATTTTCTAAAAGAAATTCCAACAGAGGAAAACCGAATAATATACCAACCGAAACATTCCGTTAAAAATGTAAAAATTCATAGAAAATAAATTCCAGACTTGAAACGTCTTCTACAGCTTCTATCCTACAATCTATCGCTATTTCTATTGCAAATGTTCTGACGATCTACATTCTTTAGTTCCATGAACTATGACATTCTCAGTTAAGACCTCCTATGCCAAGTACATTGGAACAAATCCTCCACTTTCCCTTCGTGTTTCGTAAGACCCATTCAGGTAGTTTCATCACAAGAATTGCTGCGTCCCCGAACAAACCTTCCAAGAGGGTGCTTCTGAAACCGCTATAATCTTAACCACTTTAAGACTCTGGTTAGTCGATATCTTTCCTACATATCGTCATAATCTGCACTCCCTGCCTCCTCCTACTTGTAACAACTTCATTCAGTAACCTCCTACGTGGTTCATGTGCGTTGTATTGAAAGAACACTTAGTTATATAAATATGTGTGTGTATGTGTCCTTTGTTTCCTTGAAGAACAGTATTTATTTGGTCAAGCATCAAAATGCAACGACAAAGAACACCACGCCAACGGAAGAACTGCTGCGGAAGATTGGCAGTCCTAAGCAAGAAGCCATTGAATTCCAAGCACTATTTAAATTGCAAGTATATTACTTACCATTAATCGTTCATTACAGGAATGTTGTAAACTGGATAGGGGATCATTTTCCTCACAATGTAACGTGACTGAAGCACCTTTGACTTTGTCTTCGTAGAAGGCTGCATTCTGCAAGGTATTCAAAGAAATGCGTTACATTAAAGTTTACACATGAATACATTGAAAAAAAGAGAGTGAACCCATAAGACAGACACGTGCGCGAATAATATTGTTTTATTACATACTTCATTCTTACTTTTGATTAAGTTCTTAATCTTTTTATCTCGGCATCTTTCTGTTGCTAAATTAAACTCTCGAAAGAAACTTGGAACAGAAAAAATTCTTTTGAACTTGATTCGAAATTCCATTCTAAATCTTGAAAGATCGCCATTCACTAACGATGCTTTGACTAATTAAGTTACCAAACTTCCGGTTTTGATGCGTGGAACTGACAGTCACCAATCATTTCTCCGATCTATGGTTCTATGGCCACACTTTTTATATGTACAAAATCTCTATCTCCGGTAGTAACCACTCTTCCACATATATATATATATTAGGCTCCTCCACTTTTTTCGCGGGAAAACAGATAGCGTAATGAAAAATGCCACAAACTTAACGAAAATAAAGTTTTATCGTCAAAATGTTTGTTATTATTAAGATGAAAGACCAAAGTATTTTTTAATTATTTTTTGAAATTTTTTAATCCTTTCTAACACGTTCGAAATTTTGGTTAAAGTCTTCTTTTGTTTACGTCATCGCGAGGGCATGAAAATAACATTTGGGTTTTTTTTGCGCTTTTTTGCGTTGAAAACATATTGATTTGGAAATTCTTGTAAAAATCAAGTAATTGTCCGATTTTAATGGAATTTTCCGGACTTATTCACAAATGAATTAAATTATTTTTTAAATATATTTTTTTAGAAAATTTTGGTAAAAAATATTTTTCTTTTTAATATGTTACCCCCCCCCCCCCCACACACACACACACACTTATTTAAAATCATGAAATTTCGCACAAAACCTTTCTATTTCCTGAAATTTTTTTTTGTTAAAAGTAGGAGTCTTTGGATATTGTAAATCACCTACTTTTTTTTCAAATTTGAGCTATCTAACTGAAAATCTGCTCTGAATTGAAAAATAATGAATCCAATAAAACTATGATATTACTTAATTAGAAAAGTTTTTAATTGCTTTTGTAAATAAGTAATATTAAGGACATTATTGTCTGAAGAAATAAATTTTTTCTGATGAATAATTAAATTTTACAAGAATTTTTTCATTTCTTTTAAATTTTAATTATAATAATTTATAATAGTTTAAAATCGTATAAAACTCTGTATTATTAGGCTATTTCCTGGATGTGATATAGTAATTAAGTGGAAACAAAATTTACAAATCCAAAATTGAAAAGATTAATCAACTAGTTGAGCTATTTTATTTTTAAAATAATTAAAAAAAAATTTTTTTTTTACTACGTTCATTATTTTCGTGTACGGTAGACTGAAATTGCCATTATTATGATCTAAAAGTTTTGTCCCTTTATTATGTCGCTTCAGTTACGTTTCAACAGGTTTTCAAAATTTCTATCCAACTTTAAAAGTTTAAAGCTTAAACTAAGTTTTACTTTTTTCAATTACTATTTCGCTAAATATTTTTATTCTATGTATTTACGTTAGTGTGGGACATACTTCAATTGAATAATCATGGTATTTCATTTGTTATTAAATTATAAAATTAATTGAAGAAAATTTTATAGTATTTTAATTTTTTTTATTATTGCATCTTCGAAAGGTAAATAAAAGTCAATAAAATATTAAATAATTGTGGAAAAATTACTAGATAGTTAAAAACCCAAAATATGCGTTCACTTAGAATTTTGACAATTGGGGTCATCCATAGTAGCTGTCATCGCCTCGTCTGTCAGCAATCCATCAAACGTTGGATCAAATGAACAAGACCAAGCGTTAATAATTGGTTGTATATTTTTTTATGTTATAAGTAATATTTATTTCAAATCAGATTAATTTAACTTTAAATTTTCTAATTTTACTAAAATAACGTGTCAGAAATATATATTTATTTTTTAAATGAATTTTAAAATAGAAAAACTTGTTTTGTTTACAAATTTCTTAAAATTAAGAAAATGGCCGCTTTTAAGAAAATTTTAAGAAATCAAAATTAAATTTGACATTCCAATCTATATAATTTCTATCTGAAATATACCATAATATTTTGCTTAATGGAAATAATAAATTTAATTATTAAACTTTCAATTAAAGCTAAAATGAAATATTCAAGAAAGATTTTTCATTTTTAAAATTTAATTTTAAACCTTAGCTGTCGAAAATTTATGCCAAAAAGTGCAGTTTCATACTAGACGCAATGGTCAGACCGCCTGACGATTTGCGTCTAGCATGAAACGGTCTGTCTCCTTTGAGTGTTGACTTCAATGTCCACTTTTATACACACACACACACACACACACACACACACACACACACACACACACACACATATATATATATATATATTTTATGTGTGTGTGTGTGTGTGTGTGTAATATATATATATATATATATATAATGATCAAACATATAGTTTTAAGGTATGCTGTATTTATGGGGAAAATGCTCAATATCAAAGATAGAGCGTATGTAAATGTAAAATTGGACACTGAGGTAAACACCAAGCGGGAAGATTTTGTTTCATGCCTGAACGCAATATTAATGGCCTGAAGACTGCGTTCAAACATGAAATAGACTCTCACCGCTTGGTGCTGACGTCAGTGTCCAATTTCATATATATATATATTTCTAAAGAATTAATGGATTTATTTTTAATCCGACATTTTTATATTCGTATTTGAAATAGACGCCCCAATTTTACATATTAAACAGTATATCGGCCGATAGATGCAATATAATATGTTTAATAAATACGCAATACACACCTTAATAAATAAAAATGAGGCGTTTATTTCAAATACGAAATATTCACTATTATAATGTTTGAAATAATACACATATATTATTTCAAACATAATTTTAGTGGATACCCGTATTTGAGTAGACACTCCGTTTATTTTAAATCGTATTTTATTTCCTATACCGACCAGCACACTCGAGAGAATCTATTAAAGAAAATGTACCCTTCATTAATATTAATTCATTAATTTAGGGGTCGGCAACATGCGGTCTGCGAAGGATTTCTGTTCGGTTCCCCAACATAACTGCAACTCAATTCAGTTACCGTACTGTTCTTTCTTTTCTTTCCAGAAGTATATTCTGGTTTGAACAAAAGCAAGCCCATGGAAACTAAGAAAAAACAGTGAATTTTGAGTGCCAATATTTTAATGAAGGCTGGACACTTAGCTATTTTTTTTTATTGATCACTTCGGAAAATGTGTTTGCTTAATTTATCTGTTTACCATGAACAAAACTTAAAATATTAAACGGCACTATGAGACTCATCATAATCATTATAGCAAGTTAACTGGAAAATCACAAAAAGACGGAGTTGCACGGTTGAGAAAGGATTTAACAAAGCAGTCATCGTTTTTCACTGTAAAAGTTGAAGAAAATGACTGAAACACTCGTGCAAGCTACGAGGCGTAAAAACTAATTGCAGAAAGGATGAAACCTTTTACTGATGGAGAGTTCTTCAAAGAATGCATGTTGAAGATAGTGGATACTGTTTGTCTAGAAAAAAAGGGAATTATTTTCTGCGATCAGCTTATCGGCATGGACAGTAACAAGGCGAACTGAACAACTGACAGCAAATGTCAGAAGTGGCTTGGAGGACATTTTTAAAAAAACGTCTGAAGTATTATTCCATTGCTAACGATGAAACCCCAGATACGAAGAATACTTGTCAATTTGCAGTGTTTGATATTGTGGAAGAATTTATACAAAATAATTCCTATGAAGGACATTAGCACTGGCGCAGATATTTTTGTAAGTGTGATAAAATGGACAACTGAAACGAATCTGTATTCCTCAAAGCTTATTGGTGTAACCACAGATGGAGCACCAGCAATGGGTTTGTTACATTGCTCCAAGAACACATCTTATTGATCACAAACTAATCAAGCTTCATTGCATTATCCATCAGGATGCTTGATGTGCAAAGTCATTAAATTTTAAGGACATCATGACAACGGCTGCAAAAATAATGAATTTTATACAGTCAAGAGGACTAAATCATCACCAGTTTCAAGAATTTCTAAAACAAACTGAAGCAGAGAATGCCGACCTTAAATATTTTTCAAATGTTCGATGCTTTAGCAGCGGAAAAATGCTGGAACGGGTTTGTGCATTGAGAAAATAGAGTTGTTGTTTTTGGAGAGCTAAGATAATTTTTACTTTCAGGATCCAGAGTGGGTTGTCGACTTAACATTTTTAATGGACACCGCGACTCACATAAACACTTTGAATCTTGATCTTCAAAGAAAAAACAAGTTTATATTTTAAATGTTTGGTCAAATTACTGCTTTTGAAATAAAATTTCGACAGTGGGAAGCACAACTCCAGGAAGGAAATTACTTCTATTTTCCAGATCTTCAAAATAACAAGTGAGATAAAATACTAAACATCTTTGTAAGCTCTATTCAGGATTTCATAAGCGAGTTTTCCTCCCGTTTCGCTAACTTCCAGCAATATGGAAATCAAGTTAAATTATTTGGTACTCCTTACGAAACAGATGTGGTGCAAGTGGCAGAAATATATCAGTTGGAGTTAATCGACTTACAATGGAACGAATATTTTAAATCAAAATTTAATTCCGGATCCACTACTGACTTCTACAAGAAATGTTTTGCCAAGCGGAAAATATAAAATTCTATTGAATAATGCGAAAATTATGGTATCATTATTTGGAAGTACATATGTTTGTGAACAACTTTTTTTCGAAAATGAAATATACTAAAAATCGTTTAAGAACAAGGTTAGGGTGATGACTAATTAAATGATGTTTTGCTCTTGTCATTGACAAATATTTCACCTGATGTGGAGAAGTTATTGAACAATAAGCAGAAACAAGCCTCGAATTAAATAATCTGTCAGTTCTAGTTAGTTGCTATGCTGTTATTCCTGAAGTAAAATAAGGAAGCTTATTTAGATAATATAACATTAACTTCGTTGTTTTTTCTTTAAACCTCCAAACCAAGACAGCCTTCTGGACGGAGTGGTCTGAGGTTGAGACAATTTATACCTTTGATATCATGACCCTCCTCCGAAACACTGCATAACTTTCTGATTCGTTGACTCCAAAATGTTGCCAACCCCTGAATTATTTCTCTCTAAATATACATACATACATACATATATATATAATATATATATATATATATATATATATATATATATATATATATATATATAAATATAAGTGATTATACTCGTCTGGAAAAACCTTAGGTGTTTTGGCTTGTAAATGAACAAACCAATACCCAAGGAAAAACAAGGGATAAAAAAGAAAGAACTAAGAACATGTAATTGAGGCGAAAAGAATCGTCCAGAATCCAAACTCAGAGTCCAAAGAAAAAAACCTCCAAAACGAGTAAAGCAAAAGTAACTAAGTAAAGTGCTCAATACACTAAGTAGAGCAAATTTAACTATGAACCTAAATAGCTAGGTAAACCTACCTTTAGGTTCATAGTTTATATATATATATATATATATATATATATATATGTAGTATGTGCGACACTCCGAAAATAATGCATCTGATTTATTTTCATGGAAACTATAACAGATACAGAGAATAAAATTACTCGGTTGGATAAAGCAAATTTTCAGCTACAAAAATATAGTTTTTCCTCATATTCACTATCATTGACTCTTCATTTTCGTTGGCGATAAACAAAACGCTGCATGTTGAGCTTGAAAACTGGCATGTTACATCACTGTCACTATGTCTGAAATGCGTTACCCACCGCCTAACTGTGCTCACATCCACTGTTTCTTCTCCGTAAATGTTTAGTAAGTTTCGGATGATGTTCAATGGCTGAATTTAATGACAAGTTTACTTCGTACACATTTTCATACCAGTCGTGTTTTTCCAAGACTATCACTCAAATCAAAGCAAAAAATATACAGCCAATACACACCTTAACGTAGTTGGCCAAGTCAAATAAAGTCTGTGCTATTACTTCAGGAGTATGTGTGTATATATATATATATATATATATATATATATATATATATATATATATATATCCAAAGATTCGCTTAAATATGAGCAAACCATGATGAAAAAATGCATCAAAGTTTTATCGTTAAGATCTTTGTCATTATTAAGAGGAAAGACCAAACAATATTTTGATTATTAGATTACATTTTTTAATCCTTTTTAGAACACTGAAAATCTTTGTTAAATTTTTTTCAGCGGGTGACCATAAGATAACATGTGAAATTTTAGCGACTTTTTTTTTGCAGCACATCGATTTTGGAATTCTTGCAAAAGTAAAATAATTGTTGGATTTTAATTAAATTTGCAGGATTTATTCACATATGAATTAAACTATTTTAGAAATATTTCCTTCTTTTTTTTTCTTTTTTGTTAGAAAAGTTCATTATTTCTTTACATCTGTTACCCCCACTACCACCACTTATTCAATTTTATGAAATTTCGAGTAATTCAATTTATTCAAGTGGATGCTGAAATGTTCTCGACCAAGAAAAATGAAGCATAAATGTTATTTCTCGTATTTACCACGGTGTTCAACACAATTGGTACAGCCTTTTTCAATATTCTTTAACTCTTAAAAATGTTCTAATAGTTGTTCATTTTAATTTTTCTTATCGGAAGTGGTTCGCGGCTCTAACTTTTCAGCACCTCCTTGTATAATTTTTTTAAAATTAATAAAATGAAGAATTACCTTAATTGGAGGCGTTTCTAAGAGGGCTGGCTTCATCGACTTTGTTCGGGTATATATGGGAATATTGTAGTCGACGTCTCGTTTCGTAAAACTGAATTTTACAGTGCGATTTTGACGTTTCAGAAGAACAGGTAGGGTACCGGGAAAGTAATTATTATCGTCGGAGTCGATTTCAATTTGATAATCTGTTAATTCGCGATCTGTCAAAAGTTATAATGAAAAAAATAGAAATTTCATATAGTCAATTTTTTTTATTTTGAATACAAAACTAACAAAGTTAACGATTTGTCCGGATTTTTTTAGATGAAAGTATCAGCATTGTTTATTCCTAACTAGTTCTTCTTTCGTCTAATCTTTCCTGCCTTTTGTTACAATACTCGAGTCGTTTTACATTCTACGACCGTAATTTAAACAGTATGAATCAGAAAATAACCTCCGACGAGAACTGAATTCATATCCCGATAACGTGTCTGAAATGAACAGCGCCTTATTGATTTGTTCAAAAAGGTGTATCAAGTGTTAAACACTTTCAGTTTCCTAGGAAAAAAATCAGATAAAGAAAAATGTAACAACATTTTAATTTCACATGTTGGTGCGCCTCTGTGGTCAAATCGAGAAATCTGTCAAGAAATGCTGATTTTCGAAACGGGCTTCCGTACTTGAAATAGGTGTACAATGCAATGACTAGTTTTCCATCTTTTACTTTCTTTGCAAAATTATTCTACGCTTAGTAAATCTGGGCCTACGCTGTGTTGGACTACATTTGCCTTGGGCAACATTGGTGGTGTGGAGAGGGGAGATATTCTGCATAGGCAATAGCTGATCTCACGTGAAACCCTGCCCAGACACTCCACCGTCGCCTAACCGCTATTTCAAAACACTGAAAGCAACAGCCTACTGATGGGAGGATTCCGAAGTACGGGGAACTAATCACTGGCAAGAGAGAACGAGGGCGAATTCATCTTCGCTTCAATGACGTCTGCAAAAGGGACATGAGGGCGATGGACATGGTCATCGAGAGGTCGGAAGACATCATCAATGATCGCTCACGCTGGAGACGCGATTTACACCGAGGGCTGAAGTGAGGAGAGAAGAAACGAAGGTTTGCCGCCGGGAAAAAACATGACTGAAAGAAAGAAAACAACACGGCGACATCGGGGAAGAGCGTCTTCATATGCATTCGTTGCGATCGATACTGTCACTCCCGTGTGGACTTGTACAGTCATAACAAATGCTGCGCCGCCATCGACAGCAGCTTTAGGCGAAGATCCATGGTATCTCGAAACCGACGTATGCCATGTATATAGTAAATCTTGGCTCGCGCTACAGGTTAGATAGTTATGTGCATTTCATAGGCTTCACTAGTTTCGTGCAATTTGAGGCGGCAGACAAAACAGAACTCAGCCTACCCTAGTAGTTATTACTTTCCTTGCGCCCTGTAGATATTTAGTTGGCCTCTTTCGTCTTGTGCCGTTTGATTGATTGATTTGTATTTTTACATTACGCGCAAATACCTTTTGGGAGAGATATGAACCCACCTCATCTCTTCCAGATATGGGTTAATTAGTAAGACTTGTATGCGTAAAAATATTTAGATTTCAGCATCAAATAACCTACAGAGCTAAATATGCAGCTAAACAAAAATCGACTAAATGGTGCAATTTTAGAATCCCTAACAAATCAAATTCACTAACAATGGCTTTTATGAATAATTACCAGAAATTGGTCTCTCCTTTTCTCTTTTATTCTGATCTATTCATTTTTTTGACAAAACTATCAATCCTTTTGTAAATTCAGGAAAGTCTTGACATTTTAAGATTAAATAATACTTTCCGTTAATGTTAAAAATAAAGAAAATTGTTTAATTTCTGATCAACCAACCCGTTTCCTTTCTATCATTTATTGTGCTTGTAAAACCATTAACAAGTTTGGCGCCGAGAATTGTAGAACAAAGAACCGAACTCGATGAGACTTTCTCTCGATTACATTTCCAACATGAAACAGTTATACGACAACAGAATTTCGTAGTATAGAGTATTTCTCCCTGGCGCTAGCGTTCGATAATCGAGATCAAGTAAATGCTAGGATTTCGAATGGCTGACCAGCCTAGAGAGGTAGGGTAACCGTTTTCTTTGACCTTTGGCAGACTATATTACACGAGGCAATTACATACGTATATTTTTGTATGATAATGACTTGAGAATCTATAATGTGATTAAATATAATACTTTATAGCGACTGTTATGAGATCCTCGTTGGTGGGGGGGGGGGGCCTAAACTCGTAATTTTGTGCTAAACTATGCTAATCTTAGTAAATTAATAATTATTATTATTATTAGAATCATCATCCTCACTCCATGAGCAATTATGGTCTTAGAGTCAATACACAATTGAGTACATGACCACTTCTATCAAGATAAGCCGGAGATATATTCATTCATGCGTAGCATGTAGACCTGGCGGCGCCTACACCTCTCAGTCAAGCTACAGCTGATATCCTCCAACATGAAGGGTCACCTTGGTCACGGATACGTGGCCGTTGATTCCGTCGGGGGAAGTCTCCGTAGAGTGGCCTGACATAAGTAAATACCTGTTTCTTATTTGTAGTTTACCTTGTTGTGTAGTCTTCATTGTTTGCCAGCATTTGAAGAAAAAGTAAAAGCTAGGGTTTCGAATGTTGATTTCTAAAACAAGCAGAGTTTTTTCTCTTGGTGGCGCAACACAATTTTCCTAACATCCTTTCTTCGCATTTACCATTGTGTCTGACTGAGGTGAGCCTAGTAAATAAATATTGAGAAAAGTCTTTAACAAATCCAAGACTGTCCGGACGTTTGAGTTTTGTTCTTTGTATGGTTATTGCGGCTCTGGAAACGGTTTTGCTGACTCATTCCTCAGCCAGTTGCTATGTTACGTAACTTTGTATTTTAGAAGGCAATATGTTTCTGCAATATATTCGCTGGTTTTTACACCAATTTTCTTTTTTTAATAAACAAATAAGAATAAAACACGAGTAACAGGTAAAAAAAATAAAAATAGTAACAAAAAACAAGTTATTACTTACGGGAATCATCGATAGTTAAAGCGTTGACGCAGATGAAAAACATGCAGACAATCAGGAGCACGGTAGAAAAGGAAGACATGACTGTTATACAAAAATTTACTATTGTTATAGATACACCTATATAAGATCTAACTGTCAAGTATAGAATTTTTTATCAATTAATCAAGAGGCATCAAATGATAGTGCCCTTTAGTAAATACAACTGAAGGGGTGCAAGTTTAGGATGACAACGTTTGTGCAAGTCTGACTTTAAAAAAACTGTGCCTCTGAGTAGTTATAAATGTAGATATATTGAGTGATGTGCTGGAATGACTACGCTATGTTTTTACTATAATTATTACTTTCTCTTTTCTTTTAAGTTTTCTCCTTTTATTTATTGTCTTTCTTCCTTTTCTTTCCTTTTTTCTTCTGAAAGAAAGTCTGTAAAAAAAGATGAAATACATTTTCCTCTTATTATTTAAATTATAAAAATATAGCAACAGTAAAAATATCTTAACGGCTGTTAAAATTCAGAACAACAGAAATAAATAAAATCTACGTTGTAGTTCATTGTGCAGTAAAACAGAACAAGACTCTTTGGCGGTAAATTCTCACAAGTCAGAAGTTTAACTTGTATTCTCTTTTTAATCGGGGAAAATCACTTGCGGATGGTCACACTTAAAAGGGAATAGGGGGTTCAATTCCTGTCGAAAAGTACATTTTCTTTTGTAATATTTTCGATATTTAGGACGTAGACATTAATTCCACTTTTTAAAGAAACAAAACAAAAAATCAAGATAGCTACTCAACCATGTGTACCCACTAAATACAATGTTTATAGAAGATGGCATGAAGATTGCATTCAAGTATGAAACAGACTGTTGCCACTCAGTGTTAACCTCAGTGTCTACTTTTATGTTTACACATGCTCTATCTCTGATATTGAGCAGTTTTACCCATAAATATAGCATACCATAGAACTATATTTTTATAATATATATATAGATAGAGAGAGAGAGAGAGAGAGAGAGAGAGAGAGAGAGAGAGAATAGGAATCAACTCAACAAATACATATCAAATTTGGACTGGTATCCAAGAGAATAATAGGATAAAGAACAAATATGAAACGCTTATCAATCTTACATGTTTCGCTTTTATTAAAGTTTCATCAGATTATGAGATATGGGGGGAAAAAAAGAAATTCTGATATTTTTATTTTTGTGTTATTTGATTTTCATTGGTTAATCAGGTTTCACGTGCATTTGACTTGTTAAGCCTTATTAGTATAATTTATGGTGTTTTCAATACGAGGAGTGATAACGCGTCCTTTCGAAGATCAAAAAAATGAACGGATTCCAATTAACAGATTTTATTAAATAAAGTGTTTGCAATTGAAAACAATGAGCCATCTCGAAATCGAAAAGCCCGTATCTCCAAGCACAAAAGAGATCTTCCTTGGAACAATCCTTTAAACTCGCCACTTGTAATATACAGGAATAAAATTGGCCATAACTTTGATTTTTACAAGTACCACCCTAATTTAAAAAAAAAAAAAAAACCTAAATCCTTTATGATGAAAATAATTTGAGGATATTCTGATAAATATTTTATCAGCTAAAAACACGTCAAAAACACTATTACATCACCAACCTTTTTATTAAATCTATTCTTAAAGAATCTAATGTATGCTTATCTACCGGTGTTTACGTAAAAACGTTCTCAAATCAACATGCTGATACCCTCCCAAACATAAATAATGCCTACTACTACTATTACCGCGCACACACATACACACAATCTCGAATTATGATATACTGACATACATGAAACAGTATTTACATTTTTCCATTTAGAATTGGAATCCGTTAATTTTTTGAGCTTCGAAAGAACACATCATCTTTCCTTGAGTTCAGAAAGCCATAAACTATATTTAACACTGCTTCACAAGTCAAATGCACGTAAAGCCTGCTTAACCAATGAAAATCAATGAACACAAAAATAAAAATACCAGAATCTTTTTTTCTCCGTATTTCTTTATCTGATGAAACCTTAATAAAAGTTAAACATGTCAGATAGATAAACGTTTCTTACTTGTTCTTTATCCTATCATATATATATATAATGTGTGTGTGTGTGTGTGTGTGTGTGTGTGTGTGTGTGTGTGTGTGATGATAATATTGGGTTCATTTATAGTTTCGGTTTTTTCAACATCATACAACCTTGCCCAGCTGAACATGCCATGCTAGATCACGCACCACGCCCCAGCAGCAAAGTATACTTAACCTTCGCTGCAATGCGTTAAACCAGCAGAGAATAACTGTAAGGAAAAAGTCACACCGATTTGTAGAAACTGATCAACACCACCAGACGATGTACAGTGTAACCCGGATATAAGAGACCCGGATATAAGAGACTTCTTCTCCGGTCCCGACAACTCTCTTATATCCGGGTTACACTGTATATAAAATATACATATATTTTTGTTTTTTGAAGTTACAAAATTGCTTAAATATTGCATTGATAATCACTGTTAACTTTCATCTGGTTAGATTATAATTAAACCGACACTCTTTTTTTTAATTACAATTTCACTCCGACCAGATTTTCAACAATTCTCGTAGAAAAAATGGCTCTTTTATCCATTAGAAATGGAAAATGTTTCTTTAGGCATTGGAAAATATAAAGAATAAACGTAACCATGAAAAAGATATCATCCAGGGAACAATCTCTTCTGTATATAAGTTTAAATATAAACAAAAATCTATTGTACCTTTTTTGTTTTTAATCAAATATTAACTAACCACAAGCATGTCTTTCGGGGCTATGTTTTTTAATTTTGTCTTATGTATTTCTTGTGTATTGATCAAATATTTATTATTTTAAAGTAGTCTACTGAGTTACTTTTATTTTTTAAATAAATACGTTTCCTTTCTGGTGTTGGTTGACCCGATTATTATGTCACGTGGTGTGTGTGTGTGCACACACGCAGCACTCGATAACTAACGATACGAAGAATTTCGGTTTCTCACATTTGCCATGTATCATTTGCATCATGAGACAAAGACACCACCTCCACCATCACCAGCATCATCGCATGCGCCAACGGTGTCAACTGACAGACGCGACCGTATATAGAAAAATCACGACTTGCGTAAACAACTGAATATACTACTTTGGACTTGTCTCATATCTATCCTTTTAAGTATTTTTTTATGCGAGATAGTTCAACATGACTAATATCTAGTGGAATATTTTTATTCGTGATACAAAACAAAACTTATCGTCAGTCGAAACCAAAACTCGGATAAATCATATGACAAAAAATTGCTGAGGAAATATTAAATTGTTAAAAAATGCGTGTATCAAACTTTTTAAAAAAAAAAATTTGAGATATCAAGTTGGGTGTCAATTTTATGTTTTTTTTTGTTTTTGTTTTTTCGTTTTTGGTCTATTTTGGGGGGGGTTCATGAGATATTCATATATGAACTTTATTTTTACATCGGAGAATATTTGATTATGGTAACTTAAGGTTGAAAAAATTATAAAAACTGGTTTATTTTACTTTTTTTAACAATTTTATATGGAAGATTTTATGACAACTGTAAAAGTATATTCTGTGCTTTTACATGATAAATTAAAAATACCCTATTTCGAGATATAACTCAAATTATGCCGTTGAATTTTTTTTTTTTTTTGTATTAAAACATTTTATATAAAATATTGTATTTTAACATAATGCGACAGATTTTTCTTACAAGTTTAACTAACAAATGTGATTATTTTCATTTATATTGACACTACAAAGAAAAGGCAGCATATATTTTTCTTCTTTTTACAAATTACAAAATGAATATTGTTTATCTAACTAAAAATTGAATTTTGCAGTTGGCAAAATACAATAGATGCTATATTAAACGTTCAAAACTTCTTTTTTTAAATATACATATTCAAGCAATTCAGTATTAAAGAAATTGCTTGGTTCAGCTAAACTGATACGGTCATTCCTTGATTCATTTTTTGCCATCAGCCTTCGGCTCAAATCTTGAGCTCGAATACCATCATCGCATTTTGATGAAAACTGGGCCCCCATTTTTACTGCTGTTTTTATGTTTTAGGTATGACAATGCCAGCTTGGTATCTTCATTAGAAACTGTACAAATTTCTTGATTTATGAAATGCTCAAATGTCATGTAAGTGGAGACTCATGCTTTTCTTGCTAATCTATGTGGACTAATATTATTGGTTTTATGTGAATTCTAGAAAAATAGCACATTTTGACATATTGGGCTAATAAAAATTATTTAAATTTTGAAAAAAAATATGTTTTTCTTCAACATGCTGAAATAAATCATTTTAACACCTAACTCATTTGATTTGAAATATCTCGAAAGTATGATACGCATTAATGCTTGACTATATTTTAATCATAGATTAAAAAACAAGAACTGACAGCGTTTTTGTTTTGAAATAAATTCAAACAACTTACCTAAACAAATAAAATATCTAAATATAACTTTTTCCCCAAAATAATATAATCACGGCGCCATTTTAATGGCATTTTTAATAGTATGAATACGTAATTGATACAAATAGGCAGTAAACACAATTCGGTAAAGTTATAAGCGGAATTTTGATCTTAAATTCCCAACGTATAATTGTATGAATTATATTCAAAATATTTGTTGAGTAGGGGAAATACTTTTTTACCATATAACTGACAACTTATTGATTTACCTATGTGCAAATTATATATATATTGTATGTGTGTTAGATTTTCAAGCGTATATTTCTTTAATAATTTAAGGCAATGTGAAAGTGACTGAAGTCGAGATACCAATTCGCAGATTCTTTGGATTTTGTCAAGAATCTCTGGATATATAACAGAAGCTCCAGACCAGATGTGGCAGCAATATTCGATACATGAATGAATGGTGAACTTATAAATGTGCAAGACATATTCTGCCGAGAATAATTGTCTAGTACTACATATCGAACCAACTTTCTAGTATATATTCAATATCTATTTTTCAAGTATGTATATGTCCTCTCTAGTTTTCAAAATTGGGTGCTGGGAACGCTTGCATATATCTCACGAAGATAAAGAGAAAGGACATGGTGCATGGTGATTCAGTTTTACGCTTCAATGTAATCTTCAGACCATATATCTCATATAATATATATTTAAAATAAATTAGGTACATTGGCATTAATGTGAGTTTTTAATCGGTATTATGAATTACCTTATTTTTTGTAGACACATGTTTGTACTTGGAAAACAAAATGTACTTTTTCTTTGTACACATTCTGTGCAATCACCTCCAAAGGGCCATAGGTTCCAGATCACAAATAAGCAGTCGTCTTTGGGAAGGATATTAGAATAACTCGGAAACCCTACTGGCATATATGACGATCCTAATGAACAAACATCTCCAAACACATCTGCATGTGAGGAGACATTACAACGAATTTCGGTTACAAAATTGATCGTCAGCTAGTAGGATGATCTCGTGCTTAACATGATCCCAAACAATCTAGCTAGCGAAAGAGCATTCTGGGTAAGAGTAACTAGCAACAGAAAAAGTAAACTGGCCATTGTTGATAGAAGCTTTATCGGGAGTGGGTATTATTGATCCTATTATCATCCCTCAATGACTTCGCCATGGTCCAAACGTAATCTTAGATGAAAATGAAGGATATTATTGTGTTTGCGTTGTTGCTGCATTTCTCATATTCTGAGGAAAGCCAACTTCACACGTAATTCTCAAACTGCTAAAAATATACAATGCAGAGAATCATGGTAAAAATTGAATCTCTTTCATAATCAATAGTAATCATTACAAGAGCTAATTCGTCATTTGAGGTTCTGCTTGATTTGTTAAACAACAAAATTACTTTTGTACGTTCCCACTGATAAAATGCTGTCTATAGAGAATATGGTGGACGTATGAGGGTGAAGTGGCTTAATTCCTAGGAGCCGGCAGCCAGACACCAGCACATACAATTTGATTATAGTGGTGAAGACTTTGTGCAGAACCAGCCAGATTTTTTGAAGAGCCGGATACAGAGACCTCCTCGGGTTTTGAATTCAGAGTTGTCCTTCTTCTAGACCAGTTACCATCCAAGGCTATAGAACCCAGTCTGTCCTGCTACTTATCCATAGATGGGAGTGAGGAGAAGAGAATTCATACCTTTCCCAAGGGTAATAAGTGAATGTAACTGTTCTGAGGCTCTCCCCTTTTACACAAGATGGACTCGTCTAAAGTATACTTATACTGACAGAGTTGGAGATACGCAGAGATACATGACGATACGCTGAGATACGGTTGAGATACGTAGAGTCCACAGAGAGAGAGATAATTACGGCTTCACTTACAGAGACTTGTATACTTTCTACTAACCCGCATTCCTGGACTACTAATCTTCATTTCGAGTTTGTATTCTTACGTTCAATACACTTATTTTCCTATTTCAATTACTGGCGTTGTTTATTTATTTGTGCAGGATTCCAGCACCGGAATCCACAACAGTAACAGATTCGAACTTCGAACTCAGCTCTCCGATTCCTCAATCCGAGCCTCTATCCATTAATCCACCGTGCCCCCTCATATAGAGAATATACAAACATTTTTTTATTATTTTTACCATGTAAATGTGACATTTACTTATAATTACCGTATATAGTCATATGTAGTGCGAGTTTTTATGATCAGTTTTGGTTTTACAAAAAAAATAGCGTTTTTTTGAAAAGATTAAAAATCATGCATTTTCTGTGACCGGTTGTCCTATACACAAGTAATTTCTTTCCGGAGGAGGTTAAAATTCATGCAAAAAATTCGGAGGACACACTATACATGAAGTCGACTTATACATGAGTATATACAGTATACTATTTTATACATATAAATTAAACACTTTTACATACAATTTGAAATGTTAGAAGCCTCTTCAGTTTTTGTGTAAGATTCCTTAAACAATCACGGATTAAGAAATGTGCTGCAAATTACTCAGTCTTAAATATGTATTAACAACAAGATTTATATTTTTCTCTTACCTCTGATTTAAGAGATGTCTTTCCTCTCAAAGATCTTTATTCTTTCTTAGAATCCTAAGTTCTCGATAGCGTCAAGGAATGACCAAGCGATATGACGCCTTTTCATCCAGCTCTAGAATAAAATAGTATAACAAAGTTATTTTTTGGGGGGGGGTACCCACTTTTCAGTTATCACAAGCAAATCACATGTCTTTATATAAATTATTTATCAGTTGATTTTTTTAACATTTAAATCATGATTGTCTAAAGTTGTACAGAGGAAGTTTAAATGAAATTTTATTTTCTATTATTGGACTTTATTTACTGGTAGTACCATCTCACCCAGTAATATCTGCCGCATAGTCGGGTCATCGGTAACTAAACCGGTTTCCCCACCAGACTTTTCTGGTAAGGAGGGTGTCTAGAAACTCAGCAGAATTAAAACAAAATCTATTAAAAGGTGGATAAACTTTCTTGTAGGGGTCAACAGCCCCTCTAACACAATGGGGGGCAGACCATAATTATGCATGCAGTCAGTGCAGTGATGACACGCCATCTCTAGGTGGATGCCTTCCCAGACTGAAATCAATGGCCAGGGTCGATGGTTACCCCGATAGAATAAACGGCCACGTGTCCGTGACCAAGGCGAACATCCAAGTTGGGTGACATCTACTTTGAGAGGGATGGTCGCCAGCCCCCTTGCCTAAGCCACGCTACGTATGAATGAATATCGCTCCGGCTTTCAACCCAGATATGTGAAGGAAACTGGTCAGGTCCTCAGCTGCGTAGTGAACCCTACGACCACGACTGTTCATGGGACTGATGATTGGATTGCAAATCTACTTAAAAGGCAAATTTCAAAATACAAAGTGAGTGAAGGTATATCTTTCTGATGATTCACACACCAAACTGCAAATGAAGTTTTTGGAGTAATGGTTACAACGCTCGCCATATAGCCATAACGACTGAGGTAAATCTGCACTAACTGCCCTACTATTCTGGTGTCTTATCAGACGAAGGTAAAATTAATATGTCCAATGTTGTCTATTTTTAAAACATTTCTAATTATCAATGATATAAAGTAAATGTTGAATTTTCAGTCATTTCATATCGTTTTTTTCTGCTTGAATTACTTTGTGTAAATCCACACAGAAAAATGAATATCTACAATATAATTTTTATATAAAAATTTTAAAATTATTTTGTAGATATAATATTTACAATATAATATTTTCCCAACATTGACGATGAAGCCAGTGATTGTTTACTATGTTTGTTAACTTTGGATGAGAATAAAAAGTCTCCCTGGTGTCACTGGTTAATACTGAGACGTAATAGTCCTTTTTTGGAAGTAACCACGCCAAAAATTACGCGGGCTAGATTTATATTACTATCACCTTTAACTTCAGGAACAACGTTGAGTGGAAGGTATTAAATCAACCCTGCCGAGATATATAATCAGCTTTGCTTATGGTGATATCAAACAACATACCCCTTGCACCGAATTACTTCTTTCCCCCCAAAAATATTATTATTCATATTTAATCAGCAGCTTTAAATATACTACAAGGACAAATGGGGAAAATATAGCTAAGAAGGTTGTTACGTCAGTAAGAAGTGTTTGTTTACCAAAAGGATCAACATTGAAATCATTTATTTTTCCACACACACGACTTTTGCTCACGGTGAGAAATGCATAATTATCTTAATCACTAGACGACGACGACAACAATAATAATAATAATAATAAACGTCAGGCATGTTTTCCATGGCTTTCGGTCTTAATTGATTGGAGGTATTAACATATGCATATATTATCCTGATGAATTAAGATTAATATCACGTTCGGTACCACAGATTTGCTTGTCAGCTGCCTAAACATAACTAGTTGGATGTGTCCGCTAAGGGTTTGCATACTATGAATCTCTCTCTGTTCATGAGTCGGGGAGCATCATGGTTGGCTGTCGAAGCAGTTTTTTTTTGTTTTTTTTGTTTTTGTTTCTTTCTTTCTTTCTTTCTTTCTTTTAACTTTGACGGGTGAGACGGCTAAGATGACTTTAAATTCACAACAAGATACCCAAACTGTAGGTATTTCTAACTTGATCCCACCTTAAATATTATCCACAACTTTTATCAGAACCTGTTACCATATTGCGTCCACTTGGCTATGAAACATGTGTCAAACAAGGTGTCATGATAGATAAATTGGAATTCGCTTATTTATACAGCAGGGTAACTTTTTGTAGTACCGCTGACTCATTCTTTAACAATAAAAAGGAAAGAAGAATTATAATCCAGTCCTTTGTACAATTCTTCGAGTTCCAAAAGTGAGGCCTATCTTTCTTCACAAAAAACATTTACTCATATTTAGCATATAATTTCGACCAATGAATTTTCGGCTTTTATCGAATACTGATGTAGCTTAAATGTTCCTTATTAAAATTCATTTTTCAGGTTAGAAACAATTTTCAGGCATTTTTACGGACTTATTTGTAATTTGTGATTTTTTTTCTTTTTTAAATATTATACAAGTATTCGATCAAGTCTGAAAACCAATGCTCAAGCAATAAATAGTTGTTGACATAAACTGATATGCCATTGAAACCGACTCAGTGGATGATATCGGTCGATTTACAAGTAAAAAAAAAACAGAATTTCGAATACTGATTGTTAAGGTGAACAGAATCTCATTAGCTCCTTCCCTTATTTCGTCTTGTGTCAGACTAAAACTTCTGCAATGACCTCCCAAAAATAATCTCCCGAAATTTAAGCAAATATTGAGGTTACATACCATAAACAAAAACGAAATCCCGGTTCGAAATGAATTCTTACATCGAATACGCTGCTTTCTTATAAGAATATCATCATCCTTTTAAACACGTCATTGCCTTATTGCAAAATAAATGACGTCAGTTATTAACTATATGTCTCTTTAGTCATCAGCTCAAGAGGTGGACGTTGGCTCTTAATTGACATTTTGCCCTGGTAGTTAGATAAAATGTTAGTTAGATGAGCCGACGTAGACTTGTTAGATTGTCCCACGTTCCACTGGGTAGGCTATACAGATCAAACTCGTTTGTGCCCGGATGACGTTAGATCGTAGGCCTAGAATGGCTGGCTACTGGAAGTTCAATCTGTCCTTACTGGACAGGCGACATGTGCGAGACGTTTCGCAGCTATTTGTCCGACTTTCCTCGGCTTCCGCCGACTGAAGCGGCTAGCTGCGAGGGAGAGATCATGGAGGGCGAAGTCTACGCGTTATTGAAGAAGGTCGGTAGAGGCAAGTCGCCCGGTCTGGATGGTTTGCCTTATGAATTGTACTTGAGGCTGTTGCACATCTTTATACCGATTTTGACAGTGGTGTTCAACAACTGGTCCCGGTCGGGGTCCATCCCCAACCGGATTTCCAGGGGTGTGATCACGCTGTTGAAAAGGAGTAAGGCTGTTGGGTGGGATTTAGATGATTATAGGCTCATAACTCTGCTAAACACAGTTAAAAATTTTGGCCAAGACCCTGCAGGAGCGTTTGCAGTCAGTTGCCGAGTCTGTTGGGTCCTGAGCAGACTTGTGCTGTGAGGGACCGAACAATTCAGAGCAACCTGCATCTTATTCGCATGGGTGTAAAAGACGATGAGGTAGCGCTGATCAATTTAGATCAGTCCAAGGCATTTGATAGGGTTGACCATCGCTACCTTGCGGCTGTCCTGCAGGCCGCCGGATTCGAACCCGACTTCTGCCGCTGGATTAGCCTCCTGTATCGCTCCCCCAGTGCTGTGGTATAGGTGACCTGGAAGCTGTCGGGCGCTTTTGCGCTGTCTAGGTCGGTTCGTCAGGGTTGTCCACTGTCGCTTCTACTCTATGATTTGGCATTGGAGCCTCTTCTTCGCCGGCTAAGGGGCAGGTCGTGCAGTCCGGTCCTAAGTGGAATCGCCGTTCCTGGAGGGGCTCGAGCCAGGGTTTCCGTGTACGCCGATGACGTATCTGCTTTCGTGTCGTCCCGCAGCGACATTGAGGCGGTACTGAAGGCGCTTGATCGGTACGAAAAGGTGACAGGGACCAAGATTAACCGCGACAAGTTGTCCGGCTTGCGGTTAGCTGCCTGGAAGGGGGTTGATCTTCCGGGGCCCTTCGGTTGGACGGACGGTCCTGTCCGCATTCTTGGAGTGTGTTTTGGACCCGACCTCCAGCTGGAGAAAAATTGATCTGAAGTACGAGCAAAGGTCGACGCGGCCGGTCAGACTTTGCGTAGATGGAGGTTGTCCGTTAATGACAGGGCGGAGGCGTGTGCCACTTACGTTTTCCCGATTGTCCTTTATCGATTGTCCGTACTTCCTCTCTGTAAAGACCATAGGAAGCCGCTCGAGCGCTCGCTATCCTCCATTTTATGGAGGGGATGCAAGCATCAGGTCGACAGACGAGTCTGTGCACAACGTCCGTGTCATGGGGGACTGGGAATGCCACAGTTGGTGAGCTACAAACTCGCCTCGAGGTTAGCTTTCCTACGCCACGCATTGACAGGAGATTCGATTATGGCGGGGATTTTTAGGGACGCGTTCCCTTTCCTTACTATCAATCACCTCATCTCTCAGGTTGAGCGCCAACGTAAACCTCGGGATCAATCGGATTTCCTTCACTAGTGTCGGTCAGCCTTGTTGGCTGTTCCTCGGTCCATTGACTTTCTCAGCCTAAGAAGGTCTTCTATCGTCATCTAGTGTAGGGGGTCGCGAAGGATTCCCTACGTGAGCGACTCGACTTGTCGGAGGAGGAGTTTCGCTCTTGCTGGTCTTGAGCGCCAGCGGCGGATTATCTCGGTAACCCTGAGTTTTCGCTTACCTGGGGATTGGCTCGGGATCGGCTGCCTCTCAATGACATGGTCTTCATATGGGGCTTGGCGGATTTGCCAGACTGTGAACGGTGTGGCATTGGTTTAGAAGAAATGGCTTCGCACGCCTTCTATCATTGTCCCCGGGTTCGCCTCTTGTGGGACCATATCGGCGAGTTGACGGCTCGTCTCGCTCCCGAAAAGCTCGTGCTCATCGATCGCGCATACGCGTGTGACAATGTGTCGCCCCCGTATTCTGGGGTCAAACGAATGGTGTTTCTGACGCTGCTGGCCACGGCCCGAATGGTGATTTGGACGACGCGACAGGAGGAAGTCTTGCGAGGCAACCGTCTTTCTCATCAGGATCTGATCCGATTCTTTGAGCATCAGCTCAAGATGAAGATCAGAACTGATAGAAAACGCTTGCATTCAACAGTTTTTAGCGAAAGGTGGGTGACAGAGGCGAGCTTGGCTCGTTTGAACGGGGCTAGCCTTGATTTTCTCTTTTAGGTCAACCTACGTCACATCGGGGTGGTTTTCTGTGGAGCCCTCCCCTTGGTTAGGTTGGACAAGCCTTGTGTACCTAGTTAATGTGAGTAAGTGTTGTCCCTGGCCTGTCCTCGGCCACATCTTTGGTTATGATCCAGGTTGAGATTCCCAACCTCCCCAGTTTGTTTTTGGCCCCTTTTTATCTCGACTGGGTCAGCGTTATATTTTCCTATGGCCATATAATTTTTTATCCTTTTCCCACTCACTTAGCGAGAGAGCTTCTTGATTTTGTCCCATGGGTAGAATACAGCGGCCTTTCCTTTTTGAGGGTTGGACGGGCCCTACTAACATCAGTTATGTTTAGTTTACTTTGTGTTGATTTTTAGTTTATTATTGGGCTCATCTCCCTCCCCTCTCATTCTTCATTATTAGATTTTTATGTATTATAATTTATTATCATTAAATTTTTATGGCATGGGGCGCGTTTTGAAGTTCCCCTTGAGATGATGCGGTATGGAGGATTGAGTGGTGACGGAAGAGTTTTTATGGTGAATGTGAAAATTGTAATGAATGAATGGGTCGTTAATCGGATTAGCTAGGTATAGGATAGTGTCGGCCAACCTTAACCGCCCCCTTTTAGGCCATGTGCCAAAATTGTATTTTTATACAATAAATATACCAAGATGAAGTTCACAACTGATGGAATGCGATTGGTTACGGCAGATTTTAGCGCCAGGTGCACACGTGTTGCGAGTCTGGTTCACGTGGATCTATAGGATTTTTTTTATAAGGTAAAAAAAAACTACGAAAAAAAAGTGTCTCGTAGTACAAACGAATGTTTGTGGTAACGTTGATGTTAAAGCAAAAGCACACGGCAAAGGCAGACGACATGGCCTGAGTTTTTAAAAAAAGAGAAATACGTTAAATTTATTGAACACACAAAATGAAAGGAAAATTATACAAATAAGGTGCTTTGTGTGCTAATAATGGCCAGTAACACCTATATACAAACAAAAAACATATAATGCACATACAAGTATACAGTGCAAAAAATATGCCCTTTTTACAATAAAGGATATAAAACAGGCTGCCTGGGGTCCCCAGAAAGTCAAACGACATTATAACAAATACAGAAAAGTGAAAGGCTCTACTTCTCTAAATGCTTTTCGAGTACTAGATACAATAGACATAGCAACCTTTCTTGATAACAGAGAAGAGATATCATACCAGCCCTTGAATTTTACTTAGATGAGGGGGCAGCCTTGATTTGTTTCAATTCTCGGCTGGCGGTATCAAATTATTTATGTCGTTGTTCTTGACCGGAGTAATCTAGATTCAACCAGTAGCTGAAGATGCTGTCTTTTCTCCTCCTCAATTCAATTGAATTCTTTTCTTTTATGCACCAAGACCGGCTCCAGATTGTGTCTTAGGATTTGGAGCGAAGTACTCTGATTGGTGCCAAAATAAAACACACGCCGCTATTTTTCCACAAATCGAAAGGACACAAAATATTTTTGAAAGTCAATAGTTTTAAGCTGGATCTCAAAACAGCGTCTGCTTTTCCTTAGAAAAGCAGACGATATATGCTCAATCAGCTCAAATTTCTTATATATTGGGTCAAACTTGATTTCCTTTTTTAATCCCTTCAGGTCACAACGGAGCGTTTCTTGGCGGACCCCACCCCTGATTAAGCCAATCTTCTTCTTCTCCTAGCTAATGTGAGTGACTGTCGTCCCTCGCCCCTCTTTTATTATGTCCCATTTCAAAATTCACTACATCCCTGTGTGTGTGTTTTTTTTTATCGTGATTGGACTAGCCCTTTACTATTTTTCAATCCCATAATTTTTCCCTCAGCCGCAACTAGCGAGTGATCTTGATTCTGTCTGACAGCAGAATCTTTCTTTCTTTTATGTGCCGTGTCCCTTCCGGACGTAGGCAATCATAGCTCTCCACTTCCCCCATCCCTTGTAGCTTTCAATATGCTTTGTCCTTTTGTTACTTCTCCCAAACCCTGATCTGTCATCCACTTGCTTAAACCCGCTACGTATGTCACGCATAGCTTTCCCTTGTCTCTCTTTCCCTCTATCCACCCTGTGAGTATCAGATTCTCTAAGCCATCCTTTCTCATTACTTGTCCCAGAAGTTTCAGATGCCTCTTCCTGGTGTTAAGTATAAGCTTCATCTTTGTTTGCATCCTCTCCAAAACCTCATCATGCTCACACGCTCAGTCCATGATATCCTTAGCATTCTTCTGTAGAACCATACCTCCGTTGCCTCGAGTCTCTTCTTCGTCTTTGAGGAGACCTTCCAACATTCGCTGCCGTAAATGAAAACAGATATCACATAGCAGTTCAGTACTCTTTGTTACCAAAATCCTCCTGTCTGGTAATACTAAGCCTAGCATTTGGAATGCTTCTTTGGCCATCCTAATACGTCTTCGCATCTCAGCGTCGCATTGACCGTCCTCGGTCAAAACACTTCCCAGATATTTAAATTTCCGCACCTGCTTGATTTTAGTGTCCCCGGCCTGTAAATCGCATTTCGGGCTCATCTTTTTACTGATGACCATGCATTCTGTCTTCTTGTAGTTTATGCTTAGTCCGTTCTTCTTGCTCTCCTTCGCTACGTTCTGTAGAAGATTTTGTAATTTCCTTTCCGTGTCTGCTTTCAGCATTGTGTCATCTTCGTATCTTATGTTGTTAAGATTGTGGCCACCAATGATGAATCCTGGTAGGATTTCCAATTCTCTCAGAATTGCCTCGCTGTATAGGTTGAATAAGTCCGGTGAGATGACACGCCCTTGCCTTACTCCCCTTTCTAATTTTGTATATCTACTGAACTCATTCTCTATCCACATGCAGGACGCTTCTCAATTTACTCATGCACCACAAGAACACATCCATCACCACTAAATTCTGCATATACCACAATACTGTATATTCACAGGGGACCTACAAAACATCCCATGACAAAAAAATTTGAAAGGCTATAAAGTTCGTTTTTTACAAAAAAATATATAAAAATTTCATGATACATAAAATGATGAGGGAGGGGAGATGAACCCAGAAAACAAAGTAAAAATGCAACACAAAGACAAAACTAAAACTAAAACAAAACAATGTTAATAGGACCCATCCACCCCTTAAAATACTAAAAGTGGCTGCTGTATTTTGCCAATAGACAGAATCAAGAAGCACACTCACTAATGAAGTGGGGAAGGTGAAAAATAAACGTCCTTCTGCGTTTGTATTGCTCTTTCTGATAACATTCTGAGCATGAATATCGTGTTCCTTGTTCCGGTCTCTTTAACGAACCCGCACTAGTCTTGTCCTCTGGCCTGATTCTGCAGCGCGCTCTATTTATCATAATACTGATGATGAGTTTTGTTACGTGGCTCATTAGGCTGATTGTTCGGTGGAGTTCACATTCGTTTGCGCCTGGTTTCTTAGGCAGTGCTATGAAGATAGATCTGCTGAGATCTTCCGGAATATCCCCACTGTCGTAGATTTCATTTATTATTTCTGTAATTTTGTGTATGCCAAAGTCGTCTAAGGCTGTCAGCATTTCCATTACAATCCCCGCTGACCCTGCTGCCTTGTTTCTGTTCAATTTCACCAGTACAGCTTCTACTTCGGTTTTCATAATTTCAGGTCCGTCGGTAGTTCTGTGTATTGCTGGTCGTTCTCTTTCGTCATGAAAGAGTTCTCCAATATACGCGCTCCAGCGTTAAAGAATTTTTTCTTTCTTTAATATGAGCGTTCCATCCTTTGATTTTATGCAGCCTGTTGACAAGCATGTCTTCTGTCCTGTTAGTTGCCTTATTTGTTCATGCATATCTCTTTTGTTGGTGGTACTCAATCTCTCTATTTCTGCACATTTTTTTGTTTAGCCACTCTTCTTTAGCTTGTCTATATTTGGTCCTTATTTCGTTGTGTAGTTTTCTGTATTCCGTTTCGTATCTTGGTAGAGTTTTCTGTTTTCTTTGCATCATGTCGAGAGTCTCATCAGTCATCCATTCGTTTTCTCTTCTTCGTCCCTTCTCCTTTGAGATGATATCATTTGCTGATGTCACTAAAGCTCCTCTTAGTGTGCTCTATTTCGAGTTTCCATTTCCATTGTGTCCCTCGTATCTTCTTTTCACAATGTCCATATATTTTTCTTTCAGGTATGGGTCGCTCAGGAGTTTGTTGTATTTCAATTTGGGTGCTGCGCTAGGCTTCTTCAGTTTCCGTAGTTTCACTTTTAGTTTACATATAGCAGTCGGCACTTAAGTAGGTTTTGCAGTGAACCATTGCATTCCTGAATCTTTTGTTGATAGTTATGTAGTCAATTTGGCTTTTAGTTTCCCCTCCTGGGCTCCTCCACATTCATAATCATCTCGGATGTTCTTGGATCCATGTGTTGGCTATTGCCTGGTCATTGGCCGTGCACCATTGCATCCATTTTTCTCCACGTTCGTTGCGGGTTCCTAGTCCGAATTTTCCGGACTTTTCTTTTCTGTTTTGGATTTCAGGTCTCCCATGATAATTATGACTTCTTACGATTTGCAATGAGCCTTGGCTTTGTCTAGCACGGAGTAGAACGATTCGATTTCTTCTTCCTTACTTTGTGCTATCGGTGCATACACTATTATGATAGCTACGTTGAAAGACTTTCCTTTCAGCTTGACTACCAGAATTCTTTCGGATAATTGGTAGTATCCCAGAACGCATTTCTTGAATTCTTGATCTAGTATCAATCCTATTCCTCTATCGTTTTTCTCTCCGCCTTTATAAATTATCCTGTGATAGTCACTGACAAAATCTCTAGTTTCACATACACTTAGGATGTTGATTTTTAGCCTACTCATCTCCTGTTTTACATTATTTAACTGGCCACAGTTGTTCAACGTCCAAACGTTCCATATCCGGAGAGTTATTTTTTGTTTGATGCGAGCAGACGCAAGATAACGGTCAGGTGATTCCTGTCCCTCATCTCGCTTCTTTCCGGGCGAGGGTGGGTTCCGAGGCATTTTACCCCCTTTACATACAATGGCTATTTTCATTTTTTGCAGGTGAACGGTGCCTTACTAACGCAGTTTTAATTTCTTTTAAATTGTTTAGTTGAACTTTTTATTTGATTTATTAGGTTTACCCCCACCCCATCCACTTTCATACAGTTCTGAATATATATATATATATATATATATATATATATATATATATATATATATATATATATATATATATATAATTGTGCATATATCATGGGTATATTATTATGTCCTGTGAAAACGCGGTATTTTGGTGCGTATTTAAACGGAATGGTGGAGGATGAGTTCTTATGGCGTTTGTGTCAATTGTTAGAATGGATGGGCCGTGAATCTAACAGGCTAGGAGCAGGATAATTACTGAGGACCAACCCCTCCTCCTTTCCTTTCGGCCTTACGACAAAAGCATTGTATTTTGCTAAATAGATATATGTGAATCTTAGATCAATGGATGAATGTTTGATCAGCAAGAACGAGATGTGACATGAGGTATTTTATGGTTTCGATACATATTTACTCCTCTTAATCTAGAACTATTGTCACTATATTAATGAAAAAGACAAACTATGGTTAGGAAAGTTAATTTTCTCCTTTTTTGTCGACGTTTTGCTAATTTAATGTATTTTTTTTTTTAATTGCTTATTAAACGTCAGGCAATGCCGTTAATCTACACTTCTAAAATATTTAAAATGATTGATGATAAACAAACATCTCTAAAAATTACCAGCTTATTTTCCATTGTCAGTCATATCAACTGTTAATCCACATACTTGCAGCATAACGAGAAAAGTGAATGTGTGATACCAGATATTCATTCCTCTGAAATGGTACGAAAGGCTAGAAAGATTAATTCGATCATACAAAGTATTTTCTTTCTGTAATTAGTAACATCCATTCTAATAGTACGTGATAGTTGGGAAGGAGACGGGCGATACCAAGTAACTTCCCTTGCTCACTGAAATCGTATGAAGGGTAAGATGATAGACTTTGAAAGTTTTATAATTTTATCTTAACAACATCGAATATGGGACGAATCTAATCTCACACGGAATTTAATTCATAACTGTTAGACATTATTTCATCGCATCAATCTTCAATGTTTTTGGGGTTTTTTTAATTTTTCAATATATCATGATTTTTGTCAAAGGTGTCCTTCAATGTTCCTGACTTTGGAAGTATCTGTTGGTATTGTCATAAGACTCTTATGGTATGACAAAACTTGTTGGGTTGGTTATTTAATGTCGAAATCAGGCTTCTTTTTTTTCTTCTCTTTTTCAAGCAATTATAACTTCTAGTACCTTTTTATCGCAATACAAATAATTTGAAAGCTTTCAGGTAATTACATTGTGTCAATTAACTAACACTTGGAATATTATTTCAAGTAATCATTCTTAACAAGATAGGCATATGACCTAGTAAAATGAAACCCTTTATACTTCCTTTTACTAACCTATCGCAGTTTTTTAAATCATTTCACCCCAAGTAAGGCGATAATGCCACTAGAATGCAAGGGATTATTGGAAGTGATAAAGAATGAGAAGACTTTAGCGAGGAGAATTGTCGAAAAAGGACAATTTAAAAAAAAAACAGGCTTCAGAAAAATAGATGTTCATTGGTGTGGCAGTGAAGCAAGAAATCGGAAGGGTGTTCCACATGTGAGAAGTGCGAGAAAAGATACGATTAGAATAGAACATACGGTTGCACTTAGCTATTTCAACACTAAAGCGATGAGAGCTAATTGCCAATCTAGTAGCATGCTTAAATTCATGCAGTCGAGGCACCAAAGAGGAAAGCTCGTCTGAACAATTGCCATGAAAATAATTGTAGAAACAACAAGGGGAAGTCGCGTCATATCCGTGAGAAATCGACGGAAGTCGAGATGTCAGGTCAAGATCGATTACATTACAGGCACTTCTTTGAATTTTGTCAAGAATTTAAAGATATACAGTAGGAGAACCAGACCAGATATGGCAGCAATATTCAATTCACATACGAATGGTAGATTTAGAAGTGTGCAAAATGGAATTTTTTTTCTGGCAAAACACAGTGAACCAACTTTTCTAGCAGTAGTCCTATCAATTAATACAATATAATCACTCCACTTCATGTCAGTGGAAAACATGAGCCCAAGAAGGCGCAAATACATTCTCTCTTGAAGATTAGCATCAGCCATGTTGATAGCAGGCAGAAAAGTTTCTCTATAGTTACACAGAACTCTCAAATCCAGCTCAAACGGTAAAACGCCAAATAACCAAAGAGTTTCTCTATGTTCCTGACAGTGACCTAATCACCATTGTTCTTATTAGTTATTTTCAACAACATCTATTCTCATGACATTTGTCAAATTGAACTACTAACCAGCCGTTATAATAACTAGTTTGTATAATATGTCACTGCTACCAACTCGTTAGTTAATTGGGTGAAATAGGATTAGCCATCTCTCGGAGAGGAGTGTGAACCGGAAGCCCACTTGGCTGAGAGCTTCTGCCTACCCCACTGCATACGAATTATAAATCCAGCATATTCCATAGATATCCCTCTTGTCTCAACAATTCTTTTAACTGAGATTCGTCAATCGGACAAAATTTAGCTCATAAACATGCTCAACATTTTCTGAAGTTGATGCCATGGCTCGGCTGCCTTCCAAAATGTGCTGCACCTCAGCTCGCAAAATCTCTGCACTGAAAGTTGGTACACCAGTTTTCACAGTTAAGTATGACTAGTTCTTGTCACCAATGTTTGCATCAAACATTCATGGATTTCCTTTGGAAATTTATTTTGCACAAACAGGAACTCCCGTCTGGTGCTCAACACTGGAAAATTCTACACTTATTTGTTTCAGTCATTGATCTGAAACAAATTAGACAAGTGCAAGATCCTGAAAATTGGCACTTTACAATATAAGCAAACACTCTTTACATTGACAAAATAATGCTCAGATTTTAAGAAGTGAGTCTGGACAAGCATTAGTACTCCTCGTATTAAGTTGAGAGGGGTTTTTGTAATTATTTGAATTAGACACTTTCTTTTTGTTTAATCTGAAAGAATGAAAATTAAATTTAATATTTTTGAACTTTTATTCCATTTTAACAAGACAGCAGTCGCTTTAAAGTTTAACATCTCTTACCACCTCTTATTATTTTCCAATTAATTTCGTTATTGATAAATTTAATTCATAGAGTAAAAATAAAAATAAAATGCAATAGTATTTCTTTTCCATATGGCGAATAGTAAGACAAAGTCTTTACAGCCATATAGGATTTTGCTTCATTCATCGCATGTATAAACAAATGTTGTTGGATTTTTAACACCACTCTACGCTAGGTAACTGAACATTTAAACAAAAATGTGAATTTTAAATTTTATAAACATTATTCTATTATTTTAATCACCTTAATGATGCAACAAATTGTAATTTTTAAATTGTTTTTTTTTTCTTGTTTATTTTTACAAATTAATTTGAAATTTATATTTGAAAACTGAAAACAATTTTAACCTAGTGACTTGGGATCCATTCACTAAACGGTGACTCACTATTGTACTTAGACCTATACAATCTGGAATATAAATTATGTCAAATAAGTCGATTACGAAATTAAATTTGCTGACAATATAATCCTTTTATTACACGTCATTTTTTTAATGTCGTGTTCCTACAAGACCGCTGTAATCATGTCTCTCCTCTTTTTCTTTATTATCTGTGAATTGTCATTAATTCTTGGGAAATCTACTGATGTTGTTTCCCGTTGCCTTCCTCACAAATTTGAATTCAGAGTATTCCTTCCCCTATACTGGTTGCCACCCAAAGATAAAAAGTCCAGTTTGTCTCGTTATTCAACCTATATCTGGTTAAATATTATGAACTCATGCCTTTATCAAGAGTATTAATACGAAGTTGAACGCAGCACACTAGACTGGAATTTAAATTTGGCTATTGGATTCCCGCCCGGGCCGATAACCGTTACTCTACGCACACATCCATGACTTCGTTGACTCTAATTGCCACACCTTTAACATGATATATATATATATATATATATATATATATATATATATATATATATATATATATATATATATATATATATATATATATATATATATATATATATATATATATATATATATACACACACACGGTTCAGTACCATGGCCGTTTGGGAATACCTGATGCTGTAAGCTTGGATGTGCGGTTGTGTATTTGGTAATGGCTCGGAGTTATTAATCGGAGACACGAGTTCTAATTCCAGATGGGTTCGTTATATTGACTTACGTGCAAATACCCTTGGGAAACGTATGAATCTACCTTTTCTCCCTCCAGCTATGGGTTAATTAGTAAGACTTGCATCACTACATCATTATTATCTAAAAAAAATTCTTACAATCTAAAATCATTTTTTGGCTTATTTAACCTGCAATGGATTGATAAGCGTAACAAAAATGAACCAATCAAATCAAGATCTACGATTGTTGTTATTAAAATTTTATTAGCCGAAAAAAAACATTTTCTCAACGAACTCAATAACATGAAAAACTTATAAACGAAAGGTTCCTAATTATATCCCTGACAGACAAATAAAACTAACTCTAATGAAATTTCATAGTCATAACATAAAAAGTAATAAAAACAAAATAGACTAAACTATTTTTGTGGCCACCAAGTGCACCTAAATTATGAACGAAATAAAGTAACTATTAAAATTATGAAGTTGTACAATAGACACTATGATAAGATATATTCATTTTTTTTTTCAAATTTTTCTTTCATATTAAGCAGTCTACGTAACAAATATAAAAAGAAAAAAACTTATTAAATTTTATAAAAGTTAATAGGAGGTCCAGTTTGTTACGTATTGTAAATCGATCCCCCTACAAAAGTCAAAATAAAATATACCACACGGTTTCTTAATTTGTTTTTGTTTTTTTAAATTCGTAATCTGGAAGAGGAGGCACGGTAGAGTAACGGTCAGCGGCTTGGATTGACAAATCTGAGAGCTGAGTTCGAATTCCAGTCGAATCCATTATATCCACTTACGTGCTAATACCCTTGAATCCTCTTCCAGCTATGGGTAAATAACTTGGATGGCAACTGGTCTACCGCAGAAAGAAATGACAACCTACTGCGGGAAAAAAAAATCTGCCTCGTCAGTCATGTATCGAAAAGATACATGATCGCCTCAGCGTGTATCACGCATGGTGACTGAATCTGGAATTTGTTTTTGTATTTTTCCCCGTATATTACTATCAGTTAAGCACTTCAGATAACGAATATTCAAAACAGATTACATAGAATGAGCATATTTGTTTCAGTTTTCGTAGGGGCATCAAATTAAAATGAATGTACGTAGCAAGCTGAACCTCTTGATTATAAAATTAAATAAGAGTTTTATTTGGTATTCATTATCTGGGGTGGTTAATCTATGGTAATATGAAAAAAGTGAATAAAAAAATTAATTCTGGTTGCAGTGCCTAGTGTACCACACTATCAAAATTATTATGCGCCTGTAGACATTCCCAGTTGAATGTGATAAATATATAAAATTAGTAATGTTCTAGAACAGCCTCGTTAACGCAAACAGTATTAGCCATCAACCCAATCCGTCTAAACCGTACTAATATCCATGGATTTTTTGTCCTTTCGTGGATTGCTTCTCCTATCATGTGCAAATATCACATTCGTATGCTGGACATACAACAACTACTTTATTCCGCCAGTTAACTTGCTCACTTAAGCGATCACAGCGCAATTCGTGCACATATCAGTAAACATATATCGCTAAAAAGCCGCATCAACACGAGCAGAGGAAACAGCGAAGTCAAAGAAATCAGATGCAAATGAATGCGAACTCCATCGAACAATCAGCTTAATGAACCACATAAATAAACTTATCGTTAGGATTCTAGAATTCTTATCATTAGCAGAATTAAATCGGAAACAAAACCAGAATAATCTGGCTTTGTTCAAGACACGGGTGCAAGAAATGTTATTTTTATTATCATAATGCAATCCGAGCAAGTATGACAAAGGCAGAAGGTTCTATAACTCTATTTCATAGATTACACAAAGCAATTTGATATATTATGATACAGAACACACTTAAATGCTTAAAAAAGAACTTCATTGATACGGGAAAAATATTTGAGTAATCCCTAACTTCAACTAGGATAAAACAGTTTGCATACAAGTAATGAAGATTAAGACAAAATATTCTGACTGAATTTATTTAACATATACAGCGAAATGATACTAAGAGAACTGGAATGATTTCTTATTAACGGTCATAATTTTAACAACATAAGATTTTTTTTTTTTTTTGCTTGTTTGTTCATTTCACCCCAAGCAAGGCGATAAAACAACTAAGACGCAAGAGGTTACTGAGAGTGAAAGAAAATGTTAATAAACAGAAAAGACAATAAAGAGGACAGAAGATGGCGATTGACGTTATATTTACATTTTCGGAAATCGTGGTTTACTGAAAAGCAAGAAACCGGATGAGAGTTCCACAGTCAAGAGATCCGAGAGAAGAAACTATAATGATTACATTTAGCTATTTCAACAGTAAAACGAGAATTAGTTGCCAATCTCGTACTACACATAAATTCGTGAAGTCGAGGTACCAAAGTGGAAAGCTTATCAAAACAATTGCCATGAAAATATTTATAGAAAAGGCAAAGAAACTACGTTACGGCAGTGAGAAAGTGACTGAAACCTAGATGTTAGGTCAGGGCCGATAACGTTGCAGATTCTTCTTTGGATTTTGTCAAAAGTCTCGAAATATATAGTAGGAAAACCAAACCAAATGTGGTAGCAATATTCACTGAAGGAACGAATGGTAGACTTAGAAACGTGCAAGATGGATTCAGGCGAGAAAAATTGTCTGACACGACACAATGAACTAACTTTCCTAGCAGACTAAGCAACTGATTCAATATTATCGTTTCACTTCATGCCAGAGGATAATAAATAAAAAAAGCAGAAGGTGCAATGAACCGCTCACTTAGAGGTTGGCATCAGTCATTCTTATGGAGGACAAAAATGTCTCTCTAAGATCGCTAAAAGACAGCAGTTTCGTTTTGGAAACGTTAAAGTTTACAAGCCGTCTGTTACGCAAATGACACTGTCTTGATGTAAAACTCAGAAAGCAAACCGAAAGACCTCTCAGATAAGACAATAAAAGAAAAACCAGAAGAAGTGAATATAAACTATAAGACAGAATGCATGGTTGTCAGCAAAAGAGACAGCTCAAGGTCTGAAGTATACAATGAAGACGTCAAAATCAAGAAGATATAGAAATCTAGTAACAGACGACGGAAAGTATGACAGAATTCCAAAAACGCATAAGAACTGCGAAAGATGCCTTCCAGAAACTAAGCAAAGTATTGAGGGGGAACAAAGATTTTTTTAAAGAAAATAAGAATAGTAAACTGGCACTTACGTTCAGAAAAAAGACAACTGAATTTTCTCGAACGCATAATGAGGAAAGAGGGCACGGAGAATTAAATACTCAGAGGACATATTAAAGGCGTGAGAATCTAGTAAACTACTTAATGAATTTGAGTGAATGGATGACATGACAAGGACAAAGAAGGCTGATCAATGGTTAAAAGTAACTTCGAGCAAAAACAGAACAGAAAGCTGTGAAGAGCCATGATCGCCCTGAAAACACATAGTATATAAAACAATAATATACATGCACTATATAATATTGACAGGGAAACAAATCAAATAAAATGAACCCTAAATATGAAATTAAAATAAAAACTCTTTAGCCACGCAAATACGACTATATATAATTCGAATACATATATAATAAGTGCAGGGCACCTCACCGTGATGTAATGGTTAACAAGCTTGTCTTGCTAGAGCAATTACAAATGCGTAGTGAGTTCGATCTTCACTGGGTGCCCCATATTTTTAGCTTTAAACTACGCATATTTGGGCACATCGGTCTGGTGTAATGTTTAGCAAACTTGTCTCGCTGGATTAGTTACGACTGAGAAGTGAGTTCAATCCTCACTAGATCCTCTATGTTTTCGGCCTTGTGCCACATCTAAGCTCCGCTTAGAAAATAACCATATATAACAAGTGAAATATCTCACTTGCCAGTCAGATGTGCATGACGTCACCATACCGCATAAGTGTCAACTGCAGGTTTTAAGAGTATTAAGAGAAAACCGGGCACTTCCAAAAAACCCCGGAACTCGAAAATGACTAGACGTATATTCGACCCGCTTGTACGTAAACCAGAACAAATAACTAATTAACTGTTTGTCGAACTTAAACCTGTATCACTGAAGAACTGCTACCTAATTATGTTTTTATACGCACACGCACACTCAGATTTTGTCTGCAAAGTCTAGGGGGAGTGTATAGTTTATAAATTTAATAACTGATTCTAAACAATGCAAATATAACAAAATTATTTGCCCAGAGAGTTATTGTTCCAGTTTGATTTATAAATCAATTTTACATACATTATAAATATTAGACAAATGAAAAATAACTTAAATTCTTTAGCATTACAGCATATTTACTTATAAGAATGTCAATTTCCAACTTATCAACCGTCTTAAATACAAATATTATTACAATGTAGAAAGTTAATTGAGCACATTCTGCTGTAGAACTTTGTAGTGAGTACGAAATAATAGCTCCCTTCATCCACATCAAATTCGGAGGACTGAAGGGAAAAGAAAGAAAGGAATTCACGAGCCTATGTGAAATTTTCTCTGAACAAAGGAAAACCTTGCCGTCCCAGAAATTGACCGTTGAGCTGAGGAGGAAAGGATTTCGCGAGCCTATATGAAATTGTTTTCGAACCAATAAAAACTTTGATTTGACTTCACAGAAATTAACCAGTCAGCCGAAAAGAAGAAAAGATAGTAGCGGGCCTACACGAAATTCTTTTTGAAATAAAATGAGAAAAATTAAATTAATAAGAGTGTCTGAAGTCATGTGAAAGGGTTCATTTCAGTTCCTCGTGACCAGCGTTGAAATTCTCACCAGTATAAAATTACTCACCACTTATAGTATCGACCTCCAACCAGCACGCGACACTTCAAAGAATTTTTTCTCAACAATCCAAGAAAGCTAAATATTTCAAATTATTTCTCTTCGTCTACTTTTGAATGTATGCAAACTATATATTCTTCGAGGAGCAACAACCTCTCTTACCTTTGTCTTAAAAATGTTTTAATATTATTTTGTGTCAGATCATTTAATCTGTTGTATGAACATTCCCCCTTCATGACAATAGGTTAAAATTACGAACTTTAAAAATTCTGATTGATTTTCCTCAAACGAGCTACTGACATTATTTAAACGTGTAAATTCGCGAATAAATCCTGTTTTGTTTTTGTTTTGTTAAAATTACCCGAGATTCCTGGTCATTATCAATCTTCTTGGCATGGTTAAATCAACTGTTTATTTTACACCTAAGCCCCACGCCACTATAACTTTGTTCAACATTAATCTCATTGGTTATTTTACAACAAAGATCTTTTAGACACCGATGTTTTATTGTGCAAAAATTTTAAGATGTTTCCTCAAGAAAAGATTGATTTAAATGCATTGAAAATTCGATCATGGTCAAACCCTCTCTCCGCCTGTGGCCGAATGTGCACTCACATGACTTTGTTGTTTTTTCCCCTCTCCCTACAGACAATGAATTGTACATATGGGGACTAGTTAGGACTTCATGGAGATTCTGAGGTGTCATAGTGGATGTAGTAAGAAAGGTAAGTAAGAATGCCTTGTTTTGGCGTAAGGAATATTGTGGTATGTTTGGGCCAGTGTTTCAGGCTAGCTAAGTTTAAATTTAAGAAAAAAGAAGACCGTCCTTTTCCCCATTTTAGCCTTGTGCCACATTTTGTGTTACCATACAAATAAATATTGCTCTCTCCGGAGTTCACGGTCTTGAGTTGCTCAGTTTTGGGAGTCAATGTTAAGTTCTGACCAACTGTAGATGTTAGCATGCCACGTATTTTTCTGTACCCCTCTACTTTTTGTAACACTTATCATTTCTTCTGAATATATTTTTGACAAACCTTTTTCGTTTTGTCTGATTTGACCATAAAGGTTTAAGTATTTTTCTTTTAGTGAATGGAACAATTGGGGTTAAGCCAATTATAGAAGAATTTAATTGGATAAATTTATAATCTGAGAAACGAATTTTGGTCATGAATTAAATTAAATCTTTTATTGGAAACGTAATAAATAAAAAAAATAATGTATGTGATATTTATATTTTAAAAAACATCTGCTTTCATTTTCATTTTTTTTTTCATTTTTATATCTTATAGAAAAAGAGGTGGAAAGAAATAGTAAACGCAACAGACCACGATGTATAGATGCTTCACTTTACATATCCGTGTAATCCCAATTTCACAATGACTTTACAGGCAGCCTGGGGGTACGCGAATGCTTATGATTTTTTTTTTGGGGGGGGGGTATTTTTATCCTATATTTGTGTGAATGCTTGCCTTTTTATTTCCTTGTAATTCCAACTTGCCTTTTTCTATCTAATATTTATGTTTATAGCAGCACTTTTATTTCCTTGTAATCCCAATTTTCCAGTGACTTTATAGACCTCATTTATTTGTGTGAATGTCGCTTCTTTTATTTACTTTTTATTCTGATTATCCAGTGTTATTATAGACACCTTGTATTTGTGTAAATACCTGCATTTGTAATCCTAATTTCTCTTTGTCTTCGTAGACATCTTATATTTGTGTGTGTCCCTTTTCTTTTATTCCCTTGAAATACCATTTTCACAATGTTTTTATAGACACCCTATATTTGTGTGAATACCTGCCCTTTGCAATCCAAGTTTATTAATTTTGTGGGAATAACCGCTCCTTTATTTTTTGTAATCGCTTTGTTGTTATTAGAGACCATGTTTTGTGGAAATACCTACCCTTACATTTTCTTGTAATCTTAACACCTCAGTGATTTTATAGACCCTGTATTTTTTGTGTAAATACTTACCCTTTTATTTTATTGTAATTTCAATTCCCCAAGGCTTTGTAGACACCCTCTGTTTGTGTCTGTATTGATTCTTTTATTTCTCTGAAGCATTTTTTTCAGACATTTCTGTTTATTCAGACAACATAATTGATTCCAAAAAGAAAAGGAATAGCAGAGAATGAATTTGGTAAATTAACTTTTTTCCTGCTTTAGTCGTCATTAATCAGTGATATGAGAAGAAAATGTTACAAAATAATTTGACTGATATGCTGAAAAAAACTTCGACCGAACTTTTTAAAAAATGATTAAATACCTGGAAAAACTTGAAACAAATGTTTGAAATGATATGGATTACTTTATGTTTAATAACCGAACTTTGGCATCTATCACCGTGCAATGTTCAACAAGTAGACCTTGAGTATCTGTCTATATTTCTGATAAATATGGCAACAAAGATGAGGATGATAGTCCGAGCAATGTAAATAAGTAGACCTTGCTATCTAATTTATTTATGTAACGAATTAATTATTTGGTTAATTTGTGAGTTACTTTCTAGATCTCATTTTTATTTTCGTTGTTATTTTGTTACTTTATGAATTTCAAGATAACTTCGTCTATTTTATGGTTCCTTTATTAGGTTCATTGTTCTTGTGCCAGTTTAGCTCAAATACCGCCAAAGATTCGCTAAAAAATGAGCACGCATAATGAAAAAATGTCCAATCAAATTCAAATCAAATTCGTTTTAAAATACAGCAAAGTATTTTGCTAATCGAAAATATTAAATTTAATCTATTACCTTGGAATTAAAACTAAAATAAAAGATTCAAGAAATATTTTTTTTCATTTTTAAAAATTCATTTTAAACCTTAGGTATCGCTTTTCTTTGGTAGTATCTAAAATCGGTAACATCCAGAAGCTTAAAAGGTTAGAAGGTTAAACTTTTACACACACACACACACACACACACACACACACACACACACACAACGTCTATTGTTAGTGCAATGTCTACTTTATCAGTTTCATCGTTCTTTTGTTTATTTCATGATTTCTATGGTAAGAAAAGCCCTACATCAAATTTTCATCTATAGAAGCTGCAATCGTTGATGGAACTCGCTATTTTAAGTTGCGTGGAGGATTTTTATCACAACTCTTGTTTTTCTCTTTCAAGTTAATATGAAATGTAAAAAAAATTAAATCAGTACTGAAACAGGATGATAATTATCAAATGTAAAATAAATTGGTTTTCATACTATGATCAACTCGTATGCTATATCTCAGGGTACCGTAACATTCATCAGGATCCATTCATGACTGCTCTTCTCCACAAAAGTGATGTCAGGGCGATTTCTCTCCAAACGCTTGTCAGTCAATATGGCCGTATCCCACATGAGCTTTATTTGCCCATTTCCGATTGTGGTGAATGTTCCTACAACTTCTCTCTGCCCTCTGGGCCACACTTACTGCATAGTCGCTAATGTATTCTGAAAGCTACTTTGCCATGGCTTCGGTGGCGGTGACAGTCGTGGTGGTGGTAGTGGTAGTAGCAGTAGTAGTAGTTATTTATTTATTTTATTTATTTATTTTTTACATTTATTTTTTTTATTTTTTATATATATTTTATTTATTTTCATTTATTTATTCATTTATTTATTTTTCATTTATTTATTTATTTAATTTATTTTTCATTTATTTATTTTTTCATTTTTTTTCATTTATTTATTTTTTTCGTTTATTTATTTTTTTCATTAATTTATTTTTTCATTTATTTATTTATTTATTTTAAATTGCTTATGAAACTTCCCAAATTCTTAATTAAGGACACTCTTCCCCCGTGTACTTGTCTGCCATAGAACCCGTACTTAACTAGACAAAGCACAAAAATATTAAAGAGGTAGTATGAGAAGTCCTCCCTTCCTACATATTCGAATTATATTACTTACATATTCCTCGTAAAATGACAGGATTTATTTACGTATGGGTCGGCCCTTCTGCCTAGGATCATCATAGTAGATGTCTGCTCGGCTTCAAATCAAAATAGCACCCCTCGACATCTCTGCTTCGAAGTAACTCTCCGCGTTCTCGGCCTTTTGAGTGAAATCAAGTGCACGTTCTCCGATCTTCCAGGTGGGAATAATGTAGTACCTGATTTGTAGTTTTTCTGCCTTTAAATATTTTGCTAAAAAAAACTTTGGGCTATGCCTGATCCTGGGGGTCCCAACCCGACAGTAGAACCTCCCTCATTGCACTAAAGTGGTAGGGTTGGTGGATACTAACTTCAATGACATTGGCCACGGGGACGGGGTAATGTTTGTCCCTGGTTCATATTTATTCGAATAGGTATTTAACATTAAACCAATCATGTCTTACATCCTACTACCGTGGAGAGGTGGGTAAATAGCAATTGTAATATTTCATTTGTTCCACTGTTCTCGTATTACAGTGCAGAAAGAGGAGTTGTGTTCGTATCTTTGGGCCTGTTTCAGCCTAATGCGAGACAGCCTGGTTTCGGAGATTTCAACTCTGATGCAGCACCTCCATTGCACTAAAGGTGGACGTTTACACTACTCTGATGCCTGTGTGGCAGTGGTTACAATTCACATGTACGCGTATGGAAAAACCTACGGGAAACCGACTAAGTGTCGCATCCTACCACCGTCGATGGGTCGGTACTGGTAGGTAAATCCAATAGGGGCGATTTACATCCTTCGTGCTGTGAGGATTCTAGCCGCTATTCTTCCTCACAGTCGTGGTCCTGTATCAGCTGACCGAAAGATAATTCCGCTGAAGTCCTCTAGAATCCTATCTATGACGTGATTCAAGTGACGTCATGTAGTAATTTATTAATGCCCGATCGACTGAAGGTGATACACGTGGACTAAACTGAGTCACATTAGCAATGGGAAGAGAGAAGCAAGATGACATAAGGAATTATGGCAACATTCTTATGTAAGGACTCAAGGTCACGGAGCAGGCAAGCAACCTTTCACTTTTCCCTCAAGTCCTTCACATTCATACTAGCCGGATTAAGTTCAACAGTGACGCAGAACGCATTTGCTTTAAACTGTCCCAGACTACCACAGCCGAGTTTGGCTGTCATTCCTGTTGAGCCGACAAACCCCGCCGACATATATGACATATGTTAGTTTAATGGGCCTATATACTGTAGGAGGAACATAAACGGGAACCTCCCATAGCAGTTTTTTACCAAGTCAGGTAAACACAGACGTTTGTATTCTAGAAGTATCAGGTATAGGACAGTCTTTGAAGCGGTAAAAATCATTTTCCCTACCTGCAATTGACAGCCCCGTATTTCTAACAATTGCGATGACCCAAGAGACATTGAGAAAATTTCTCGGATCAGTTACATCTTTGTTGTGAGTGATCTGTAATTGGTACAGTACTTTGAGGGAACCTTTCAGATTGGTTGGCAGTCCTTCTTCCTAAGAAGTGCTCAATCACCCTACAAATCCTCTTTTTGAACTGCATATCCTCTTTTTTCACTGAAAAGGACAGCCCTAAACTGTCTTTGGATGAGGTATTTGAGTAAGTAACTCCTAGACATAGCTTTATCTTTTTTGTCGTCATTACCCTCCTTATCTATCTCAGTTCATATTCCAGAGGAGAGCTGTCATTTTTAAGTTGTAGATGCATTTTGCTCTGTTGCCATTTCTTCTACCGCAAACTCTTGCTATTATTCTGGTTATTGTTCAGGCAGGTTTCATTCTGTACCTAATTCTTCTTCTTGGGCTTCGCTTTCTGCTGTGGGTGGGATCCTGGAGTCTTTGTCTTCGCCTGCTATTTGACGAGAAGCACAGAATCCTTCTTCCTCGGAAAGACCGTCTTTTTCGCCATATCAAACGATAAAGAATGACTGGGGCTTTGCTCCACTTTACAGCATGCTTTTAAAGAGCTAGGATCTCTTATAGAATCGTTTGCTTTAATTGTCCAGTTGAAATTGGAACCTGGGGTAGTAGTCGAATTTTCCTAATCACGTTGAGTAGATTTGGGAGGCATACTGCAATCAGATGCCCCGGCAATTTACAAAACCAGCAGTAAGAATGCTAGCCACTCTCTACCATTTAAATGTTTTGTTCGTGGCATCTGATGACCACCAAGACTGAGCTGAATTCCCTCTTACGGAAACAAAGACGTTATAATCTCTACAATGTGGACCATTGCGGCCGACAACAGCCAACAGAACAACCAGGTTGTCTTTCTGAAGCAGGAAATTGCACAATCTGGGTCATCTGTTTTCAACGCCAGTATGATAGAAGGGTCTACGGTTAAAGCTGAGGAAATGACTAAGCTTTTAGGGCAGGAAGAGACACAAGGGAAACTATCAACTGGTATCAATTGGCGTATTTTTTCCGAAAAGGAAGCAACCCACAGAAAGTAGTAGGCAGACACGTCCATAGCTCGTCATCGGGCAGGCATTTTACCATGGACCTTCAACTCAAGCAGGTTTCAATCGGAATCTGGTGTCATTCAGTCTTTACTCACTATGTACCCCAGTAGGTTGATGGTGTTTAGACCAAAGAAGTATCTTTTGCTGTTCATACATGAGGTAGTATTTATTCACGGCAACTACGAACAGTTTAATCTGTGATCATGAATTGTGTCATCATACCCGCACACTGTCACTTTCTCAATATAGCCAAAGATGCCTTTCAGCTTTTTGTCAATTATAAGTTTCTCTATGATCCGTTTGGAAATCACACACAGTTTGTCACTTCGAAGATGATCATGAGAGACTATTACAGGCGATAACTTACTCACTTACTTAGATAGCATAAAGAGCTTATCTTTCAGTTTGATGGCCACTTGGGGTAGACACTCCTAACATTCAAGATGCTGTAAACGCGATATTTGACAATCGGCCTCACCATGATGTCATTGATATCATCTCTTCTCGGAATGTTGACTTTGAAGTACAAAACTAAGTTCACACCCACTGAGTCCGACTCCCTCGGCAGTAACACTCCTTCGGGATAGAAATATATATATATATATTTTTTTTTTGGTCTTGGGTTTTATGTACATGTGAAATCCCACTTTAAACTCGCCATTGTGCAACCTTCCGTTTGAATAGGCGTTCGGATATATACACCATAAATCATTGATGCACAGCAACGGATATGCATCCAACACGATGAACAGGTTTATGGCCTGTGAGTAGATGATAGCCAACCTCTTTACATGGTTTTCAGAAAATGTTATAAGCTTCTGAGCACGCTATAGGTTTTCACTCGATTTGATTGCCCCTTCGCCTAGCATTCTCGCTAGTTCCGACTTTGAATTCATCGAGTGAAGTGTATTGAATAATAACGGCTACTCTGGCACAGATGTTCAGGGTCAGGTTCTGCTCCTGAAAATGGATTTCGATACATGTGTGTTTCCGAAGTAAATCATGGCTAGGTATCACATCGAAACACAGATTTTTTCATTAACGAGAGTCTCATGCAACTAACTACATTAGACTTTCTAGAGTTGCAATTCGACCAAACAGTATCCAGCCAGCTGGATAAATAACCTTTCAGTGTAGATATACGGCTAGAGTATGAAATTAATAAAGCTTTCAGAGCTGCCAATATTGACCAGAGCATAGAGGGGAACTTCAATTATTATTCATTGTTTTCGAATGGCAGTCAAGGAACTATTAAGCAACAGCGATAATAGAATGACATACTTTAAGAAGTAGCTTTTGTAGTCCGGCAGAGTTTGGCAAAAATGGCTTACCTCATCTCCCCCTCCACACACACACACACACACTTTTAGCATCTAGCAATTCAGGTCAGACAGGAGAGTCAGGGGCCATAGAAGTAGCCTTTACGACCTGCTGAAACACAGTGACGAACTTCTCTAGGATAGTTGAAGATCCTGGGGAAGAAACGGAGATAGATGAGAAGCACTAACTGTATCTGAATGGTGGTAGGAGGTAAGAGTCAAAAATCAAATGACAGATTTTTAGCTTGGTTCACTCGTTTCCGCTACGAACACAAGTCACGTAATTTACAGAACGGGAGCATGTTCGCAGTTCACAAAGCAGGACTTCGTCAGGCGACAGATTATAATTTTCGTCTGTTCAGTCGTTCTCATTATGACTACAAGATGTTAGCAACCAATCACAGGATTCATAGCACCGGAACCTGTCAGAATATCACAAAAACAAAGTTTAACCATATGATAGTTTCCCTTCTCGTTCGATCCTTGTGGAAGGATAGAAAAAAGTTTTAGTCTCCCCTATTAGACATACTTAAATTTTACGTGACGATTGTAATAAAACAATAATAGTTAGCAAGTAGGTAAAAAAAGTTAAACTACTCAGCCCTTGACGAAGTGGTAACATCCAGAAGCTTATTCAGGTTAAACTTTTACACACACACACACACACACACACACACACACACACACACACACACACACACACACAAGTTCCAACAGTAGAATGAACAAATTAATAACAAGGAATTAAGATAAAAAAAAACAATGAAAGTAATGTAAATGTCGAGAAAAATTATAGTTTTCCGGTAATGTGTTTTAGTAACACACGTATTAGCATCATAATGAAACTTTGAAAAAAAACGAAGAATTACGTAAAATCCCAAAGGGTAAGAATTTGACATGGGTCACCAAGTACGAACGATGACGTGTCTGCCTAGGAAATGTTCGTTTGCGATATGAATCAGAGAATATTAAGATAATGGAAAATCGGAAATGGCGACTATTTCTGACCCGGAAACCAACCTCCCGCGATTAACACGTGTCTCTTGGTTTCAACGGTGTCAGCCATATCCGAAAATAAATACCACAAAGATAAGTGGACCAGGAGTGCTGGGCTGCAAGATTCCCTCCAACTCTGTCTCATAAGCATGACACGTGACTTAGTTTAAGTCACACGTGACTTAGTTTAAGAAAGAAGCTATACCGATTCTTTATTCACACCAAAGAGAGAACGAAGAGAAAGAAAGAAAGAAAGAAAGAAAGAAAGAAAGAAAAAGAGAGAAATATAGTTCCACGAATTAACAATAAGCCTGACAGCAGAACAGTTAACTGTTTCTTTTCTTCATTTTCCAAACAGTTCACGTCATTCTTTCTTTTCTACTCGTATGTTAATGGAGGTGCTAGGAAAGAGAATATTCCCAGTTTGCATTTCCTCATTATAGTCACTAACATATCTGTGATATACTAACACCTTAATACATCGGACGGAACAGAATAGCTGAAAGAAAGGAATGACAAACGTGCATTGTTCTCAGATATTTCTTATACCGATATATACATCTCGCTAATTCTGTCCCACACAGAGAAATTATAACATACGAATAGAACAAACAGTGACAAAGGGACGAAAATCGAGAGGGTCTTACTTATATTTTTCGAATGCATAACGGGCAGGCCGGCGGTGTCTTTTATGTCTTAGACCATGTGGTTTACTTTGCTCTTTTAAATTCTGTGGGCAGTCATGTTTTGCTTCTCTAATGTCTACTTTACAACTGGCGTAGGCAGGCACGTCTTGCCTCTATGCGTACTAAAATAGCAACTAGTGTTCGTCAACTCTATGAACTGATATCACTCGCCGACTGTCACATGACCTTGGTGAATTCATCTTACCCAAAGGGAGATAATCGCCATTTGCATTCCTACAGTGTGATACTTGCTACTGCTTGACGAAAGACAGGTATCAAATCAAAGACAAAATACACCGTTGCGAAACTATTTATTGGTTTTGTCAAGTGCTTTTTTTTATAGGCGACTGTTACTGCTCGATTTGCGGGGTAAGGGTTTACATGACGAGTACATGGTTTTAGCATCCAGTCACGTGATTCATAGCACTGGAACCTATATCAACAGGGCTTAACTGAAGAACATACTCTAATCGCCTTCGCACTATTAACGTGAAATCTTAGCTACGAGTCGCGTGGTTTATAACCCCAGAACCTCTCGGCAGGCTACAGAGTAGTGTGTAGACAGAAGAGAGGCCCGCATTTCGTCTGTTCTCTCGTTCACATGATTGTCACGGGATCTTAACAGTTACGCGATTCATAGCATTGGAAGCTGTCAACAGGTCACACAAACAGGGCTTCAAATAGTTTAAAATCTTCATTGTATCGTTCTCACTATTGGCACGAGTTCTTAACACTCAATCTTGTGTTTCTGTAATGCACTAGTTGTAGAAATGAAAGCTAGAAAAAAAGGAAAAAGATGATGTAACCGCATGGCTTGAAAGAAAAAACAATTATCTTGCATGTTATATAAGTAGTGGAAGCAGTATGCAACACTGAAACACGTGCTTGCTTTCGATGATGAAAACAAAAAAAAAAAGAACAAAAAAAATAAACGCTACCCTAATTTTTTTTTAAATTACCAAAAGTCAAGGAATATAAATTAAATTTTCAATACTTATTTATTAATGAATAAATTTTATGTTTTAGGTTATTATAGCGTTATGGAAATATTTGTTGTTGTAGGGCAGTTTCACCTCCACCATTTTCTTATATCGTGAATACTTTTAAATTTAGGAAGGTGTTAATTTTTTTTTTTTTTTTTTAAAGTTATATAAAAAAATCCATGATGATGCTATTTCGGTAAAAAAAAATATTAACCGTGAACATAGTGAAAATTCGTTCCGAACCTTAAATAAAATAAAACTAAGAAATATATATATATATATATATATATATATATATATATATATATATATATATATATATATATATATATATATATATGAGAGAGAGAGAGATGGATATATTATTTATTTTAGAATATTCAAACAAAAACATGCTATAAATCTTTGCTCTATATTGAGCCCTCTTTTAAATTAAATGTTACGAACGTTGGAATTGTACTCTATTCGTTCTCATCTTACCTGGAGACATATATATATATATATATGTGTGTGTGTGTGTGTTGGTGGTTGGTTGTGTGTGTGTGTGGACGTTGAAGTCAATACGCAGAGGCCTGACAATTGCGTTTAAGCATGAAACAGACTGTCGCCTCTGAGTGTTGACTTCAATGTCCGCTTTTATATTTTTATATTTACATACGCTCAATCTCTGATATTGACCACTTTAACCCATAAATATAACATACCTTAAAAGTGTGTGTGTGTGTGTGTGTGTGTGTGTGTGTGTGTGTGTGTGTGTGTGTGTGTGTGGTGCTTGCATAATTTAATAGAACAAAAAATAAAGTGGAAGCAGTATCTTCTTCATTCGGTCGGTCTGTGTTCTTGTATCGAACTAAACTCGCTTCTTCTGTACTTCTCTTTACTTCCTCGTCAGCTTTTGTTTCTTTGAAGAAACATCACTTATCGGATCAACAATCACAAAAACGCAATTCAGAGAAACAACTGCCGCGTGGAAATGATGATATTTGTATTTCTAGCCTTCACTAATTATACGATGATGAAGATTAGATCGAAAATACTTTTAAACTCTTCCAATATCTTAATTTAATTATTTCATGTATAATGCTCGTCATAATTCCATCGAATTCATGGAATTAGAAAGAAAAATAATAAACTTTGTAAAACTGGGCACATAATACTACTAACCAATTCAATAACGACTACAACTGAAAACAATTTATCTTACCTTTGCATAAAGTTTGTTAGAACTGCTTCAAAAAACAATAAGAGAATGTAATTAATACAAAGCAGAATAATAGCCACCTAAGAGTTGAAGCATGAACTTACATTGTAAACGGTAAAAATGCCACTTAAAACTACTTACCTCCAAACATTTTCTAAAAAAAAGAGCATACCATGATAAAAAAAAAGGGCCCCAAACTTAATAAAAACAGTTTTACCGGAAAAATGTTTATTTTATTAAAAGAATAGACCAAAGTATTTTTTCTTTTATGAGTTTATTTAATCCTTTCTAGCACGTTCGAAATTTTGGTTAAAAATCTTGATTTTTTTTTTTTTTGCGTCAGCTAGTGGGTCAAAGATTAAGAAATTTAGCATCTTTTTTTTGCGGTAAAAAACACATAGTTTTGCAAATTCTTGTAAAAATCAAATAAATGTCGGATTTTAATGAAATTTTTAAAACTTATTCACAAATGAATGAAATTATTTTTGAATTTTTTTTTTTTTTAGAAAATCTTGGTAAAAATATTTTTTGAACATCTATTACCCCTTCTTACCTAATTTTATGAAATTTCGAGAAATTAAAATTCCTGTCTCTTCATATTTATATTAGCTAAAAGAAGGACTCCTTGGAGAATTTAAATCCTCAATTTGGTTTTGCCAAACAGAAACACCATTTTCCGAAAATCTGCTCTGAATCGTAAAATAAAAAGGCGATAAAACTATCTAATTTTTAATTAGAAAAGCTTTTAATTGCTTTTAGAAATAAAATATATTAAGAACACGATGGCCTTAATTTTTTTTTTTCGGTGAATAATAAAATTTTACAAGATTTGTTTTCATTATTTTTCAATTTTAATTAGAAAAATTATTAGGTTTTATATATTTTAAAAATCTGTATTAATTTCATCCTTTTAGATGATATTATTATTAAGTGAAAACTGTATTTACTAATCATAAATGGAAAAGCTTAATACAAATCAAATATCAATATTTTAAAAATTAATTTTGAATTTCTTTTGTATGTATATAAACGTGTCAATTTTTGTAAGTACAGACGACAATACACGATATTATCAGAAAATAAAAGCAATAACTATAGCAAATTCAAAGCCCAAATTTCTAAAATTCAATAAAACATTAGATTACGGAGAATATTTTCCTAAATTTTTAAGATTATTGAGTATATTTAAAAATTATATAAAAAAAATAAGCGCTTAAAAAAACAAATATTGTCGGGTTAAAAAATGCATTTCTGCGAACTTAAAGTAAATATTTGTTTCAAATCAGGTTAATTATACTTTAAATCAGCTAATATTCCTCAAATAAAGTTTCAGAAAAGTATATATTATTTTTGGAAGATTTTTTTTAATAAAGAGAATTAAATTGCGATGAAAGACGGCTAAAAAAGGGCGCTAATCAACTACTTTAGGAAAAAAAACTCCTTCCAGTCAATTTAAATTAGTTTTTGAAATACAGCAAATTATTTTGCTTATTGAAAATATTAAGTTTAATCTATTAATTTGAAATTCAAACTAAAATAAAAGCTTCAAGAAAGATTTTTCTTTTTTAAAAAAATCATTTTAAACCTTAGGTATCGCGTTTTTTGTGGAAAATTGAAAGGATATTACTATTATTCATTCGTTACTATCATCTGGCATGCTAGACAATTGCTCATTTTCTTACCAATACAACGTGATTGAAGAGCTGTACCAGTTGTCTTTGTAAAACGCTGAGTTCTGTAAAGAATTAAAAAAAAAACTTATTGACAGGAGAGAAATGGCGCACACGTATACGCGCGCACATACAATATTTTATGATTTTGATTAGTCTCTTTGTATTTTTGTTGTTTCTAAGCTTTTACGGCCTAATTATTCTTCGATTTCTAGAGTAGCGAGGGATTGCTAATTTGTAATGGGTGAAGAGTCTTTCAAAACAAATGGATTCTACATGTGGGGGGGGGGGTAATACATATTTATATACGGAACAACATAGTTGACAAAAGGAAAGGAAAAAGAAAACTATATTTACGTATGAGAAAAGAAAAAAAACATGGTTGTGCTTAGCTGTAGTGCGTGCGTGCGCGCGCCACGTGGTTAGTTTGAAATTCTGTATTCTGCTTTCTGTAAAGTGTCTTACTAGAAGGGAAGAATTCTGTCGTTGTCGCTATAACAAAAAAAACGAGTGTTTATGGCCCTTGATTTTATAGTCCTTTTTATAGGATTTATTATGCAAAGTGCAAATATATATTCATAAATAAATCCAAAAGTTTATATTGTAGAAATTTTCCCGCGTTGTGTGCATGTGTGCGCATGTGATTGCGTGCATGTGCTCAGCAGTGAGAGTGGTTGAAAGAGAATGCAGAATAATAGTATTTTTGCGGGAAAAAATAGGGTTTCGCAGTTAACAAAGTTCTTGAGTACATGTTTTGTAGAGAGAGATTTCTCCGCTTGTTCCCACGGGAGGAACGAGAAATCTGAGAGTGAAACTACTAAGACTGGCACAAGTCTTTTGCAGCATTGGTTGTGTGTAGTTTTTCCTTTGGGTAAGTATCTCGAAAGGAGATTTCTCCGCCGGCTCCCACAAGGAACGAGAAATCAGAAAGTCGACGAGGCCAAATGTCTTTTGCAGCGAGGATTGTGAGTAGCCCTTCGAGCTGGACGAAGGTAGTGGCTCCTGAAATGGTAAAGTGGGAAAAAGACTGAATGTCAGCATTTTTATGACTTCTAGGACCTCCAGCTGTAACCTGCTGATTACTTCCGTTGCTGCTACTGCAGCATCGCGCAAAATGCCGCAATAGCCAACAAGTGAGTAGTTTCTATAATATGCAAAATAAACATATATTAGCTTAGCATAACCTCCCATTCACTTGAATAAATTATTATTTTACATGTTAATATGATATTCTATAATAACCATTGATTTTAACTTTTATACTTCTTTGTCTTTAGCCTTATTGCGGCAGTTTTTATTGCTCTCCAAAGATCTTCAATGCCTGAATAGTCTTTACTATTCTATTTTAATAATGGACCACACGTTTCCTATTGGATTACTGCCTGGAGAGGGTTGGCGTGGGGAAATTTGATGTCTTTGAAACGTTTTTAGAAAGGTGTGCAAATGACAGCTATGCAGAATGTGAAGAAACATTGTCTTTACCTTTGCCACTCAAGAAAATTGCCTAAAAACTTACAGCAATTTAATATTTATCTTTGAAAGGACTTATAATTTTACTACTAGTCCCCACCCAAAGATTACACCACTTCTCCACTGTAGTTCTCTAAGTCAGGTTGGTTGATTATTTTCCTGACGGGCCCAACCTCTCACTCAACCATTAAAATCATCCAATGTAGCTCTACATTCATTATTATAACTTTCTGCAGAGAAATCAATTTTCATCTAACTTAAGTCATATTTACTTAAAGGTGCTAGTTTGATTGTTTTCGTGTCTTTAGCCAATGTTCCTCATATTTTCAATCTTTTCTCCGTTTATATTAAAGAAATTTATTTTTCTTATTCTTATGCTTGCAATGTTTTCTATTTTTATTGTTCAGTATCTTTGTTTAACCCTTCGCATTTTCTAAGGTTGTATTCTCATTACACAATAACTTTACATTGTTTCTATTTTGATTTTATATCATTCTTAGGACCCATGGTAGTCTTTATATATCTGAAATTAATAAATATCAATATCTACACTATTGTATATATTTATTCAGAACATGATGGAACAACCCTCGAGTTGCATCATAAAATCTCCACCAAATAATTTTATTGGTTTGGTTTGGTTTGGTTTTTTTTTTTACAGCTTATCAACCTCAGTGGGTTATTTAATGCCGACAAGATTTAGTGTAAGTTCGTATAAATAGAATATGTATTAACTTCTTTTTTTTCCAAAAATGTAATGCTGGTATTTTTTTAATGTATTGCTGGTAATATTTTTTTTCAAAAAAGTATTGCTGGTATTTTTACTATAAAAATCTATTTTTATACATTCATAGCGTTTTGATCCCAATTTGGGGGTTAATTATTTAACCCATAGCTGGGATCCTAACAGGTGCTACCACCCCGAGTCAGGGTGTACCTGGAAACAACAGCACTTAAGAGCTGGTTTAGTTTATCGTCATGCCCAGGACGCCTTATTGGAGGTACCCCTCTGCAGAGATGCAGTCGGCATATTCTGAAGCCCCAGCCAACAGGACGTAACAATTTATTGTAAATATCTATAATAATAACATATAAGCTGAAATTCACATTGTATATTCACTATGTAAATATATCTTGAAAAGTTATATTCCAATTTTATTGTGAAAAAATTGACTTGGATAATAAAATCTGATATAGTGTAAATATATAATTATTTTTATTATAACGGAATTTTATAATTTAATTTTTTTTTAATTCTTATTTTTTTTTAGTTTTCTATTTTAATAATGTTTTACTTTTGAAATTGCATTTTTATGGTAACACGACGCTTGCTAATTTTCAATGATGAATTTTAATGATATAATACAGTTTAAAACAAACTTCATGAAATTCTGAATATTTAGGGAAATAAATTGACACTTATGCCATCAAACGTGGTACATCCGTCTTTTTCTGCGTTTCTCTTCTTCCTTGTCGTTTTTCTATGAAGATGCTATCTGAATACATAGCAGTATATTTTTTTCCGATAATCCAAAATATTTTCCAAGCGAAGGATTCACCAGATACTACGTGATATTCTGCGTGATGTAAACGTATGCAAAGTAATTGTTTGGTTTGTTTTGTGTCACCTCTATTAAGTTGGTAGACTAGGTATGTGGATATATTTATATTACATATTAGTGCGAGCTAATAAAATTGTCTTCTACTGTACAGGCGACATTCCGTTGTAAGATAATTAAAGTCACACGACGTAGTTGGTTGAATATTGTCATTGTTAATTTTGATTAACTCACTTCCAGAACCGGAATCTGTAATCATTTGCTTGATTCACTTTAGAACTGATCGCTGATAAGATCTGAATCTGACCTAATCTCAGATCTAATCACATATGATTTCATCTCACGAAGCCGACTGTCAGCTTGTATATATAATATTTAGTTGCCCATTTTACTCAGTTGTTCAGTCAATGGTATTCTCAGCAACTGCTCGTAAAACCAAATCCCTGTTACTTTGTCGGAGTTAGCTCCTCCTTAATTTCCTAATTGTCACTAGGGCAGGCTCTCCCTACACTATAAATACTGGGCGACTTCTTGCCTCGTTCTCTTTTTCACTTTGCAAGAAAGGTAAGTAAGAATGTGTTGTTTTGGTGCAAGAAATATTGTTAGTATGATTGGGTCAGCGTTTGTGGCTAGCTAAGTTTAAAAGTTAAGACAGAAGACCGACCTTTTCCCCATTGCCCACTTCGGCCTTGTGCCACATTTTCTGTTAATACAGAAATAAATAATCTTTTTCACTTTGCATTTCAGCGGACACATTTAAAAATGTGATCTCTCGCAGAGATCTGCGTTTGCCCACTTATGGGAAAACGCCATGAAACACGCACTCACATACACGAACATTCACCAAAATACAAACTCTTTACATTCACACACAAATGTTAATGTCTATGTCTATTGTAAATCTTGTTGTTTAATACATGTATTTGTTGATACACACACACACACACACACACACACACACACACACACACATATATATATATATATATATATATATATATATATATATATATATATATATATATATATATATCGGTCTTGTTTGTTTTCTTTACATCTTCGGTTGGACTCTTTTTGAGTCCGCCATGTTCTTGTAGTTGGACCTCCTCCTAGCAGGAATAATCAGCACGTGTTCCTAATATAAAAACACTCAAACCCACACGGTCCTCTACAACTTCATGTCTCGTCTTCATCCATGAGAGAATTGTCCCGCATTCACTACCAAATCGAACACAAGATATTACATAATATCCTCTTAATTTTTAATAACATTTTCCTATGTTTTACTTAGTTTCTATAGAATAAGATTTTCAAAACTTTAATCGGATGAACGATATCTTTGTTAAGGAATGAATGTATTTCCATAAAATACTTATATTTATTTTCTTCCATGTGTCGATCCTTTAAACCTTTATTTGTTCCATTAAATCGTGAATGGATGTTTTGTTCTATTTCAGACAAACATACAAGCACACACACAAAAGTAGATCAGCTCTTTTACCGACACTGAGTAGGAGGAAAGGTGGTCTGCTTTAACTATGAGAATATGTAAAATTGTCGGCAGATTGTTTTTTCACTTCAAAAGTTTATCGAGTCTGTCATAAATCACCCGTGGAAAATATTCTTCCTTTTCCCTCTCAGGTAAATATTCAATCAGAATCGACAAGTTCTTATCTATCCTTATGACGTCCTTTCTTTTCTTTTTCTTAAGCATAATTAATATTAATTTTCTATAACTCATCTTACTCTTCGCGTTAAAAAGAACCTTAAATTCATCGGCTGAATATGTATACATTCAAACTTAATCACATCGTAAAAAAAGAAAAAAAAAACATATATATATATATATATATATATATATTATTAATGTTTACTAACCTTGTGCAAGGTCATAATAACGGCGTAATAATTACATAACGACATTTGTTCTATGCGTACATCTCTACAACAGAACAATATTTATTAAGTTCGTCTTGCAGAATAGTTTGTTATAGTTAATTTATCACCCAATGTGGCGATTATATCCACGATATTACGCCAAAATAGTTTTATGGAGAGTAAGTGTTAAACTCACCAGGGCTCAAATGAACAGGGTGACAGCTTTTAAGGAGAAAGAACACCAGTAAGCTGTCCTATTTAAATATATTTACTATATTCTTCTTTTATGTGACGTGTTCCTTCAGGACGTAGGCGATCATAGCCCTCCAATCTCCCTGTCCCTTGTAGCTCTTAAGTTTTATCTTCTTTTTTCTATTTCTCCCAAACCCTGTTCTGCCATCCATTTGCTCAAATATATTACACGCTGCTTTCCTCTTTACCTCTATCTATCCAGTGAGTATCAGACTTTCCAAGCCCTCCTTTCTCATTACGTGCCCCAAACAATTCAACTGTCGCTTCCTGATGATCAGTATAAGTTTCCTTTTTATTTCTACAAAGAAAAACAAAGAGAAATAAGAAAAAAAGCGGCTGCAGACAATTTGCATCTGTGGACTTAGCTTAAGTGAAACGTGTCTGGTTATCAATCTTGGCTAAAGAAAAAAGTTCCTTTCAGTTTCAGTCTTCGGCTAGCTTCTTTAGGTAGTAGTAGTAGTTACTTTCGAGGTTGCTGACTCCCTTCCTGAAACCAATGATCGGGCCAATGGAGAAAGAGCAGTGTTGTCTGTTTGTGGTGGAAGAAAAAGAGAGAGTGGCTCTTCGAATTTGGAACTTATATAGTCATTTGATCCTTACACGAACTACGATTGGTCCTTTCTTTAGTCATACAGCATCCTAATTTTATTCTGTGCTTGGTTAGCCTTATTTTTCTGGTTGACTATTTTAAATTCCAATATTCACTGAATGTCACATTGTGGCGGACTTTCGCTAAACTGAGCTAAGTTTAGTAAATAACTATTTTTGCACCTAAGTAAGCTCGTCACACTGCCCAATTCGGGTACTGACGTCAGTCTTTCCGACTTGCTTTAGATGTCAACTCACCTGGCATCTCATCAGACATTCACACATTTTGTTTCTTCTACCTCTTTGACCAAATCTACAATTTTTATTTTATATATCCTTAAGCTGTCCATGTTTAACCAGTGGTCGAGGTTCGAACTCAGATAAATTCAAGCTTTCGAATGCTGATTGTCAAGGCAGGCGAGTAGACGTTTGCCCAGCTAGAAATGTGGCGTAATATAATCTTCCTGCACGAATTTTCCTTCATCTGGCATTCTACAGTGCTAATCTAAGCTTATTAAATATTACTGTATATACACTGATGAATCCAAACATTATGACTATTTGACTAATAAAGTGTTGCTCTTACATGTACAAAGCAGCGCTTACGCGATCGGGAATGGATTCTACAAGACAGGTGCCAGGATTTTAACACCAGACCCTTTAATTGCTACAATGATTGAGAGGTAGGTTCAGTAAAACGAACCTTTGACCCAACACACCTCATAAGTATGCAATAGGATTGAGATTTAGGGAGTTTGGGGTTATGGCAACACAGGAGGCTTACAGACATATCACGTTGAAACACCAATCTCGTATTATCACCGAAGTAACGTCGACCCTGGTCAGTATCTGGATGGGTGACTGCTTGAGCATACCAGATGCTGCAACTGGAAATCGGAGAGTCGAGTTACAATTACAGTCGTGTTCGTTATATTCCCTTACCCGCAAATACTCTTGGGTAAGGTATGAATCCACCCCTACTACCCCAGTTATGAATTAATTAGTAGGAATTATATCAGCAAATCATTATTACCCCTCCCCAAAAAAAAAATTTATACAATTTTTTTCTGGTTTTAAATAACCTGCAGAAGATTGATCAGCCGTAAAAACCAAATCGATCAATCAATCAATATGGCAACATAGGAAAATCTTCATGCTCTTAAAACTGTTCCCGTACAACTTGTGCAGTACAGCAGGTTGCATTACCCTGATTGAATGATGCCCCTTCCATAAAGATGTGTATCTTGTTTTCAGTGATATTGATTGATTCGTTTTCTATCGCTTTGCAGGTTATTTAAAGCCAGAAAATATTTTTAAATTGCAAGAATAATGGTTTTTTTTGGTGTTTTTTTAGATAATAATGATGTGGTGATACAAGTCTTACTAATTAATCCATAGCTGGGAGGAGAATAGGCAGATTCATACCTTTCCCAAGGGTATTTGCGCGTAAGTGACTATAATGAAACTAACAGGAATTGGAACTCTGCTTACCGATTTAAAATTTTGAACCATTCTCCATTACACCACCTGCACATCCAAGTGTACAGCACCTGTTCAGTGATATTGAGGTATCCTTCAAACCTTCATTTTGAGTAAAGCTTTCTGCAATTTGTGCCACTGTATCCTCTCCGTTGGTTCGTAAATGACGAGAAAAACTTCCGATAAATTCTCACATGAATGAATTTTGGTTGCCCAGTGCTTTGTCAACGGTTGATGATTTTTCCCTCTTCAGACTACTGCTATAGTTACTCACCGCAGCTGAACATGAACATCCCACATTTTGGAAATGTTCTGGCATAGTCCACTGGCTTTAACAATTAGGCCTTTATCAAAATAAATCAACTCTTATTGCCAATAACAGCAGCATTCCTCAAATGACAATGTACTCGAGGCCGACTTACCAGCTTATATAACTCTAGATATGCGTTGCTGTTACGAGACAGTAGCTGTCATTCTTACTACAGATCGCAAGTCATAATGTTTTTTACATAAGTGCCTCAACCGCGACTGTGTAATATGTTCGATCCTCATTAGGTGCTCCACAATCGTCGCCCTTGTGCTACATGTTGAGTAAATACTTATGTTCCATGTTCTTGGCACCTGCTTTGTGGTTTACATCTTATATTTCCCAAAGACAGGCGTTCGAGATTCGAGCCGAAGTAAAATCCAGAGTTTCAAATGTGATTTTAAAAACAGACCGTCTTCTCTTGGATGGGTAGCGCAACACAATCTAACTCCATTTTCCCATATTTTGCCCTGTGTCCGATTGGGATGAGCTTAAATAAATCGATATAAGTTAACTGTCTTCAAACTTCGGAACAAAATATGTTTCTATAATATATTCACTAATTTTTACATCGTGTTCTTTTTTTATTATTTATTTATTTATTGCTGTTTTGTTTTCGTAAAATCGAAACTGGAAAAATAAAACACAAGTGACACGTAATCATAAAAACATTAGTAAGAAAAATGTTAAAACTTTCGAGCAATATTGGAAGTTTAATTTATGACGAATAGGAAAAAATCCAAGCGATGCGATCAGGCGTAAAAAACAACATGAGTGTCGAGTGAAAAGCAACTGATATCGAGTAGATGTACCTACATAAGTGTTGAGTCTTGACTCAATGTTGAATCTCGCCTATTGCATGGAATAATAATGCAACACAAAATGTACTTAGAACAAGAATGTATTATAACAAGAAAGTGTACACAATAAGTACATATAGTATTTCTGTATATTTCTGGGAAGACGTTCCTGGAGAATGTGTTGACTAGTCGCAGTCGATCAGAGTCTCTAGTTGGATCTCGTGATTCTATCTCTCGTCTTCCGGTACCAACCACTATTTATATAGTTGGTAGTCACCTATGCAGATTAGGTGGATCCCACCACAACAATAAGATAGAATAACTGCTGTCTATTGAATGTTTTACATTTATCAGTTTGTTAATAATAGATACATACACACGGGTCGTAATTTAGTAAATGAGAGATTTAGTAAATTTAAATAGATAGATATGTGTTTGCATAACTGCGTCATGTTTTTATATTCGGTTTGGCTAGATCGGACATTGAGTCTTCATGCCAACCATCACGGTCTTGCATCAAAGTCGGAAGGTCACTAGGGTATCATTCTGTCATAACATAGCTGATCAATGAAGGTGATTGCTGGTAGACCAACCTGGCTAGGTGTCCAAAGCAGTAGATCATTCGCAAGTTCTTGTTTTGCTCGCCAGCAGTGTCCTTCAAAGCACATTCTGTGTTCACGTAACATTGTAAAAATATCAGGGTTGGGTCCATAGAGCTGTGATTTAGTTGGGTGTTGTCTCCAATAGCTCTCAGTATCCGAGTGTAGGTTCCATGAAGCTTAGATTCAGGGTTTTTAGTTAACGTCCAAGCAGTGCCACTATACATTAAAACCGCTTCTACGGTGTCGCGAAAGAATCTCCGTTTCAGGTTGTCTGGTAAATCAGATTTCCAGATGAAATCCATTTTGAGTACAGCTAAATCTTGAATTTTAAAAGTTTAGCGTCTCTCTTCTTCTTTTTAGGAAATTTTGCCAAACAAAGAAAATAATGATTAAATACTTTTCCTCTTATCATTTAAATGTAGATAAAACCAAGTAGGAATAGTATCAAGTTTTAACAGCTGTTACGATAAACAACAGAAACCATTTTTAAAAGTTACGTAATAGTTGTTGTCTCGTTCATTTCACAACCAAGACTATTATTGGCAATATGTCGTCACAAGTCAGTAGTCGTTTAACCAAAAGGTAATAACAGCGGTCGTTCAGTCAAGTTTCAAATAAGGAATTTGTCAGATCACTCTGTTACTCGCTAAGAATAGGCCGTCCGTGATCTCACATATAAATTTGTAGAAATGGAGCATGGATCTTTTTTTATAAAATTGTCTGTGTGAGAGGGAGAGAAATAGAAAATTCAAAAAGAAAATTAGGATACATGACCCTGACATCAGAAAATATTTTCATATAGTTTTATATCACAAGGAAGAAAATGATTAAGTGTTCAGAAGCCTTAACAGAAGCGAGGAACGAGTTCCACTTTTTAATCACTAAATGGGGAAAATAATGTAAATATTTACTTTTCAAGTCATCTATTGATTTTTCTTTTTGACTAGAAGATATAATGCATGGTTACTAGCATAAACAAACCAACATACAAATTGGAGATACAAAAATAAAACAAGTATAATAATTTAAATGTTTAAAATTTTAACAGGGGGCGGAAAATGCGACACTGAAACTTGAAGGCGCATTGGGATAGCGAAATTTTTCTTCCAAAAGCCAAACAAAGTATTAAGAAACAAAAAAATTTCGTTACAAATAAAGAAAATAGTACTGAACTGTCACAGGACAGATTGAAGGTAAGAAGGACAAAGGAAAACAGTGTATAACCTACCTAGAAAGCTTGAGTAGATTACAGAACAGATAACAAAAAGACAAAATTTATTAACAGCTATAAAGGACAGAAAATTGTGGCGAACCATGATCACCAACTTACTGAAGTGTTACGGTACATAGAAGAATTGACTTCGATATTTCAAATATCCAGTATCTTTCACGTCCACATGCTTTAAAAGCTTTCTTGTCATTAGTTGACTTTTCCTTTCAGAGTTTTTCTAAATCTGATCCAGGATCACATTACTGTCTCATTATTGGTACCTTAAACTAGACTAAGCACAGACGTTAAACAGGAGCGGGTGTTAATGGATACATATTTTACACACTAGACAATGTCATTTCCTAAGAAAATGAGATTGAGTGGTAATTTAACAAATGTTAAACAAGTCATATGCTTTGCGAGTTTCCTATATAATTCTTTTTATAGTTGATAAATAAATAATAATACTGCAAAACCATATTACTGGTAAAGGAAATTAGTGTTGTACTTTACTAATAATACTTATAGAAATAATACATCACTTTCCAAATATTTCTGGAGTTTAAAAGATGATAATAAAACTCCTAAAGTGAAATGGAAAATTTTAAAAATAACAAGAACATGTAGATCTTTACATGAACCCTGTTTTCTGTGTTTACATGAAAAAATGGAAATAAAAATGCTTTAACCAATGATCCGAGTTAACTGCAAACTGTAAACACTGCCTACCTTTTTACCTTACAATTAAGTTAGACTTGGAATTTAACAAAGCTTTTTCTTAGATTTAGTTGAACTGCGTTGCACTATATATAGCTTATCTTTCAATTTGTAAGATTAATTTGGATTTAATATAATTTTGTATTAATCTCCTGGTAGTATTGTACGGATGTATTAGTAGTTGGTTGGTATTTTTGACATTTTGCATTAATTGGCTATTGTTATTAATATCTTATATAAAGAATCTTTAGTCAACAGTTGAATATTAATGTACGAAGTAATTCTATACATTTAAATTATTTACTAGTTTCTTAAAGAAGCTATTTATTTAGCAACTATAAAAAAAATTGTGTAGAAAACTCACAAAGCATATAACTTGTTTAATATTTTGTTAAGTTACCACTCCACCTCATTTCTTTTTAGGAAATGACATTGTCTAGTGTGTAAAATATGCATCCATTAACATCCGTAACGGTTTAACGTCCGTGCTGCCATTGACTGCCAATCTACGGGTTATGACCATTTATGGAAAATAATTTCTTAATTTTTGCTTCTTCGCTTAGTTTAAATTTAACGTAGGTCATTCGATTGGTTGATCTAAGTAAAGCCCACAAACCTTATAACCCCCACTTCTTTTTTTCTTTTTTCGTAAAAGAGGTTGTATTTTGCTTTTAAATCTAAATAAATCCTTCACTCGCCAGTAATTTACAATCGCCTGGTGTGATGCATTTGATACGCATCGAAACACGACTGCAATTGTGTAGCGATTTTAAGATGTTTTCGATGCAAGATCCTAAAATAAATAATATTGTATTGAGCCCTCTTTTAAATTAAATGTTACGAACGTTGGAATTATACTCTATTTGTTCTCATCTTACTTATATATATATATATATATATATATATATATATTATATGAGCTTTCCGTTACGATCCGCTTAGGTGAAACATTGGTAGGTTTGTCTGGCTCTCTAGGTTTGACTAGGTATGCTCTACTCCTGTATCGAGCACTTTTTTAGTTAGTTGTTTACTCGTGTCGAGGTTTTTTTCTTTGGGCTTTGAATCTGTAAGCTGTACGATTACTTTCGACAGACATTCATGTTCCTGGCTCTTTCTTTTTTTAAAACCTTTTTTTCCTTCGATATTGATTTAATTATTGGCAAATCAAGAAACCGAAGGTTTTTCGAGACGAGTATAGTTACCTATATATATATATATATATATATATATATATATATATATATGTGTGTAAAATCAAGCGAGATTTTATGTTACACAACAAATATCTATTTTTCAACATAATTCTTCCTTGATAATGTATTTAGCCCAAAACCTCTCCGTTAATCACATATGAACATTATACAGTGAAAAAATTCACATCAGTGTTCACACATGATCATTAAACAGTGTAAATATGCTGATCAAATTTCAGTTAATAACTGTGTCAGGCTACAGATTTTATTTATCGTCTTTCGTTACATATATTCTTATCGATCAGCATACACATACTTGATATTCACACAGAAACACATAATTTAAGTTTCGTCTCCCCCCTTCGTAAATACACACACAAACCCGCACACCCTTGCACCCGATGAGAATCACATTCACTGTAGTAACGATAGTATATGAGATGAGATTTAACCATTACTATGTACCGTTCTACGTTAAGTTTCGCTTAGTCTGGCATAAGATGGCAATAGTAGAACACCAGTTAAGAGTAGAACTCACTATATCAGTAGAATAACTTAGTATGAGGCAGCCAGGGAAGCTCGAACAATGAAGTACACATGCAGATATTTACTAAGGATGGTACAAGACTACGAGTGTAGGTAATCCACTGAAGATTAAAATTATTAAAGGATAGTAATGGTATGATAGACTAACTTGTTGACGACTGACCTATAGTAACATTCTTGGATTGTTTTCTGCCATTTTTGACCATCCTTATTTATTTCCGTTTGAATAGTGGTCACAAGTTTGAATCACTCAATGTGGATCGAACTCGCCCTAGTAAATATTGTTGGGATGACTAGATAATTATTGCTGCACAATGTGATACTCTTGTTAATTACTAAGATTAGAACAGTCTGGCATAAGGTCATAGTGTAGGACACTCAATAAAGCTCTCACTCCACAGTTAAATTTCTTTAGGCATATGACTTTTATGAAAATGTGTCTAGACTGTTGATGTTATTGAAGCTACATGAAAGCCCTTTCCAGTCGTGACTGAAATTGACGGTGAAAATATATCGATCGCAGCATTCACAACGTTGAGATGCGAAGATAGGCACCATTTCAGGGTGTCAGAAAAACCGGTTCGTACCGGTATAATTTACATTGGTATGTCCCATTTTCTATCTACCATTTCTTTTCCCTCCTCCTCCTAGAAACAACCTTTTTATATATTAACTTTCGCTAATACACTTTTGTCACCAGGATAATTATCTTTTTAGCAAAATCGTATTTATATTAAATGCAAACATGAGAGCTTTTTCTCTGGTTTTCTATGACCTCAAGTTACTTTTCAGATGAATTGTGCATATTTCCTTACAAGGGATTGATGCATAAGATATCCGGTGTTTTGTTTAACCAAATCACCTTATGTAAGTTTTAGCAATTTGTAATAAACAATTCTATTTGAATCCCAACAAACATTTAAGCCTTTCTTGGATTTAAGTTTTACTACATCTAATCACGATTTCTTCTTCGTTTCTAACTCTTGTAATAATTCCATTTTTCATCACCAATTGTCATATTGTTCAAAAACGATTTATCTGTACTGAGCAAGAAGAGAAACTCAAATATTTTAATTATGACCAAACGAAAATTGTAAAACAATTTCATGCTCTCTCTCTCTCTCTCTCTCTCTCTCTCTCTCTCTCTCTCTCTCTCTCTCTCTCTCTCTCTCTCTCTCTCTCTCAAGTCAATGAGAACTATAAGAAAAGTGAAACTGAAAAATATTGAAAAATATTTTCGATGTGGGAGAAATAAACTCAAGAATATTATCAATGGGTCACATATGGCAGAAATCAACCCAAGAATTTTATCCTAAAATTTGGGTTATTGTGATATGAAAACTAGAAGAAAGATATATTGCATGGTCAGACGAATTTCTTTCAGAAAGACAGCCGAGATTATGTGTTTAAGAGAGCAGGTGCGGCAATGGGTTCACCCCTATCAACAGTGTTGTGCAAGATTATCAACGTTTCATTGTTGTATGGGTTGTGTTTTGTTGGAGTTCACAAGGGAAACAAACTGAAGTCATTCTTGACAGCTGTAACACACAGATTGTTAAAGACAATTTGTATCACATTTATACTCGCTATGTTTCCCGGTGGTCATGGTTTCTTCCAACAAGATAATGCACTCACTATCGTACGCATATGACATGAAACTGCTTTTAAGAACCCTTGGCTGACTTCTAGGTATTTTATTGGTTCAGGAGTTCAGCAGATTTAAATTCTATTAAGCATCTATGAGACACGTTGCAAAAATCGTTAAATTCTTTGTAGTAACATGAATCACAACTGAGTTACAAACAGCGCTAAAACATACCTAGATAGCTATATTCACGCAGTGACTTCAGAATATCGTCGACTCTAATCCATGTCATATAGCTGCCGTTATTCAATCTCGCCTCGAAGACAATTACAACTGTAGTGATTTAGTAGATAACCCACTCTTATGAGCTTGTACAAACCTAAACTTTAGTTTATATGATATTTTGGTTAAAGTGTGTTTGTACATTTTATCGTTATTGGGTTGATATATAGATAGATATTAGTTTACTTATGCCGTCAAAAATTACGGTATATATTGATTTTTGCTAACTTCTTAATATGTTTATATGTGAGTTTTCAAATATATTTCCACATATTATTTATTCGTCTCTTTAATAGAGAACATCTTTAAACAGTCCGCCATTATCATAATAAAGACATTGTTCCCTACTGTGACCACTGCAAGCGATATAACTCTTATACAATAAAAAGTTACAGATATTATATATATATATATATATAGATAGATAGATATATATATATATATATATATTCTGTTGTATGGATATAAGTTTGTGACTCTGGGTTTCACGCTTTTGCGAACATCAGACAAACTGGTTTATTATTTTTTTTTTTAATTAGATCTATTTATGCTTGTTTGACTATGTTTGGTGGTGGGAGGAGGAATTTCATTCCGTACTTGCTCGGGACGACACTCTCATACACACAGATGTCTGATGATCGCAAAAGCGTGAAACCCAGGGTCACAAACTCATATGCATACAATGGAATATGTTAGCTCTATCACTGATATTGAGCGCTTTTCACTAAGTACTCGGATGGCACAATTTGCAAGTATATCAAAACAATTTGGTATCCGAGGAAAAAAACTGGAGAAAAAAAAGAAAAACCCAGAATCATCCGAACAGGACGAAAAGAAAATCGTCCAGTGCTTAAATTTCCAGTCCAAAGAAAGGGAATCCAAGATAAAACGTAGCGTTCAATACGCTAAGTAGAGCAAATGAATAAAATAATCCTAAAGAACCAGGAACTACCTACCTAGGTTTCACCTAAATAGATCTTCAGGGTAAGCCGGCTTAACTTGAAGACCCATTTAGGTGAAACCTGGCTCTGTAGGATTATTTTATTTATAACATATATATATATATATATATATATATATATATATTGTGTGTGTTTGTGCGGAGAGAGAGAAACAAAGAAAAGAAACAGGCAAACAGACAATAAACTAATGTAGTAAATGTACAATTCTGATAAAAGCAAATATTAATGTAACATTTAGAGAAATATGCAAGTTGCGACGGCTTTATGTTTTAAAACAGCGTATATTTATTTATTATTGAAACGAAATAAAAACTGACCTAAAATTTGACAAGTCATAGGTCACTCTAAATAATATAAACCAAACTGTGATTAATTTGGGTGTTTATTGTTCAGTGAATATGTACTTAAGCCTAACACAAAATACACTTTTTGTTTAAATAATAATAATAATAATAATTCATCAGCCAAAATGTAATGATTGAAACACCAATAGAGAATATATTATTCTGATAATATTTCATCATCGTGCTTCAAAAAACACTAGGAAGGCCAGAGAGTGTACCAGCTGAAATGTAATAATCAAAGTAACAAAAGGATACTCTTCCGAACAAGCCATATTGTTGAATTTGGATTGCAAATAAAAACTTTAAAAAACTAACATGATTTTGTATACAGATTACCAAGGCTGGCAGTACCTCATTAGTTCTTCTTACTATTTGGCTATGTGACAATTACAGTATCCAATATTTTTTTGTGTTATTCTTTGATTTTATGGCATTGTATCTCTCCACCCACCCTTTATATCTTTATCCTTTCTTTCACTATCAGCTCATTCTTTTTCTCACTTCTATGTCAGAAAAAAAAACAAACATAAAAAATAAAAATCAGAGAACTGGTGCCTATGCATAAATTTCTTACATAGGTATAAAAACTTTGGTCTCAAGCTTTTCTAGTTGAACTCAAGAATCCATAGAAATAAAAATTTAGATTTATTGCTGTAAAAAGTAGACTTTAAAGAGATTTTATTTACCCGCTTTAACCAATGGTTTTTTTCAAATGTATTTTGTTTTTGTTTTTTTTTAAATATTTTTATGAGAATTTTTCTTAACTTTGATGCAACAACTGCAAAAGGAAAAATATCGTGTTAAATTTCTGTAACAATTTTACTTCGTTATTTTTTTAAGAAATATTTTACTTAGATATTAAATTTAGCCTGAAATTAAAAATCTAAAATAAAAGCTTCAAGAAAGAATTTTCATTTTTAAAAATTCATTTAGGTATCACGTTTCTGCGAATGTTTTGTTGTTTTTCAACTTTCGATAGCAACGTTTTTTGTTGTTGTTGTTGTTTTTTTTTTTTTTTGTAACAACCAAACAAAAAGAAAAAAAACAACGATGCGACCTCTATTCCGCCATAACTTTGTAAGTGCTATTTTCACCGAGTGGGTAGGCGGAGCGTGTGTTATCAAGGTTCATAATTGTATCTTTTTTAGGACAAACTTTTAAAGAGCAAGGCAGACGGTTGCCGTTGTAAAATAAATAAATTATAAATAAAAAAATTTTAAAAAAATAAATAAATAAATAAAATAAAACACAAATTCACGGATTTGGATGAAAAAAAAAACAAACTCAGAATGACGTCAACTCCTCGAAAATTTTCCATCCTTTAATAGTCAGTTGTACTTAGTTTAATTTGTAACGTAGGTAGAAAAAAGCAAATGTTGATGCGATAGCGAGGGTCACAAAGCACTACCCAGGGGGGCCAATCAGGCTTGAGAACTCCCCGGTCGGGTGGTTCGGGGTCGTACGCGCCGGCCCTGGGCGAGAGAATTGCGTATTTCCAAAGGGGTTAGTTGTTGGCATTACACTGCAAGTAAAACAAAGAGGATTTTGAATACTGATTACCAAGGTTGATAGTACCTGATTAGTTCCTTTAAAGAAATGTTTTATTTGATAAAAAAAGACAAGAGAAAATAGTTCAAACAAATGTTTGAGGTAATATTTAAGTTAAGTAAGAACTCAACAAAGATAGACGACACGAGCCGAATTTAAGAAGAAACGATAACTTTATTGTTAACAAAAAATTTAAAGATTTACACAAATTAAGTGCATTGTGTGCCAAATGATGGCCAATAATAAATGCAAATGAAATATGCCCTTTTACAATAAGGAGATCCTACATAATGAGGTCCTCATCAAAGAAAACTACATATAAAATGTAGCAGAAATACTTCTCTGAATAGTTTTCAAAGAAATGGTACAATTTTCGAAGCAAAGTTCATGGTAACAGCGAAGAATAGAACAATCACACCAGCTGAAGACTTTTTCCTTGATGTGGGAGCAACTTTGATGTTCCTTTAAATTTTCGTCCGGTGGTTGTCAAATTTCTTCTGTATTGTTTTTCTTTCTGAACCAGAGCGACCTGGGTTCTAGCAGTAGATATTCGTCGACTCATTGAATTAACTCCTAGGCCCCACCTTTTATTACCTACAGGTAGGCTTCAAATTCATTTCTTGGAATTTGGAGGAGAACCTTTTGATTAGTTCTGGATGAAAAAAGAAACGGAGCCGTTTTCCCACAAATCTAAATGTAGCAAAATTATTTTTGAAATTAAAAATTAAGCAAGAGCCCAACGCAGTGTGCTTCCTTTCAGAAAAGCAGACGATACACGCTCAAGCAGCTTACATTTCTTATACTTTTTACTATTTAGTTATGTTTCAAACTAACTTAAGCTTCATAAATATCTACAATGAACTGTCAAATATAATCTCAGAATTTTTAGTTACATACCATTAACGAAATTCTGATCCAAGATGGATTTTTACATCAAATTCGTTGCGTTCTTATGAGAATATCATCTCTTTCATGACATCATTGGGAAAAAAGACGTCATAGCACCAGTTATTAATTTTCAGTGAATGAATGAATATTTTAATCGTCTCCGCTGAACACGAGATGTGACAAGAGGTAGTTTTATGATATCGATACATATTTACACCTCTTCATCCATTACTTTTCACCTTTTATTCCGTCGCTCCCATCCATTGCACATTTCAGAGATCGTCTTATTTTGAGTAGACGTGGCAACATCAAGTAATTAATAATCCTAAAAATATGGAGTCTCTGAGACAATGTTGAGTCATACAACCCTAGGCAAGGAGGGGCACGTTCGCTATTCGTTCTTCTTTTTACGAAAACGATGAGAATTTCCTTTCCTTTTATATTTTTATTGTTGAATTTTCTCCGCGTTTCCTTTTTTCCATCTGCTTAATTCAAAAACTTATACACGAGTGATAGCTTAGGTGTTTATCAAGTAAATGCGGAACTATGGCGAATGGTAAGGTTGGAACTGATGGGTGAACACTTTTGCTATAGTGATTTTCCAAGCGTAGCTCAGATGCGGCACAAGGCCGAAAATATGGGGCACCCAGTGAGGATCGAACTCCCTATTCAGTCGTAAATTGTTCTAGCGAGACAAGCTTGCTAACCATTACACCACCTCGAAGTGCCCAAACACTTTTGCTATATTAGACCGTGAAAGAGATGGTTAGAACAGTTATGTGAATTTGTTGGGGTTTTTTTCGGCTTTGTGCTACATTAACATAATATTTACAATAAATATTATTGCTTGTTGAACTATTGTCGTTAATCATCACTTCTAAAATATTTTTTAAAAAGCGTTGATAAAACATCTGTAAAATTCCCAGCATATTGTCCTTGATTTTCAGTAAGGTGTCATGTCAAGTATTTTTTTATCACTGACTCCGGTCAAAATATTTCCAGCCCACTGACACCGTTTAACGCACAAACTCACCGCATAAGAAAGGAGATGGGAAAACCAAATAATTTCCTCTGAAATGACATGAAGGACAAGATGTTATTTCAGTCATGCCAAATATTTTCCCGAAAGTAGTACCATCCTTGCTAATAGTATATGGGACCTGATACTTGGGGGAGTGAATTATAAGGCAAAGTAACTTAACCACTGAAATAATTAACTTTGAAAGTTTACACCAATGTGGTCCTGTAAAAGACCGTGTGGTTTTGCGTGTTGTTGAATTAGGGACACGTGCTGTTTATTTCCTGCTAGAAGGAGGTCCAAATACAAGAACAATACTGGACTCAAATTGAGTCCAACCGAAGATGTAAAGAAGACAAACAAGACCGATATATATATATATATATATATATATATATATATATATATATATATGACAACAAATTTATAAGTGACAAAGACATTAACATTGGTGTTTGTGTGTGGGCGTAAAGAGTTTGTATTTTGGTGAATGTTCGTACGTATGTGTATGTGTGTTTCATGGCGTTTTCCCATAAGTGGGCGAAAACGCTGATTTCTACGAGAGATTACATATTTAAATGTGTCCGCTGAAATGCAATGTAAAAAAGAGGACGAGGCAAGAAGTCACCCAGTATTTATAGTGTAGGGAGAGCGCCCCTAATGAACAATTAGGGAATTATGGAGGTGTTAACTCCGACAGTCACCTAAAGACCCCTTCGTGTATAGGACGAATCAAATCTGTGTGTATTAAAGATTATTTCAACACACTAAGCTTAGTTTTATCAATTTCAATCAATTTATTTTATTTTGGGGGGATTATTTCTCAATATGTCATTATTTTTCTTTTCTTTTTTTTAATCAAAGGTGTCTATCGATATTCACTAGATGGGTGAATAAGATGAATATAACATGGCCCGGTAAGATAAAATCTTTTATTCTTCGCTTGTCTCAGCCATTGCAATTCACACAGAACTCTCAAATCAGAAAGAAAAAGAAATGTCAATGTTTATCCTTTGTGCCCGCAAAAAACTGTGTGTCAAAAGGGCGATGAATCTCTTAAAGTCGCTATTAGTGTAAACACTTTTGTCACCGTTGGCAATGTATATTGTTTTAAAAAGCGATGATTACAATTTTAATAAAAGTACGAAAGTGAATGTCCTTTATTGTGAATTTTTTTACAATGATGCTCAGCGGGTACAAGGTAAATTAGCCACTCGAGATAGTGTTACAGAGTAAGAGGCATAACACCAAGCAGGGTAATAATGCAACTAAGGAAGAAAAGGACACTGGAAGTGAAGAGGAGGAAAAGATTTCAGAAGGAACAGGAAACCCAATCCTACAAAGGAAACCAGGAATAAACCTATAGTCATGTTCAAAAGACGGGGGAGGCGAGTGAACAGGTCAATAGACGAATGCATTTCCTCCTATTGAGCAAAAAAGTAAATAATTAATATATATTATATGTCTATATACTAATATATTTTTAATAATAAAATACATTAACCTCGAATTCGAGGTTAATGTATTTTATTATTGAAAGTTGTTTGCGAGAGTGATTCTTGCCATTTATATCATTAACTTCATTATCTGCTTTTCGTATGAATGATTCGCGTAATATAAATTGAACCTGCACCACATAATTCATACATATAAATATATATATAAATAGATATATATAAATATATATATATAAATATAAATGTATATAAATATATATATATATAAATATAAATATATATATATATAAATATAAATATATATATATATAAATATATATATACATATATATATAAATATATATACATATATATATATATATATATATATATATATAAATATATATATATACATATATATATGTATAAATATATATATATATATAAATATATATAAATGTATATGTATATAT
>OZ038484.1:113822800-113895300 GCA_964036315.1 Acanthosepion esculentum
GTTAGATCACAAATAAAATATTTTTACATTGAAATAGGGCACTAAAAATGTATCATACAAATCTCTTTTATATTAGCTTGACGTTTTCTTGCAAATCAGAATTGTGTGATATTCTTTCCCACTCTCTGTTTCTTTGTTTCAATTGACTCACCTCTTAATTTCACCAATCCTAATTGTAGATGATGATTAAACTTTCCTATTTGAACATCTATTCAATAGAGTTCCTGGTTGATTTGACATATCTTTCTCTTTCTTACCTTTTCCTTTCAACTTGTCTCCCTTTCTTGAACCAATCTCTATTGTTTTAATAATGTTTTCCGCATCGACCATCGTATTGTCCAGGCAATTTATCTTTTATTGGTCAACCGAACTCATCCCCGGGTATTTAAGATTTTGGGAGTGATGGGAAAATGAATGCTGAATAAACCCCAAGCCAAATTATTTAACTAACCTAACTACGGGATTATTAAAAATAGCTTATGAAATCTTATACATTAAAAAGAGAGAGGGTGAGTGACTTCAGGACCTACCCAGCCAATATTTTAATGATTATGTTTATGCTAATGACTCTCAAATTTCCCTCATTATTATCGTTGATTCCATAATTCTTTATCTAAATGAAGATCAAATTACGAAAAGTATAAGAATTTTATTTACAATAATTAAGTTGTGTAAAATAAAAGAAATTAATTTACAAAAAGCAAGTTTTTATGTAAAATATTTTTTTTCCTGTGAGATGGGAGACGAGAGAATATCATATCTCTTATCCCGAATATTAAAAAAAGGCGTGTAAATGCTGCTTTTCTTGTGCGTTGTAATTGCGTGTTGTAAGAACATTTATCTATTATACATTTAACAATTCAAGAAAAAACAATGAGACTCCAATTGTGCATCAACAATAAAATATATATTGAAACAATAACATACAAACAATTATGCAATGATGTGTAATAATTAAGGGAGAAAAGGCTGTTTCCCTTTAACTGTATTCTGATTAAGATAGAATGTTCGAAAGAATTTCTCTTGAATAAGAATGTTCAGGATTCTATGTTGAATAGAGTCTGGTGTTAGAATAGAATACAGTTAATTAAGAAGTGTGTTGTTTTGGGTAATGAATAGAATGCTGGTTCATGAACTTGACTTGGTCACAGAGAGGAAGAAATGTGTAATGTGATACAAAGATCTGTGTCTGTGTGCGTTGTGAGTAAAGTCGTGAATTTGTGTGGACAGGCGTAAATAGTTGGACTCTACTGAAAGTTGCGGAAATAAACCACTTGTTTATATAGCTGCTGGTAGGCTTCCAGCGAAAACGCGGGGAAGTTGTTTTAGCACAAAAATGTTTGATTGGTTAAAATTCGACCAATCACTGATTTTGTAACAAAGACACATGTGAGCAAGTTCACGGCAGAAAAAATTCAAAGTGGTGACTGCGATTGCTAAATTGTCTTATGGAATTGTCTGTATGGGTCCCACGTGCTTTACTGAGATTTTTTATGATCTTTTTGCAATGTCGTTCGGTTTTCTTTCTGTTTGGCTTCCACGTGGCTCAATGGGTTTTGCTTTTTCTTTTTCGCGAGAGTCTCCTGAAAATTCTACGTTATTGTGAAATATCTTTCGTCGGCGTAGTTTTTAAGAATGTCGAAACCTTTCTGTCCTTTGCCCTGTTGGCGACTTTCACACGAGGAAGCCTAAAACCTTTTGTGTCGCCAGCCAGCCTTTTCCCATCTCTGTGACATTCGCCCTTTTCTGCTCACCCACGTCTGATTTCTTCTGACGTCAAACTACCTTCTGCTGTTCATCCACTGACCCGTTTTAAATATAATCAAACAAGGCTCAAACGAGCTTTAAATTTACGAGGGCATAAGCCACCCTTTTCAATTGTACAAAAAATATAAGCGTAATATATTTTTTCGAATTTGAAAACATGAATCCTCAACAGTCCATTATGACAGTTATTTCTAACGACCCTTTTTAGAGCCAATTCTAATTTTTTTTAAATAAAAATTAAAATGAAACAATTTTTAATAAGCCGTCTGAATTTCTTTTAATGCACTTCTCCCAAAAGCAAATGCATAAAACAAACTCAGACTATTCAACATTTATTTATTTACACTTTTTAACTTATTATATTTTTTAATTATTTTACACCACTGACTTATAAAAGAAATATAACAGCTTCAGTATCTTTTACGATAATAATATAAGTCACGGTTTTGCAAAGAAGAAAAATTATTATGTTAAAATTTATTATTAGAGGAAGCACTATCAGTTGATTATTATTAATAATAATTTTATTTATTTTAGAAAAAAGGATTCTTCATCAAAATTTAATTCTTTAATTCTAATTGTCGTTGTTTAATGACGGTGCAAAGTATGGTTTTTAAGTATTTTTTAAGTTACATATTTTAGAATAAATGCAATGCTATGGTGAAAGGGTCAATAAAGAACTGTCCTTTGTAGCTTTTAGTAAGGGTTTTTTTTGTTGGTATCTCTTCTAATCCGTGTTCTGTCAACCATTTACACAATCTTGTTAGGTAGGTTATTCACTGCTTTCCTCTGTCCCTCTTGACTTCAGTATGTCCTGTGAGTGTCAAATTCTCCAAGCACTCTTTCCTCATGACGTGTCCTAGAAACTTTTCTGACTTTCAGTATAACTGTCCTTTTTGTTTAAGAATCATTTGTAAGAAAGCAGAACGTATGATTGTTATCAAAAGGTACATGCCAAAATGCAAACTACGAATTAGAGACGCTAAAATCAAGCAAGTACAAAAATTTAAATATCTAGGAAGTATTTTAATAGAGGATGGAAAACGCAACACCGAAATCAGAATGCACATTGGTGTAGCGAAAGACACCTTCCAAAAGCCAAGCAAAGTATTAAGGGACAGGGAAATTCAGTTACAAAGAAATGAATACTGAACTGTTATGTAATATTGGTTCTTCTATATGACATTGAATGTTGGACAATCCACATCACAGATGAAAAAGAGACTTGAGGCAACAGAAATGGATACTGAGATTACCATGGACCGAACATGTGAACAACGAGAAATTTCTAAGGAAAATGTGACTATCATCAATGAAGGCGAACACTTTCTCCCTTTCATGCAAATTTGCCCCCTGTGTTACATATTTGGTGTTTTTTTGCACAATATAAATAATTACGTTAGAGAGAGTAATCACTACCAGTTCGCATTGAAAGTTAGTTTTCGATTAAGCAAGAAATAAGAAAGAAAAACATTACTTAGTAGAGTGTGTGATTTATTGTTTATTGCTTTGATCAAACGCGTAATAAAAATGCTGGACGTTCTTTGTGATGAATTTGCTTAATCGAAAAAAAAAACTATTTATTTTAAATGGGAGAAATAAAAAAAAAACAGTTCCTGTTAGTGGTAAACAATGACGTCTCTCTTTTTTTTTATTTCCAATGCGGAGATAATATTTCACTAATTTCAGGATACAATTTCTGATTTCATTCAGTTACTAATTCAAACTTGGAACATTGAAGTGAAGTTGACATGTATATGGTACGGTAGAAATACTGGTAAAAACATTATTAGCTAGATGAAGATAACATTGCCACTTAAATGTCTTAACGTGGGAGATATATCTGGCGCACCGTTTTATTATCTCTATTATTTATTTACATTTTTTTTAAAGAAAAATAAGACTATTTTATTTTTAAGTTACTTATTATTAGCTTTTAAAATAAATTCATAAGTTTTATTTTAATAACGGAATTTAATGTGAACAGATTTTACAAAGAATATAAAAGAATATTTACCATTTATTGTGTTGAAGCAAATATAAAAATAAAGAACGTAAAACATTTTAGTTTTTTTTTTTTCGCATAAGTATTTTATTTTTTAACTTTTTAAATGTCTTGTGACAATAAGTCACATGAACAAACACGCCTCTCACTTTCAAAGGAGAAAAGAAAATTTACATCGCATCGAAAGAACTTCTTTTGTATTTCTTTCATTCTCAAATTAATTCATATTCTTACACTATAGAGAAAATCTTCTTAATCTTCAATCCAAAAATAGACGAAGAAACAGGAAATTAAGCAACATTGACTATCACTATACGAAAAGAACTGAATAAAAAATGTTTGTAGAAAGTAGAATTAGGAAAAATATTTCAAAACTGAAATTTATTGAAAAAATCAATTATCATAAAAAGGATTCAATTCAAATTTCAAACTAATGAATGATAATCACAAATTATCAATTCTTCTTAAGATCATTCAATCAATTACAGAAAATTTATTGATGCTTATTTTGTCGTTTTTTTATCTTTTATTATTCAGTCGTATTTAAAATAAAATGCTTAAAGCTTAAACATTAACTACCATCATTGTACTTTTTACCTGATCAATTTTTAAACTTTTTTTTTTTTTTTTTTTAAATAGCGATCATTTCTGAAACAAAACAAAACAAACTGGAATTTAACCTTTAAAACATTATGACTTTATTTTTCTTTTTATGCCATTGTTGTACTTACGAACTACACACCACACTTAAACAAAAATATTTTTCTGTCGTAAAACGCTCCATGATTTAATTAGCTGTTTTATCATACCTCTTTTCTTTTTCTTTTATTAACAGGTTACGTTTGTAAATGTCTATTATTTTTTATATTAACTTGAAAGTTGAACCCAGTTTATCTTCCTGTTGCAGTAAAACCGAACCATTTTTAAGAGTGAACTAAAGATTCATATTCGCCGCCAGCAATTGACCAATCAACGACCGCGTTACATTTGTAGCGGTGACCTTTCGACCCTGTTTCTTCTATTCGCTTAAAAGTTCGATATAAATACGAAGCGGATTTGATTTTTCATGTATACTACAACGAGGAAAATATAGTAACACGACAGGTTATAACTAATATAAATTAAGTACTGAAAAAGAAATACGACGGTCGTGAATTTTTTTGCTGCGACCGAATCTCAATAATTATATAAATATGTAAGTATTATTTTTTTAATTCTGGAACAACAAAAAATATTTGTTATTTTGCTGATTGAAGGAAGTATTATTATTTTTTTCTGTTTTGATGGCTATATTTACCGAATATTGAAGCCATTATTTTTATTGTGTCAATGTTTCAAGTAATAATATTATTTTTTTTTTTTTAAGAATTACTTTAAAAAATATAAATATAAAAAAACATTCCTTTGTTTTTTATCAGCTCTGTCTTACTTAGTCACGATCAAAAATTAATAAATTTTGTTTCTTGGTTTTTAGTTTTTTTTTAATTTAACTTTTTATTTGCTCTCTTATTTCTTTTTAAGTTTGACTTTTTAGTTTAATCACTAATCTTGTCAGTTTTTTTAGAAAATTTCCTGCTAATTCCCAACATAATTTTATTTTCATCCGATTGGTTTGTGATATTGATTTTAGTTTCTATTTATTAAATTTCCGAGTTCATTACTCATCTAAAAATATTTGTAATCCTGCAGTGTTGACTTTTGAGGAATCTAATCAACAAAAAAGTTGTTTTTTGCCTTGGTAAAAAAAATTAACAACTCGTCTCTTTCTTACATTATCGCCGCACCCTAAATTAGTGAATACTACGTTCATCATATTCGATTTTAAAATTAAATTTTCTTTGGGTTTTCTTTTGTTTTTACTTTGCGTGATTTAATAACAAACAAAAAAATAAGTAAAAAAAAAAAAAGTAATTCGTCTCCATTTACTCTTGCTTTTTCCTCAAACAAAATTTGTTCAAAAATGTGAATGAAAACGTTGTTTTTTCTTTAAAGCTAAATTTTTAAAAATATTTGTTATATAAAAATAAAATCTTTCCCTTATCATACGCCGTAAGTTTTTCTTTGTCTAAAAACCAGAACAAATACCGGATTTTTTTAACTATAAATGATTATTACATTTTTAATTCGTATTTTATTCTACAAACTCTTGTAATCTTACATAATGACTCATGAAGGCGAATAATTAATTTCCTTTATTTAACGCTTATTCGAAATCGGAAGCCTACAATTTTCTACCACGCCGTTAAAAAGTTATTTGTTAAACAATTTAACCCAGAAATTGTCTCGGAATCATTCATCACCTTTGTAACTTTGTTTGATTGATTTTTAATTTAAAAAACCAACAGTTTTCAGTTGCGCCATTTAAAGAATTAAGAAAGCTAAAATAAATATAAACTGACCATCATATCAATTTTATTTTACTTTTTTACTTCTAGTTGGATTTTTTAAATAATCCAAAACTTCACGTCCTGAATGAACTTATTTTCATTTTGACGTCAACGTACGTAATTTCCGAGCGCAATGTTTTTTTTTGGGGGGGGGGGGTATTTTTATGCCATTTCAGATGTTTACTGAAAATGAAATTCTAAGGCCATGCTGTTAACTTAAAATTACAGTTGAGTAGTAGTACACTTTCTTCGTATTAAAATTGTATTTATGGCGTAGATTGACTTATTGTCTTTCTTTACACTTTGTCTGGTTTGTTGTTTGGACTGGCATCGCATACATTGATTTAAAATGGTCTTAATTTTAATTCATTTGACTACACCAGTTAGGATTTTGCTCAGGATGGTAAACTTGGTTTCCTATCGTCCGGTTCGCATCCTCCCCGGTCTTTTGAACAGGAGTAGAGGTTTCATTTGTTTCTTGTTTAGGATTGGGTTTCCACTTTCTTTAATCTTGTCTTTCACTCCCAGTTGAGTAGCCCTTCTTACATCTTGCATTATAGCCTAGCTTGGGGTTCGTTAATATATATTTTAATTCGGCCAGCTGAACACTGGAAACGGGATTGTATTTCCGGTAATAATAGCGGAGCCACTTTTCGGTTACAAGTAGCATAAATAACAATCCCCCATGAAGAATTCAAATAAAAATTTTGCATTTGATGTTATTGTGAAGTTTGTGTTTTTGTTCTCTTGGCAAGTAACTTAGTTGAAGTTTATTTTGTGAATGACGCGATTGGTTGCACTGTCACGTTAGGTTACAAAGAGTCTTAGAAACTTTCAATCTGCTGATAGCTTTTTTTAGTTTTTAAAAATGGGTTGGAGGTCCTATCGCGAAAGACTCCATATCTATTCTGTTCGGATAAATAGATGACTTTTTTTACTCTATACTTATTTTTTAAATTCTGAAAAATACTCGACACAGCACAAATGACCATAAATTCATACTAATTGTTTTTGTCAGGTGTTCGAATTTCTTTGACCAAGCCTAAAACGTGGTGTTTTTGTTCGGCCATTAGTTTACTTTACTTTTGTGTGCTTTTTTTTTTTTTTTTTTTTTTTTTTTTTTTTTTTTTTTTCCACCACTCCTGCTCGGCAATGAGCACTACAGAACTCTAGTTACAGCCAAAGTGTCAGAATAGCGTTAAAAATAAAATTATTTTAATTTTCTTTAAAATAAGCAGCTGGACTATAATTACAAAATCGGATTTTTTTTTATCTGGTTTGTAACCTAATCAGTTCCATTGTCTTCTTCAGGTAAGGGTGGGCACTGCCAATTACTCTCTACACCCTCTTTCCTTATAAACTGGCACTAACTGCAGTATAGTTGGGAAGGGGAATTTCTTCCGATTTTGAAATGGATACTGTCTGAATTCGGCTGGTAGTACATTGTACTTCTTAAAAAAATATTAATCTTCAGAATTATTGGCTATAGGACAAAAAACTAGGTCTAATTTCTAACTTTCATAACTGCTTGATCGCCATAAACTGGAATGTTTAAAATGAATATTAAAAAAAATAAAACTAATCATAAAACTTTAACATTCCACTTGCCTTACAAAAAGTGTAACGGAACCCTTGCTATGCCATTAGTCTTATGGACTTTGGGCAAACAGTGATGTTTAAGCAGTTGCTTCCAGTTTGACTTTTCAACATGCTGGCTTAAAGATTTTCTTTTGGTTTAAAAGTAACACAAGTGCATCAGTATCAGCTAAGCTGATACTGATGCACTTGTGTTGCTTTGTAAACTTTTAGTTTAGGTCAATTCTTAATGGGGGAAAATATTCAGTGAAACTGCATAGTTTTTATTTTATGTATTAAAAAAATACTATGTAAAACATGAAATTTGAACTTTAACAATCGGGCTTATCTTCAATTAGATATTGGAGAATAACTTAGACTAATCTTAAAATAGCTTACTGTCATTCTTGCTAGTCTTGCAATCCTGAACTCTTATATATCAAATAAGATCTGTTATCAGAAATTGGAAATGTTTGATTTATGAAATTATTAATGGTTTAGAGCTTTAAAATCAGATTTTTTTTTTTCTTTGAAAGACTTTGTGTTGCCATTGTTACAGATCATTGTGAACATTGTTTTTAAACTTCCCCCATACCGGAACTAGATCCATTAACTTTACTGTTGACTCTCTCCAAGTAAAAATAACTTGGAATTTAACAATAGGTTAATTATTGGCAACGAAGTGCTTGCTTGATATATTTACTTTTATAGGATGTTCAAAAGTTGAAGAAATGAGTTAGCATGTCATTGAAAAGTTGAAATCTTCAAACATTAATAATTGTTCTTCTATTTTTTTAACTTCAGTTAATAAACTTCAAGTACACACAGGCTGAGAATACAAGATATTTTGTGGTCTGGAAATATATTATTGAAGTCACTTTTATTAGTTAGCTTTGTATGTCATACTAGTTTCATCAGTCTACTGATGACATGGGGGGATTGGTCTTTTATAAATACTTGTTTGCTACTTTTAATGTTGATCAAACAACTTTATTCAAAGATTAACTTTTGAGACCTGCATATGAAGAATTTAAGTGCATTTACTTGGTTTAAAAGATGAAGTAAAAAGTCACTGAAAATGTTTTTCTCTCAAATTTCACCCCAAGCAAGGCAATAATGCTATTAAGATGCCTTGTGACATTGAAAGAATCTGAGAAGATTTTAGTGAAGAGAAAGGACAAAGAACAGGATTCGTGATTGATATTGAATTTACATTTTTGAAGATCATGGGTGGCAGGGCAGCAAAAAACTGACTTATTTCTACAGGCAATAAGTGCAAGAAAAGAAACTATTAGAATATCATTTACAGTTATATGTATTTCAACAGTTAAACTGAGATCTAGTAGTATGCTTAAATTCATGTGCTTGTGGTATCAAGGAGGAGGGCTCATTAGACTTAATTGTCATGACAGTATAGAAAAGACAGATGGCATCCATTTCACAATGGTGGAAAAGTGAACTGGAGTTGTCAGGACCGATAAGATTACAGACCCTTCTTTGGATTGTGCTGAGACTGTAACAGGAGTACCAGATCCAATATGGTAGCAATATTCAATGCCTGAACAAATGGTAGGATTTAAAAATGTGCAGGATTGTTAAACAAACTTTCCTAGCAGTGGAAACATGAGACCAAGAATGTGGATTGAGTTAGCGGTTAGCATCAGTCATATTGCTGAAAAGGCAAAAATGTTTCTCTATGAAGATTAAGATGGCAGTTCCATTTACAAGCTACCCCCCCCCGTTAACTGACTGAAGGTCATTTTTGAGATAAGGTGCCAGTTTTATTTTGTCGGGCCTATTGTACTTGCTATTAAGACAGGAGTAAATAGTTGTATCAGTATAAATAGCTAGGAACTGAGGACCTACGAACATATTAATTCTTACATATAATGAAGAAAAAAAAAACTATCCATCTATATTTTTAAGCATAACAGCTTAAGTTATTAAATTTTGAACATCTGTCAACAATGTTTGTTTACTAACCTGTTAGGAGATAAACTGGTGGATTCCTTTATCAACAATTGGGTCATCTTTTAGAAATAAACACAAACAAGTTTTATATATTTTTCATTGTTTTAACACTAAGTTTTTAATCTCTGCAGGTCTAAGTCAATCAATAACCAGTCCATTGCTGACTTGAGTTCAGAAGTCAATGAAGTTACTAATTTGCTCAAAACAAATGTTGATAAGATTGTGGACAGAGGGGAAAGAATAGACAACCTCCATGAGCGTTCAGGTAAGTGACTTTTTGCTACTTTAGTAATAGTTATCAAGTGTTTTTGAGATTGAAAATCTCTAGGTAAGGGCTTTTTCCTCTCAAGTATAATGGTGTGGTGGTTGGAATGATGCTGTACAATTGTTTTAAGTTGAATATATAACTGATAACATTAAAAAAAAACATGCTTATAACAAAATGTGATTCTATAATTTAAACCACAACTATACATAGTTGGTATTGCTCGAAGAGACAGGAAAAATATTAACTTTACCCATGAAATGTATCTATTAGTAAAATTATTGATGGGCAAAACAAAAGTTAACAGGGCTTCTTAGACAGCAAGGTGTTTTTTGTCTTTTTTTTTTTCTTTTTTTTCTTCGTTGGGTATAGCAAAAGCTGGTTAGTCATCTTAAGATTGTTCTTGTGACTTGACAGCTGTGGCAAAACTCACTTGTGTAAATTGTATGAAACAAGAGTTTTTGTCGTCGCCCCCCCCCCCGGCAAAAATATTACGTTTGGATTTTATCCATTGTGTGTGACATTGTGGTTAGTTTTACTAATGTATGCTAGATAAGTTAATTAGTATAACACCAGTTTCTGTATAAACCTCCCACAATTCTGGTCTCCAAAACTTTTGATGTTATTTACTACTAAATCACTGATCAACTTCAGTGACTCCTGACTTATTTTTCATATTTAAGTACACTTGCTTCAAGCTTTAAAGTAATTCACAAAAGTTTAATTCTTTGGGCCAAATTTTTAGACATATTCCTTCTTCCTCTAAAGTGGCCTGGATTTCTTAGCTTATTCTATACTATTTCAAGCACTGTAAATGTACATCACTTACTTTCTGTCTTTTGCTAAACTTGGTATTTGCTTTTGGTTGACCTGGTATCTTGGGAATGTTAATGTATTATGTAAGTAATTAATTTGCTGACTGAATTATGCAAAAATAGTTTACTTCAGCATTTTTTTATATTTATTTTTTTTTCTGTTGTCATTAGGGCTAATTTGTCTTGTTTTTGATTAGCTAGACCTCAGAATACAGCTGGAAACCATGTGCATGCAATGAAAAACTGAGAATGAAACTTAACTGTTTTTAATTATTTATGAAACTTATAGAATTCAGATTGTCTTAATTTAGCATTAAATAGAACCTCAATCTTGCAATTACAAATTGCAGTGCTGCATAGAATTATGCAATACAATTTTCCAATTACAAAATGAGGTGAGGAGGGTGCTAGAAAATTCTTAGGTCAATTAACTTCCAAACATCACTTATCCAAACCTTAAAAAAAAATCCATTTTACACAATGGTGTTTTTGAGGCAACTTCATGATTCCATCCTCCTAAAGTTTGGCATCTTTCTCACTGACATGAGACTTTTACAGGCTTCTAGAGAATTGTTCTTCCTAAGAAAATTTTGTAGGGCTTGAAATAAGTGATAATTTGAAGGTGCAAGGTCAGGTATAGTATGACCTTTCAGCCAGATCTGTAAAGTGATGAGGTCTACCATTTTCCTGATAGCAAAACAGCTTTCTTCCAGTTGCCCTATTCTCGGTGCTCTTTAATTGTCAGTTTTTAATTTGTTCAATTGTACTCATCTGAATTCAACATAAACACAGTAATCGCTTCTGGATATAGACCAGCTTTTGAAGTAGTTAACTGTTTATATAGAACCAATTAGCATTATTACAAAATGTAGTGAAAAGTTATTGGCCCAATCTCCTTCCTAAAATCTAGCAAAACTATAAAAGCAGTAATTTAGTTAGGGGTACTAAGCTTTGGCAATTTAATAAAAAAAAATAAAAAAAATTTGCATTATAACTTTGGTAATCTATACCAAGTGTGTGGTTGGTTGGTTTGGTAGTGTTGTGATTTTTCCACTTCTTGTATATTCTCTTATCTATAGATTTTACAAATTTAATTCTAATTAATAAAGCAATTAGAAATATTTTCCTTCTGAATTCCAGCTAATTTGGGTAATAATGCAATCCGTTTCCAAAAATGTGCTGTTGAAGTAAGAAGGAAAGCTCGTTGGAAGAATATAAAATTGAACATTTTCATCATTATTGCTGTCTGTATGTTCATTGGAATTCTGGCTGGAATTCTTGTGGGTAAGTAACAGCCACATTTCCTCACTTAACCCCACTCTTTCCTATCCCCCCCCTTTCTCGGGCAAAAATTAATCTCCAGTTACTTTTCTTTCTCTTCAGGTATTTTTCACAAAGACTCTCCTGTCCATGTGCGGCCAACACCTGGAGTTACATCTTCACCCACACCTCTACCAATGCTTCTACAGAAACTTCATACTTAAACAATTAGAGTTGGTTCATTTTATCTGAGATAAAGTTGCAAAGAAATCAAAATTCTGCTCTACAAAGAATTGGCACTAATTCTGGAAACCATGAGAGCACACCGTAGCAATACAAATGGCCATAATAGCCAACTCTTGTCAAAATAAGGTCTCACCTGTTCACTATTTGTCAATACAGGGTATGAACTGTTTCCTGAAATAGGTGGGATTTTTGTCATGTACAAAAAAACAAAAACTTATAATACATAGGTTTCATCTTTTTGCCTGAACTTGTAAAGATGAAGTGTGTGTGTGTGTGTGTAGCCACATATAATGCTGTTCCTCCACGATTCTAGGTTGTCTTACCTACTTATCAAATGTTTTTTTAAAAATCACAATATTTCCTGCTGAGAATATTTCATTTCCTTCTTGATCATTCCATGACTGAAATCTTAGAAATTAAAAAAAGCATTTTCTCCTCACAAAATTTAAATGAGATTTTACTGCCATGACTATTTGTAAAACATCACAAATTTTATTTATAATGCATGTTGCTTTTTGCTTACACACAATGTTTTGGCGATGTTCATTTGAAATTACAAGAATCGGTGGGGATTATGTGCATTGAAAAGTGTTTTCAGGATTAACTGCAATGAATATACAATTTTTCTCTTAAAAAAAAACAAAAAAAACTTACCTGTTAAGTCATGCATTATACTTTGTTTGTAAAAGATGAATCTCTCCTTTATATCTGTATTATATACATTAAGCCAGTCCAAAATGGAGAATTTTTGTTTTTAATTTATAAGTGATATACACAAATCAAACCTATAATTTTCTACATTGTCCTTTAAAAGGATCTTTGCCATGACTACAACTGTTAATTTGTGGTTGGTTCTTACCAGATTAAAATACCAACGTTACACTAAGCCTTTTCTTCTCGCCAATATCCAAATGAAGACTGATGTGCTGCTTAAATTTTGTCTTGTATCCTAACCATCAAGTCACTTCATAAGTCAAATTAATTAAAACACGGTTGTGAAAGCAGAAAATTCATGACCTCGGCCATTTCCTGCTACAATTTAAGTGAGGTGTATTGGGCCTGGGACTCTCCTGCATCCCTGATAGTTGATGGGTTCTTCATTTTATCATAACTTGTCTGTTATAAATTTGGCTGCTGAAATACCTTTTACTCTACTTGGTTTCAAAACTGAAAATCCTCATTAGTCATATTAATGAGCTAGTTGACTCAAGATTGAGTTTTTTTGTTGTATACTTGTAAAACTATGCCCAGTTGATGGTGGAAAAGTTCTCATGATGATAATAGAAAGGTTGGGTAACAAATTACTAACTTTCTAAAAGTAAATGTATGTTTGTGCTAGAACAGACAACACCATAAACTATTTCCTTTTTAAGCAGACTTGCATTTATAATGAACTTGCAACAATATATGATCACTATACAAACTCATACTGTGAGCTAAAAACACTTGATTGCTTTATTTTCATAATAAAGAGCCTAATATATTAATCAAATATAATCACAAAATTGGAGATTTTTTTTTTTTTTTTTAGCATATTTTGAACACAACTGGAGCCCCCCCCCTCTACACACCTAATGTCTGCCTCAGTGTTGGGCATTTCAATAACTGTATTGTTAATAATAGTTAGTGATTTTTCTTTTACTAACTGCTGTATTTAATGAAACAACTTTTTCTTGATGTAAGTGCATTTAATAAATGTGCAGTTACTGCAAACTTTTTTTTAAATATTGCATAGTTGCTATGTCTTATCAGTGAATCTAAACTGAGCAGTCATTCTCTGAATAATTTTAAAGATAATAATTAGACTTGATGATTGGGTATGAATTTAAGTAATGTAATTTATTTTGACTAGTTAATGGCTTAAATGTAACACTTGCAAGTTCTCTTTACCATCAGATGTTTTGTTTGCCTAGTGCTGTTGTGTGTGTGGTTTTTTCCTCAATCCATAAGTGTTCAGTCTAATGAAGCCACCCCCACTTCCCAAAATGTAGTAGAACAAGAAGTTATCCAACACAGTATTTTTTTTGTTTTTTGATAGTTAATTCTTTATTTCAAAAGTGTGCATATATAACCATCTCCTTGGGTGGGGGGGGGACGCTGAAAAGGAAGAAATCTTCTGTATTGACTACATTTATTTTGTTTCCAACACAGATTAAAACAACATGTTGGTCTTTTACTTTTTTTAATTACAAATTCATTTGTAAAGTCATTTTGTAATATATGAAACAATTTACTTCATTTTCAGGTATAGTTCTAATAAAGGATTTATTTTCATAAACTATGAAAATTTATCTACAACAATCCTGTCATAGTTGTCACTGCAATGTATTGATCAATGCAGTCACCTTATCAATTCCTATCCCCCACTGTGTTAAAAATTGTCAATACTCCATTTGCTTCTGTGCTAACATTAAACTGTAGTATAAAAGTGTCTCTCGTATGTTCTTTTTAAAATATGTAAGAACCAGAGGATATTTCTTTCTTATCCTGTGTGTGCTGCAGCCCTATCAAAATCAGTAACTTAATGACATACTGTAAGTTAGACTGCATTAAACTTATTAAAATGCTTTCCAAAAATACGTTACACGAACTCCTTAGAGTAATTATCTCCCATTGACTACTTACCTCATACATACAAAATACTTAAAAATTGAACTAACAAATTTAGTATAGGTCATTAATCTCTTTCTGATCAATATATTTCTGGTCAGTGGTCTCCAAATATCAAACAAGTTCTTTTGCACAAAATACTGTTCAGTTTTTTAGAATTTTTTTTTTGTAAGGGGGTGGATATCTGTTTGGTTCCTTTATTGATAAAGACGTCTCAGTCTACACATCAGGTACATGGCACCAACCATGAACAAAATCTGCAATAACAAAAGGAAACGTTTAAGCAGAAAATATAGATTTATTTTCTGTAACATTTAAGTCTTTTCAGCCAAAAAATAAGTCCATTTAAGCAAATGGTGGGTAGTATCTGCTCAACACTAGGACTTTTAAAAAAAAAAATCACTTTCCAATATAAGAAGTGCTAAAGTTCTTGGTCCAAAGCCCCATTTTCAGTACTGATAAACTTAGCCAGTTAAGCCTGCAAAAGAAAATGACTTACCTGTGTTACAGCCAGGGTAAGAGCAATCACACCAAGAACATGTAGTTTCTTCATAAACCAGTAACCCACTTCAGCTAAGCAGCCCTTTTTGACAAACAAGAAAAAAAACATTATTAGCACGATTAATGGGATGGAAAGAAGTCAAAAGAAATAGTGACTATCTGGAGCTCAAATACAACTGTTTCTAGTCAATTTTTTTCTATAATATATTTTGTACCTCTGCACAATTATCCTTACATTTAAAAAAAAACAAATTTGGTAATGTTTTTAATCATATTCCAGTAACAGGTTGCTGTTTTTAATAGTTGTGTTGTGAATGTTTTGTTTTTCTGCAAAAATAGGATGATCTTTCTTAATATTGACATTAGAATGGTACAATTTAAAAATTGGCTACTCAATAACATTCCTATTTAAATAAAACCTAAGCTGCATTATGAGGGGAAAAGTTCACTCTAATTAGATTTGATTTCCTATCCAACTTTCTCTGCAAAAAAGAACGAAGCACAACTTTTACACAAAACTACAAATACTTATTTTATACATACCTACAACGAAATTCAGTTATTTTATGATATAAATTCAACACTCTAAAAACCATTAGCAATATTGGAATCTTTACAGAATATTGTTTAGAATTAAAGTTGTGTAAGATTCCTTCTTGCTGTAGTAACTTCAAATATTTCCCCCCTTACAGAGATCGTTTTGACTTGTCTTTTGGATCACCAGTAATCATTACTCTTATGCTTTAGGCGATTATTTCTAAGTTTAACTGCAGACAACAAACTATGGATAAGTGTGGACCAGTGTCTGGTTTTTTTTTGGGGGGGGGGGTAAAAACAATTTGTTTAAACTGGAATCGGAAAGAATTTTTCAAAATAATTTTAAAGAGTTTATAATAGTGGCCAGACCGATATTTATAAATACAATATAAAATTGAATAGTTTTTAAGAGAAAAGACTGTTACCAAAACATTATACTGTCTACACATTTTGCTTTCAAAACTTGAATGGCACAATGCTAAATTTAGATTTGTATATATCCCCCACCCCGCACACAAATATATCTAATGATTTGACCTGTCCCACCCCGCACGCAAATATATCTAATGATTTGACCTGTTTCAGGATTCATGGATGTGTGTATGTACACATTTGATGCCATCATTCCCAAAAATATTTGTCTAGAGAAATTATGGTAGGCTACTCTTTGCAAATGAAAAGTGATATTTGCTGTAGCAGGCTTATTGCTCAAGCAATTTTCCTAATTACAATAGCATCTTATAATTCAGCACCTAATCTAATCAGAAATCTTTATCTAAGTGTCATACTGCTGCTAAGATGCAACAAAGAAAATCTCAGCCTGAGTGATCTTTGAGTATCATCATTACCTTGCTTTGCTCCAAGTAAGAATGCTATTTTCTTTAAAAAAAAAAAAAGCAAGCACACTTTCAGCATGTTCAGAGAATGTTGGGGAGGGAGAGATTCTTTACAGAACTATACTAAAAGCATCAACTTCACAAATGTTCACTATTTACATTATTTGGACTATTGTCCTCATCTTTCTCACCATATTTATCACAACATTTCAACCGTTGTATGCTCCAGCCTTCTTCAGGTGGTTGGAATGTCAAACTGAACCCATTAACCCGTTGTGATAAATATGGCAGCAAAGATGAGGACAATAGTCCGAATAATGTAAATAGTGTGCATAATACCTCATCTCAGAAATATAGACAGATACATTCACAAATGTTTTTATCATTTCTGCAGGCTAAGAAATTACAAAACTGAACTCTTGACTATTCATTAATACAGTAACCCAGATATAAGAGATTTTCTCTGGTCCCAAATTAGAGCCTGTTAATGTATATATAATAGACCAAACCCGGATATAAGAGACTTCTTCTCCGGTCCCGACAACTCTCTTATATCCGGGTTACACTGTACAATAAAACACTTAAGTTTGGTGGCAATTCAGGTACATGATAATCCATTAATTCAACAAAAATCAATTTTAATAGTGTTCTTAGAATTTCTGGGTGGTGTGTTGTATATGTGTATTAACTTTTTAAAATAACAATAGGAATTTTTTTTTTTTCTAATTAAAGGTACTCCTAGAGAAATAGTAAATTCTTATGAAACTCTGTAGTAAATGATGGAGCCACTCAAAAATGCTTATTGGTCACATTTAGTTAACAAAAATTAAGGCTGATTTTCTTTATATTTTATGGGAAAACAATGTAGAACACATACATCCTTTTCTTTATCAACCTGATTTTAACTTTACTAAAAGATGGAAATCAGTCTTCACATGCACTAATTTGATGGAATAATACTGGTTTATTATTAAATTAAGAAAAAATATTTCACTTACTTGTTTGTGCCAATAGAGAGGTTCTAACTGACCACACCCAGGCTTATAATTCTGACAACAAGAATCAGGAACCCGCTGTTTATTTGGCCATGCATAGATGTTGTACCAATCAGAATAGCTGTTAACACCACAGCATTTCATCTGGAATAAAAGGAAAAAAATCTTTTAACTATTTGAAACACATTTCATTTTCTTCAACTCTGTCATATGTTGATCAGTCTAGGTACTAAAAAAAAAAAGTATCTTTGTGTTGGATCATTTTTAATACCAACATGTCAAAAGTGCTTCATTAAGTAATTCAGATAACCATGTACAGAAAAGGAGTTAAGATGAGTTTTGAAACAAAAAATCCTATTCTCACATTTATCAAGCACGAAGCCTTTGGGACGATATCCCATTTGCAATGCAACCACATATTTAAAGGATGAGAAATCAGATATTTACAACTGTGATAAAAAAAACAAAAAAACAATGTAATTCTGTTTAACTATGTAAAAGTCTTGCATGTGCAGGCAGAAAAGGTTCTTGGGTTAAGTACTCTCTTGCCCCCACCCCCGACAATAACCAACCATTTTGGTAGGTCTATTATCCAACCTTTTGTCTGATGTATAATCCATGAGAAAAAACATTTTTTTCACTCGCTTTCCTTACAAATTATACACCTGATGAAAGCTGGAGAATGGATTGGTTATAACAGCGCAACATCTAGAATACTAAATAAGGACTTCAATATTTTTAATAATATTTGAAATATTAATGACATTTGTTTTATACGTAAAATTTACATTTAGAATTTCTGCAATTTCTATATATTCTTCCAGGAATTGCAGTATCTATAAATATGTAATTACTAGAATGAATAAAATTGGGATGTATTTGGTTAACAATTCCTAATGTTGATTATCATGGCTTGGAACAACGATACAATTCTGCATGCTCTGTTATTAGGTTGTGTCCTAAGTATTTTCAATGTTTGGAAATCAACTGTAATATTTTGAAGAATAGACTTTTTTTTTTTAAAAAAAAAAAAAAATATTTATGACTCAACCTTATAGTTAATATGTGCATTATACCCTGCCATTGCCGCAAATAAATAATGGGCAATTCTATTTTGATTGCAAGGAAAAACTGAAAAAAAGAAATGTTAGAGATGCTGTTTGGATTTAATGTATTTGTATATGTAATTTATATTTACAATACCATAGTTCCTATAAACTAGAAATACCAATTTAATTAATTCAAAATGCTCTTTTGTCCAGATCCAAAAACCAGACCAAAACATGATAGATTTAAAAACATTTCAGAAGGTACCTTAGGAAAAATAAAAACATTCATTTGTAGAATGTGCCAAAGAAACTATAATTCAGTTATTTATAAGATTTTCATGGTTGAGACATCAAATAGAATTTTGTTGAGCTGCTTTATCATGAAGAAATTTAATGACTAGAATGCAATCAGAGTATATATTTCTGACACTATCACTCATCAAAAATTGAAAATCAGTTCATAGGCAGATCCAACAAAGGTGGGGAAGTAACTAAGTTTTTTTTTTTTTTTTTTTTTTTTTTTCCCCATATATTTTAGACTGTCTTGAAATATGTCTGAATTAAAAAAAACTACACAACACTTAGATTTGCACAAAAATTTAGTCAATTTTCTCCTTCCAAAAAATAAAGAATAAATATGAATATAAATTTTAAAGACTAGAAACGCTCAAAGAGTATATCTCTGACACTGTCACTGAAAACCTACACGCTTTTGAAAATGGTTGGCAGAACAGGGATTAGGAGAGATAGCAAAATGACAAATATTGCTAAGAGCTATAAAGGACAGGAAGTTGTGAAGAACCATGATTACCAATATCCTGAAAGATATGGCCTATAGAAGAAGAAAAAAAAAAGTTTAATTTGGGTATACTCAAAAGATTTTCAAAAGTGGTAATCTGTGTATTACATCTAAGAAAGTTTACAAACCTCAACTTGAAGTTGGTCCCAAATTTTCACAAGTCCTTGTTCATCATCCACTTCTGTTGGATCATATGATTCCCGAATGCTGATGACCATTTGTTGAGTCACAGTTTCCTGAACCTGATGAATAATAAAGTTGAAAAGTCACAATAGAAAATACAAATAATAATAATACTCAAATCAACTTTGCACATTTAAGGGAAAAGTGCCATTAGCTGATAAGTAAAGAAGTAAGACATTTACCTTATAGCAGAATAGATAAAATGACTGGATATAAGAATATTGAATAAGATACACATATCTACATGAGGTTCATTACTCAATGTTGAATATCATCCTTTGATAGAAAACTACATAACAGAATTTTATTGATGTACTATTGAGTAAACAAATTTTATATATATAAGTATATTAATTATGTCAGTAATGCATCCATTAGTTTTTGATCATTCTAATTTTCAATGTATTTCTGTAGAAAAAAAATCATTAGCCACACCTTTACCATTATACAAATAGCCATATTATATCAACAGTACTTGCCCTTAATTTATGACCATTGACAATACCTTTCTGATTTCCAATGCATTTTATAGTAAAAATCACTGAATGATGAAATGGAAAAAACGCATTTTTCAGACTCAAAATAAATAATAAAAGTAAAACCATTAGTAACACTTTTATGACAAATTTGAATAGGGTTCAGCAATTTTAGGTAAAAAAATTACAAACATTAGTGTTTAATCATCAAATCTTTTTTTTCCTCTACTCCGTAAATATTTTAATACAGAAAAATGACTAAAACTAAAGTCAGTGGGCAGTTAAAAAGAAACTTATGGCCATGCCCCTATATATATTATATATATATATATATTATAATAAAAAGAAAGAACAGTAAGATATATAATCCAGTGTTTTTATTGATATTTTTACAAAACAGTGCTCAATGTAAATTTACAGAGCATAAATATTATAAATTAACTGATTTAAAATACGATTTCTTTGCTACATAGGAATTACCACGTTTCAAAAACAGAAGCTCAAATTTAATTATATAATTAAATTAAAAGCATTAGTTCTGTTTCATCTTCAAGTGAATTTTGGAATAACTTATTTTTAAATTTACTGAGTTTTAAATGCACATACAATTCATAATTTTTTGTTTTCAAGGATACAGAGAAATCCAATCATTGAGACAGGGACAGTAGTGTGTTCATTTTTTATTAACTATTATTGTATCAATGAGTTACATTCAAAAAAGAGGTTAAGTCTAGGAATGGTAGGGGTGCATTTTTCAATGAATTTTGACATCCGTTCAACGCATGTCTGTTTTTTTATCAACAGCAGTTTTTCGGCATTTTTTCTGTTAAATTCGTACTTGTATACTTAAAAGATTCTTTCTAAAAGGGGTGTTTGGGTTAGAATACGTTATATTGAACTACAATTATAAAATATTATTTTTACTCTTAATTACTAAGACTATATTTCTTTTTAAATCAAATAAATGTAATAGAATTACTTATATTTGATTATGTAATAATAATTTTTAAATAATTTAAGTATGTATATTACCAGCTCCCATTTTTTAATTCTTTTTATTTTATTTTTAAATATTATTTAAGGAAAACTTTTGACAATGTCAGCAAAGAATAGCCATTTCATTTCTTTGATTCAGTAAATTTTAATTTTTTATAAACTTAGTAATATATAATTTTTCATGTATGCACAAAGGACATGGATCATTTAATAACCTACATATTCTAGCCTTTCTTATTAATTTCCATTTTACTGTAAGTGTTTTATTGGTTTCTTTTAAATGCCATATATATATATATATATCCTTTGACAAGTGGATGGAGTAATTGCTGGAGGGTCTGTCTACAAAACTCTATAGTCAGGATGCTGAATCTAACACCAATCAGCTATATAAAGTGAGAAATTTTTTATATATATATATATATATATATATATATATATATATATATATATATATATAGGGTTCAAATGAAGTTAGCACTAACATACAACTGATGATCACCATTTTTTTGTTCTCTCTTACCACCAAAATTTGTGTCATTTTATATGCAATCCTTTGAGCAAAACAAAAGTTTTAATATATTTGTTTAGTAATTCCTATTCATAACAACATGGTTCCTATAAGCAACCAAAAACAACACATTCTCCATATGGAGTGGCAATTCAAAATTCTGTTGTATTGACCAGATCCAATGACCCACCCAAAAAATGATGAGAGAACAGATTTCAGAAGGTACCTTAGGAACAATAAAAACATTTATTTGTAGAGTGTACCAAAGAAATTTTAATTCCGTTATTTATAAGACTTTCAAGGTTGGAACATCAAATAGAACTTTGTTGAGCTGCTGTATCATGAAGTATCAGCAGATTTGTCATGGAAATTTGAAAGGAACAGGAATAAATATGAATATAAATTTTAAAGACTAGAAAGCACTCAGAAAGTATACATTTCTGACACTATCACCAAAAACTGAAAATCAGTTCATAGACAGATCTGATATAAGGGAAGTAACTATAAATTTGATTTTTGTTCCTTATATTTCTTGATATATGAAATATCTATAAAAAAGAAAGAAAAGAAACACTTTTGGATCTGCTCCAAAATTTAGTCAATTTTCTCCATCCAAAAATATTGAAATTCAAGAACTTTTGGAAATTTGTTTTCATAGATAATCTTTTGGAATCATGATGAACATAATTTTTCTTTTAATAAAGCCATGTCCACAGATTCCTTTTCTTTATTGTCTGTGAATTACTATGACTTCTTGGGAAAGATAGTCAAATGATTTCTTGTTTCCTTCTCCGTGGTTTTGAATTCAGTCTTTCTCCTCTTATGCTGATTACCACCAAGGCTAGTGAGCCATCTACCCCACTATTAAACCCGAAGCTAGTGTGGAAAAAGAGACAGGTTCATAACTTTTCCAAGAAGCATTTGCACAAAATGAACACAACAGACTGGCACAGAATTTGAACTCAGCTGAAAGATTTCACTTGACATGACAATATCTGCTAACCTACGCATACCAATTTTCTTTTTAAATTGTGAAAAAGATTACAATTTTGTTATTGAAATTTTAATCTTAATACTCTTTTTTCAAATAAAAAAAAAAATTTTTTAACAAGCAGATATATCTTAATTTTGGCAGATTTTTCATATAAATAAAAGGTCAATAAAAAAACATTATAAATAAAAAAAATTACTGATTTTAAAAAAAAACAAGAAATATTCTAACATTCAAGCAACTGCATACAAAACAGTATATATTAATATAAAAAACATGGTTTACGAACAAAATATTTAACAATTCACTTTTTATTATTAATTTTTCACTAGTTTGTTTTTCTCATTCTTGCTTTTTACAATAATATTCAAGTTGTTTTATGTTCTATAAATGGAACAAGTGTCCAGTATTGTTGAGAGCACATCTAACAGACAAAGCCTTACTGATTTGAACAGAATACTATGAGTAGGCAAAGTTCAAATTTAGCCACACAGCTACATCCCTTCCTTATCTCGACTACATATTATATTATTTACTTACACCTAGTGTAATAGTCTTTTCATTATTAATTTTTGACTGGTTAATCTTTCATTATTATTCCTTTATCTCCAACTAATGCTAATGGCTTAACTCTTACTAAACCAAATTTATTTTTAAATTTAAGGTAACTCATATTTAACTTCAATTTCTGAGTTATCAAAGCCATCTAACTCCCCCTCACACATACACACACATATATAATTTAGCTGGCCACTCGTATTCGAGAATACCTGTCTACAAGGGCAGACACTCGGCATTTGTGTTTGTTCAATAGAACCCACCTGGTTTATACGGCAACTATGCTGAGTAGACCTTAGTTACAGTTTCTGGGAGAGAGCGTGATCAACAATTTGAACAAGGCGAGCACACGCAAGTCCTCAGCCACGATGACTTGTGGATTCGTGCTGGCACAGCTATCAATGGCCACCAAGAGTTCTGTCAACCCAATTTCACTCACAAGGCTTGGCTCAATACATGACATGGTTTTCAGGCACTTTCCAAAGGTGCCGAACACTAGGGTTAACCCCCCTCCAGTCAGATAACATCAGAAAATCTCCTTCCTGACAAATCAACCATTGTGAGATTCGAACCCAGGTCTCATGGTCAGAAAGCAAACATATTAACCACTCAGCCATGCACCCATATATATATATATATATATATATATGACCACACACACACACTGACAGGATTATGCTCAGTCAGTATGGTAGGGGTGTTCTTTACTCATGAATATCTGGGGTTGGTTATTTCAATAAAAAAGAGAATGAATTAAAATTGTCAAAAAATACAAAATATATTGCAAACAGCAATATGTGTTCCTAGCCTACTGTCAAATTCAAAATCAGTATTGGAAACAAATTCATTTATTTCTTCTGCTTTGAATTCATCATCAGAATGAGTCCTGAAAAGCTTCCTGGACCTTTAGCCTCTGTCTGGTTGTCATGGTATCAAAATTCAATCATCAATCTATGAAACAAAATTTAAAAAAAAAAACAAACAAAAAAAAAAAAAATCACTAATTTTGATGCATGTCAATGCTCCATGAAAAATGCTATTTTGCTTGGTCCAATTTAATAGTGAAGTTGTCTTAGAACTGCCATTCAACTACCAAAAACCTTGTCAGTCTGTCAGAAAAACATTATATGCCATAGGATGTAAAATATTGTTGATCCTTATAAGTCTTCATAAATCAAACAATATTAATCTCATTCCTAGAGATCAAAATAGATTATTTTTGTTTATAAATAAATATTGAAAATTATTCCGACAAGACGAGGAAGGCCAAAGAGCACACTAGCTGAAATATTGTATTGAAAGCAACAAAAGTTGGAAATAAGTCAAACATGAATAAAATAATGAAAGTTCATGTTAAAATTAAAAAAATAAATAAATAAAAAAAATATCAGTCACTTATATATATATATATATATATATATATATATATATATATATATATATATATATATCTCATTACTTACAATCTCTTTCTGTGTGCAGCCAAGGACTGTGATGATTATTTCCAAAAGTAACATGAGAAAGACAAATATGAAATACTAAAAAAAAGAATAAAATAAAATAAAAAAAATAAAACAAATTCAAAGTAATAAAATAAAGTAGATAGTCTTATAAAATGTTCAATTTAAAAATATTAAATTAATTTATAAATATATATTCTATAATATAAAATTAAAAATAAAGAATTGTGATGTTTATTTTCAAAAACATGAAGGACAAAGGGAAAAAAAGATAAAATTAAAACTGAATATCAAACTGGTAAAGTGCCTACAAATTCTATTCAGTTTCTAAAATGTTGATCAATAAAATATCTGAGGAGGAAAAAACACACACACACTTATAAATTTTAAAGGCAAATACTGAACCAAACTGAAGGCTTTTTAAGTTCTTGAAAGGAAGCTAAACTTTTTTTAAGAGAAACTTTAATGTTAAAAATAGTTTGACTAAAATGGAGCATTTATATTTAGGCTAAAATATTTTTAAATATACTTTCATTTAAATTGAAAACAAAAACATTACTTTAAATTTTTTTTTAAATCATTAAATTCTAAAGGGATAGGAAATTACTTCCAGTTGATGATTCATTATAAACAATAAAAAGTTTATTGTACTGTACAATTTTTTTTTATGTACAATGGATTCTGGTTAAATGGTAAGAATAGTTGGATCAATTGCATAAGAGAATCAAACATAGGTAAGATTTTGTAAGATGTCATTTTTATCTTTCATTACTATAAACATTATTTTTAGTGGGTGCATGTTCGAGTTGACATCCACAGGTTTTTATTTTCTTAAATAGTGAAATTAATGTGAACTAATATAGGTAGAGAAGTCATACTAAAAGAAAAATATGCTTTCCAATAGGAATCAAACCTGTATTCCTTTTTTCCATCAGGGAAACCACTCCTATAATTAAAGTTCACCTTTACCAATTAGGTAGACCATCAGAATGAGGTAAGACTCAATTACCTACTTAAGAAATGAAGACTTCTCATTAGGACTTTTCCAATCTATATCTGCTAGCTTTATTTCATGCTTGAAATGTAAACAGGAATTAACACTTATTGGTGGTCCTAATGTCTGCTGCTTAAGTGGAATTCATTGTACATCTATAATATGCCTATTTAATAAGTTTGGGTCTAATCTGATACATGGTTACAGACTAATGAATTAGCTACAAGACAAGCTCATTAACCATTTTTCTACAGTAGCTCAGAATAGCAAATCAGAAACAGAGCCATCTTAATACATGGGCCCAATGGACACCTGCCTCAGGGGCCCCACAATCACCATCATAGGTTCATTCTTGCATTGATCTACGTCTGCCATATATTTTTATTTAAATGTCTCTCAATCACCCATTTTGGATGTTTTATCAAATACATTTTACCAATTCTTTTATCAATGGTCCCTTCTTCCCATGTTGCTTTTCCAAATTTATAATTCTTAAAATATAGTTTTTCGCCATGGTTGTAATGTTTAGCATATGTATTTTTTCATTCCTCCATTTTCTTTTCTGTAGGTCTCAGTTTATCAAATACCAAACATGAATTCAGCTGGGGCTATTCCTCAACTTGCATTTACATTAAGTGTTATGTGATATATGGACATAAAATCTTTGTAATTCTTCGTTCACGGTTTCAATTCCACTTGCCGCATTAATTGCTCTCTTAAGCACATCAACAAATCTTTCCACCATTCCATTTGAACTTGGGTTGTAGGGTGGAGATGTTAAGTGTACAATTGAATGGATTTTACACATTGACTATGCCAGCCCAATAAAGAGAGCTTATTACTAAGTCCTCTTTATTGGGCCAACATTATGTGTAACCTTGACCATGGTTTATCAGTCTTTGGCCAGGGATTGAATTTCACAGGTAGCACCTTAGCTGCCAATGCACAGTTTTTTTCAAGTTTTTACCAGATTTTCAATTTCTCTGTCCATGCCATACCAATAGACGTAACTCCTCATGAGAGATTTCATTCTTGATATTCCTGGATGCCTGATATGAAAATCCTTCAAGATTTTTTTTGCTAAAACTGCTGGTATTATCATCCAATCTCCATATAACAATACACCATTCCATATAGAAAAAACATTATTTCCTTTATTTTTCTTCTGGTCCATTATCTCATTCTTTTTCTCTGTAATAAACTTAACAAATTTTGCTTTGAATCTTATTTCTTCCAAAGTAACTTGTTCTTTTACTGTGTTATACAGAACATTTTTAATATCCATTTTGGAACTCAGTGAAGCAATAACTGTCTCTTCTAATGGTTCTCTTATTTTTTGGAATTAATCTAGACAAACCATCAGCATGTGCTATTTTCTTAGATGGTAAAAACTTCATTTTGAAAGAGTAATTTAACAAGACGGTTCTCCATCTTTGTAGGCGATTAGCTGAATGTGTAGGAATTCCTTTTTTTCAAGTCAAATATAGACGGTAGAGGGCAATGGTCAGTTTGAAGAATGAACTCTCTTCCATGTATGTATTTGTGAACTTTCTTAACAGCAAATATCAGGCCTAACTCCTCTTTTTCAATTTGTGAATAATTCATTCCTGCCAGGAGCAAAGTCATCAAAACTTGATCTATGGCCTTTAACTGACCGTTTTTTTCTTTTTGTAAGATTATGGCCCCTAAACCCAGATTACTAGCATCACTTGCAACATAAATCTCTTTATTAGGGTCATAATGCATTAGAGTTAGGTCCAGCGTCAATGCTGTTTTTAAGTTGCCTTTTGGCAATCAACTAACCAGTTCCACGTTATGTCATTTTAAGAAGTTTGTATAATGGTGCTCTTAATGTGTGCATCTTTGGGATGTAATTGCTATAATAATTTGTTAACCCCCAAAATGATTGTAGGGATGATACATTTGTCAGCACGGGTATATTCTTTATTGCATTTGCACAACTAGGACAGGCCTCCTACTTTTTTTTTTGTCTATAATCTGTCCTAAATACTTGATTTTTGGTAAAAAGAATTCACATTTTTCAATACTCAACTTAAATACAAATTCTCTTATTTTTTTGAAAACTTCCTTTACATATCTTGCATGTTCTTCTCAGGTTTTACTTTTTATTAATATATCATTTAGATATACTATTGTGGGACTAAATACTAAATATTTAAGATATATTTTCCAGATGAATAACCATTTCAGCAGAAATGAAACGTAATGATTTGAGTGGAGCATAGAAGAAGAGAGTGGCAAGGGAGAAGGAGAAAATAGGAAAACTTCAAAAATTAACATTGTGGCTCAACACAGATGCCGTCCTGGGTATGACGATAAACTACATCTGCATCCTGGGTAAGACAATAAACTACGTCCTCCAACAGAAAGGCCTCTGATCAGGAGGTTTTGAGGAGCGTGGAACCACCTCTTAATTGCTGGTGTTCTCAGGTCCACCCTGACCTGAGGTGATAACACCTGCTAGGGTCCCCAGCTATGGGCAAATAGTTAACACCCAAACTTGGGTCAAAATACTATGAAAGGGTAAAGATAGGTTTTAATACCAGAAATACTTTGTAAAAAAAAAAAATTATTATCAGCAATACATTTTTTGAAAAAAAAAAATATTACCAGGAAAGGAAAATTCTTACCAGAAATAGATTTTTGAAGGAAAAAATATTACCAGAAATAGATTTTTGGAAAACATTACCAACAATGTAAATTTTCTTGGCATTAAATAATCCATTGAGGTTGATATGCCATAAAACAACAAACCAAACCAATCAACACCGGTGCAACATCAGCCACTCATAACATTCCTTCAGATATAGCATCCACATCTACATCCATTCCTGCTACCAATCATTTAGTTTCAATAGACATACCATCATTGCCTATTGCTGCTGCTGGTGGTGTCATTTTACAAAAGGAAATACCCTAATCTGTAACAGTAAAGGAGTTTGAAAACCCCAAGAGACAGATCCAGGGCCATGAAACATTAATGATACTAAAATAATAGATTACTGGATTCATTATGGGCTCCTCATGTCAGAATCATGATAGCAACTTTCCAATCTCATGCAGAGTGTATAAAACAGCTGGAGTAGAGAATATGAAGGCAAGTTATTTATCAATGTGTTCAAACGTGAACTGCATAATGGAGAGTGTGTAAAACATGAATGGATACTCTATTCACCATCCCAAGGTCGTTTGTAATGCTTTGTGTGTCACCTGTTGTTCAAGAAAGAATCTTCCTACATCAGGGTTCAATGGCTGGATGTACAACAATGTTAATGTAGAACATGAAAATGGAGATCATTGAAAGTGCATGACAGCATATTCGATAAGGCATAAAGAAACTGAAAGTTTAGACTCTTTATTGAGCAGCATCACTAAGAGCAGGAATATTGGCATAAAGTGTTGACACGTGTGGTTTTTGTAATTCACTTTCTTGCCTCCAGAGGTTTGCGAAGAAAATCAGTTTATTAGGTCAGCAAAAAATGGCAACTATTTAGGTATACTAGAGCTGCTGAGTGAATTTGACTCTTTCTTGGAAGATTATTTCAAAATGTATGGAAATCCTGGTAAAGGGAATCCATCATATTTATCTACAAATATTTGTGAGGAATTTATGGAATTAATGAGACAACAGGTTTTTTGTACTGTTCTTGAAGAAGTAAAAGAGTCAAAGTATTATTCAATAAGTGTAGATTCCACTCCAGAAATCTCACACACAAATCAAACTGACATTTACTGTCCGATACATTAAAGGCTGTGATAAGCCTGTGGAATGTTTCTTGAGTTCATCCGCATCTTTTCTCATGATGCAAAGGATCCAAAATACGTTGTTTTGGTTTTTCTTAATGAGAACAAAATTCCACTATCAAATTGGCATAGTCAGTCATGTCTCAAATATGTCTGGACAATATACTGGATTGCATGCACAGATTCATCAACTCAATGACACAGCTTGAATTGGGAGTAAAAGCAGCAGAGTGTTGTCTACAGACTGTAAAATTCTTTGACTTTGTTCAGCATCTGTATTCATTTTTTGCTGGTTCTACTCATCTCTGGACTATATTGACATCATCTGTAGGTAAACATTTTGTGGCCAAGCATCTCTCTGACACAAGATGGTCAGCACATTTTGATGCTGTTCATGCTCTGTATGGAGGTTTCGAGAAAATAAAACCTGCACTGGATTCTCTATCAGCTGACAATGAATAGCAAGTGAATACAAGGACTGACCAAAAATATGGAAAACATTGAAACAATTTCTAACAATTCTTTGAAATGACATGCTAGAAAGAATGAACAAAACAAGCAAGGTCCTATGAAAATCTATCTTCAGGAAACTAGAGAAAAATTTAATGAATATGAATTCAAAGCCAGGAGTACATGTCCAGAAACAGATTACAATGATGGGGGAAAACAGGAACGAAAAGAAAGTGTGCGTCTTATGATGGATCAGCAGAAAAGGTACGTCTCAGTAAAACCAAAAAGTTCAAGGTGAAAACTTTTCTCCCTATTCTGAACACTCTAATCTTTGAACTGACAAAACGTGCAGAGGCTTATTCACAGATTGGAGATCTGTTTTCTTTCTTCAGTGAATTGAAAACCATTGCTTCTGATGCTCTAAAGAAAAAGTGCAAACAACTGGTTAATATGTATCACAAAGACCTGAATTATGATGGCCTTGTAAATGAATGTGAGCCTCTCCAGCACTACATGGATCGTGAGGAAAATTGTGAGACTCTCCTTGCACCATACAGAAAAATAATTTTGGACAATTTGAAATCTGTGTTCCTGAATGTTGAAATTGCACTCGGAGTGCATGATGATGACCAACTGTACAGGAGAACAATCTTTTCACAACTGAAACTTATAAAAAATATCTGCTTTGTAGCACAATGGGGTAGCATCATTTGAACTGGCTTTCACTCATGTGCATGGAAAATGATATCCTATTGCAGAAGACCACCGACTTCAAGCCAATAATAACGCAATTCTCTGAAAAGAAATGCCACAAATGCTTGTTATAATAACAAGTTCATAGTAATTTCATACTGTGCCATCTAATCTGTGTGGTTTACTGAGTATTATTGTGTTTTTCAAGCCTTGTGCATTGCTTAAATGTTTATCATGTTGATTAGTTGCTGCTGTACAGCATGCTTTTAATGTTTTAACACCAGTTTTGATGAAGTGCCAATAAAATAAATATATGCTTAATATTATCAACCATTTACTTTTTATTCCTGTGAGTTTTTGTTGTAGGGGCCCCAGCACACTGGTTTGCCCAAAGGCTCATAATGCTGACCCTGATCAGAGAGTCATGTTCAAATTCCAGTTGGGCTCATTACATCCACTTACGCAGAAATACCCATGGGAAAGGCACTAAACTATCTCCCTCCCCACAATTATGGGCTTGATGTTACAGATCATGTGTGGAAAGATTAGTTATTCTCCCAAAATTCTTAATGCAATATACACTCACAGAAAAAAAAATATATATATATTGGCTTTAAATAACCCACAAAGGGTTGATAAACCATAAAAAACAATCTCTACAGCTGAATGCTCTATGCATGTAAATGTACTAATAGTTTTCATAGTTCATGTACTTTCTATTTTCCACTATCTTCCTGTCACCCAATTTTTGTTTTTCTGCCTTTTCTTCTTGGAAGTCTTCTTCCATACAACAATAATTGCTATGGAAAAGGCCTCAGTATAATATACAAGTACCAACAGATAACCATGCCCAATTAAAAGGCAGCATCTCTAATCTAATCTTAGAAACAAAGAAATATTAGCCTTTTGATCTTATCAGAGAATTTATCTCAGATGAAAACCACAAACTGGACTAATATTTTCTAGTATTTGTCCTCAGCATTCAGCAAATCAGCATTCAAAATCCTGGCTTTTATCTGAATTTGAACATCAATTTCTGACATCAGCAAAGAATACATAATTCTGTCCAAATACAGTTTTCAATACAAAACCATTAGGAAATAGCCATAGAATCAAATGGAGAAAATTTTATTAAAATATATAACATTTGGTTCTAAAAATTTAAATTTTAATGTTAAATTTTCAGCCTTTTAAAGGCAGCTTTTGGACAGTTATAAAGATTGAATGACTTTTATACAATATATAATTATTTCAATGACTCCAGCCTAGAAATACATACCACAATCAACATGCATTTGTTTTCCATGAGAGATCCAAAGGCACCAAAGAATCCTACAACAGTAATGATGGCTCCCATGATTATGATGAGGGTTGTTGGGCTAAAAAGACTGTAAGTTGGTAAGAGTGAACCATATGGAGTCCAGAGATTCTGCAGCCACACACCAACAACTAATTGTCCTCCACCCAGACACTAAAAAGAAAATAAGAATAAAGAAAAAGCAGGTGTCATGCCACAGAAACAAACACAAGCTTCTTTTGCTCAATTTAATTTGTTTGAAAGTGGGTCAAGGTTGTTAGACTTTCAGAAACTGAATGATATTTTCAGAGTTTTGCTACACATGTTGCATGTGATGTGTCAGTGGTGCTTTAATGTCAGCAACAATGATCAAATGTACATTCTTACACATGATCCTACATGATTATGTAGTAGAGACAGACACAAAGTTTGATACATTGTAAAAGCAGCAGTGGCAGACCACATGGCATACACAGCACAGGTCAGAGAATTGTCAACACAGACTGCTGGGGTTCATTTATTTGCAAAACTTGAACCAGACTTTCACTTACACCACAATACTATAGTGCACGTCTTCAGGGCCATCATGAGAACTCACCTGGCAGCTCAAATAGCACTATATAATTTTTGTGATCTCAATGAACACTCATTGCCACTTTTGTAATGTCAACGAATACTCATTATCATTTTCATAATGCTCGTTGCAGTAGAGACTTTGTAATCACAGATACAACTATACTAACGCCATTGAACAATACTGGTGTCAGATGCCTTTGAATAACACTTCCACTAATAGTACTTGCTAGATAATACTCGCTTGGAAAATAACCACTGAATAGTGATCCGAAGAGTAATCTGTATAGTGATCACTTAGACGCCACACTAATTCCCATATATACATTTCCTTTACCATCATGGGATCTACTTATTCAAAATGGGATCACCTGTGTTTGCTCTCTGGTGATCTGTGTTCAAATTCCAGTGTCAGCAGCAACACTTTATTCCTATATAACAATAATATTCAGTGATCAGAGCAAGTTCAGCTTTCATGCAATTCATGTTCATTTGCTTGTGCAATGTGGACCTAGGCAGCAACATCTTCCAGAGTGTATTTGTCCAAAACTTACAAACATTAAGTAAAATTCTCACTACCTTATTGTATTGGTGGAAGGAACACAATGTCCAGAACAGTGTTCAATCTATTCTACTGCCATCCCTGCAATAGGAAGGCAACATGCTATTCCAGTAGAATAATAGCTGTCCACATGATGTCTGTGCTATTTAACCTGTTCTGCAAGATATTTAAATATTTTCCTTGACAGTGCAATCATTAGACCTGCCCCCCATGGGACAGTCCGACTCATTCACTTAGTTCCCCTACAGTTTTTGCCGTTTTGCATCAACAAGTGCAAAATGTGTTGAATAATGAATTGCAGGTTTGCATTCACCATATGCATGATCATATACATGTAAGAATAAAAGTTTGTGTTAATGTCCTCAGAAGGATATACGAAATATTAAAATGGGAGTTCAGTTACTGTTAAAACACTCCTTATTTTAGAACCTGTGCATATCTGTACATGTGATTATTTAATATAATCCAGCTATATTACATGGACATTTAATCTTGAATAAATTGAAACATGTTCAACATACTGTGATGTGATTTTCCATCATTGTGTGTATGAGGAGGTACTGAAAAGTTGTCAGCCCAGTTCACTTACCAAAATTAGTAGTTCAATAACCAAACATCAAAATACAGATTTGGGGAAGTGATTCAGGCAGTGTGTTTGTGTGTTTCTGCTCATGGGATTGTTATTGATACACAACCAAAATGGCATATCTTAGGAAAATTTTGTCAGAGCATTTTAATATTATTGCAAACTTGTGATAATCTTGTACTCACCCAAAATTAACTAATTCTTCAAGGTAGATGACTTCAAGTATATTAATATAGAGATGTTTCCCTTATTTAGAAATATAATATAAATTCTATAACTACAAAGTAACTTGGTATTGAGCTTTAATGGTTGCCAATGAGATATATACATATAAATAAACAAATTTTTAGCTGTTGTTCACTGCAGCTCATCCAGAACTACCCACTTCTCAACTACACAGCTCCAGTATTCTGTACTTGGCTATAACACAAGTAAATTTGATATGTTGTATTATCCAGATATTCTATTCAAATTTTATGTCCAAGTGACATTAAATACCAATCTGAAAATTAATTTGTCAATATTTGAAATAAATATATAGACAGTGCTGAATCAGTTTCTTTCTGTAACTTTTAAATGAATTCTAAAGTCATTGGGACTACTGATCTAATTTTGTTTGTTGCTGAAGAGAAAAAAAAGGAAAAATCATAAAATAATAATAATCATAAATAAAAAAAAAAGTAAAATAAAATATCCCCTCTCCACTTTCTTTATAGATTCTAGATCCCTGAAAGGCCAGAGAATGAATTGGCTGAAACATTAGAACATTAAAAGAAAAGCAATGAAGAGAATGCAATCAATCATTCAAACAAATCAGATTTTTCTTCATTGTATTAAAGACAAAGTATGTTTACAGGATCTATAAATGAGCATTATTATTATTTTTTGACCGACATCTCTTTTGTCTTAAAGCTGTTATGTTTTTTTTTAACTTAATTTCTAGTCTATACTTAATTGATAATAATTTTTATTGCATCAAGCAGGTACAGAGATTTCTTTTTAAATACAGGTACAGGTCAATATTAATTAAATTAACTGATTAGTTTCAATTAATTCAAATTATAGAAATAAATATTTTGTTTCACTTTCAAAACATCCCATCCAGAAAATTAACTAAGTCCAAGGAACTGGGGAAAATTTAGAAAGTTCACAAATCTCACTGATTTCTTTACAGAAATTCAGTGAACAGAGTTCAAATTACAACTGAGGTACTTTGTGTCCACTTTACACTAATATCTTTGGGAAAGGCATAAATCGACTTCTCCCTATAGGTCAGGTCAGACTACTATTATTTACTGCTGGTACCATTTAACTCTGTACAACTTGTCACATGTTAGAAAGGAGCTGGCTAAGCCCCATTCTTAAGAAATACTATGAAAGATATAACATGGTATGCCAACAATCTACTAAGATCATGGAATAATTTGGATTCAGATTTAAAATTTGTTGATGTCTTTTTGTCTTCCTCTCTGTTATCAAATAACACAAAATAATCTTTAAAATTAACATTGTCTGTAGCAAACCAACTTATGCTTAAGAATTATCTAAGTTTCTTTCCTGGGGTCACAACTACTGAAATTGGAACTGTGTTTATACAAGTGGAAACATTCATCTTACAATAATTTCCTTCTCAGCTTAACTACAAGACAACATTGCATCAAATAAGATATACTTAGTAAGTCATTTAGTATTATTTCTAGCACCTCAGTATTGTATTATTGTTATTTTACACAAAAAAATATTTCACTGCATTGATCTAGAGTTTACTCACAGGAAGTGTTTTTTAATACAACTATTTTTTTTAATTGTCTTGAAAAGATTTACACATGAAGTTATTTTTATTTATTTTATATCATTCACACTATCATCTTCATTATTTCTTAACACAATATTTTGATAATATATTCTTTGGCTTTCAAGTATTGTTTGAACCTCTGACATGAAATATTGTCTTTATCCACTACAATGTTAAATCGTTATTTTTATAGTTGTTTTAAAGCGATATCTCAGTCAATATAAATTTTGATATCTCTTAGGTGTATGTTGTATTATCTCAACTAATTTAAACTTTATTTTTAGTGGATACTAATATTTGAGTCAACACTTCATTTATTAAACAGTACATTTATTTATTTTTGTTTACCAGACTGAATATTCGAGAAATCTTATTAAAGAAAAATATAAACTCTCCGGCAGGATTCAAACCTGCATCCCCCTGAGCAATGAATATGGGTATCCACTAAAAATAACATTTGAAGTGATAAAATATATATAAGTGTCCATAGTAATTCCTTTAATACAATTTTTCTAGTTTAAATATGTAGTGGAATTTCTACTATATGACAAGTCAGATTCAGAAGAATCTACAGAATAGATTTGGGCAATTTTCACATTTCTATATTGGGGACTCTTTCAGTATAGAAAAGAGTCACACACATTTTTATATATATGTAAATTTGTAATGTGGTTCTATGACATCGTACATGACTATGTGAGAGAAAGAAATGTTATCAACAGAACCATGTGTTTAAATGCATTGTAATATATTGTGACTGGTTTGAAATGTAATTTTGTTATGTGTGGGTTGCTTTGTTTTAATGTAGATGACCTCCAATATTACAACCTGAATCTGCTATTCCATGACCGTTATCCTCACATAGCAAACTTCTATGTAAAAATAAAAGGATGTCATCTTTGATGGAGAACATACCTGTTGTAATGTCCATATAACCACTTTAATGATGGCTCATGTGAGCTTAAAGCTTAGATTGAGGAACAGCATAATAAAAAATATCCAAATGTTGAACAGTTTGTCTTTATTTTCTCCCAAAACTAAAGCCACTATACGAAGCTTAGAATGGCTCATGATCAAACATAATAGACATTCATTGTCTGTTATATTTAACAATATATGTTTGAATAATGATCTGCTGCCCCCCCCCAATACACTATATATAAGGACACTGTAAATGCAAAATTGCTTAAATATTGCTGTCATTTTTTTTGATAACATGAGTAAATAATAAAATAAAACTATGTATAACAATGGAGTTAATCTGCTGTCCTTTCTCAACTCAAGGGTGGAAAAAAATGTCTTAAAAAGATGAGTGATTAACTTCTTCACATGGCTGGTTTCTTCAGGGCTGTCAGTTTATATCACTTTTGACAAGGATCCTAGACTACTGGCAGGAAGCTTGATTTTGGCTAACATCAAAAGTCTGTGTTAAATAAATTGTTTTGGATTGGCCAAAATTATTTTATTTTCTGGCGTTCTTTTCTTTCTCATTTTTTTTTTTTTTTTTTTTTATAGCTCAAGTTATACATGGAGTCTTTCTTATTTTGGTAGATTTCTAGTCACAAATGGCTAGACTTTGGTCCAGCAAACTTCTGCCATTTTGTGGCTGAGTTCACTCTTTTCTTCTCCCTCTTTTTATTTGAGGGTTGTCTTCTCATTAGTTGGAAGAGAAGTATAGAAAGAAAAAGAGTTATGGGTTTTAAAGAAAAACAAATGCCTTATTTTAATTTTATTTTTGTTTATATATCTTATTTTTATATTTTAATCAGGGGGTCACTACAGATGAAGCATTGTCAACCTTTATTAATTTTTGACTAGTATAACTGAAGAATGAATAATTGCAATAAAAGGCATCTAAAGTTAAAATGAAAGAAATTTGTCAAAAATTAATAATGATCATCAAAATACATTTATAATACAAACTATGAATCTCAACAAATCAGAATTCCAGTTTTATATCAACTTCCAAAATATCAGTCACACAATATAGGTTAAAGTGATATAGCCGTTAAAAAAAAAAAAAAAAAAAAAAAAAAAAATTTAGCACATTTCTTTAAATAAAAAATCCAGAATTGGTCAAAAATACATCAACATATGTTTAAGCAAATTCATCCAACAAATTCTTTATTTAACTAAAAGACAAAGTAAAAATGTTTCTACTTACTGTGACAATGAAATTAAATATAAAGAAGGTGAATCTAATCCAATCATAGTTTTCAATCTGCAAGCCAGGCATTGTGAAAAGTTACAGAGAAATTCTCCAAATGAAAAGACACAAATATCTGAAGCAAAAAAAAAAAAAAAAAAAAAAAAAAAAGTAAATTACAAAAATATTTATTGAAATAAAAGTGATTAAATATCAAAAGCTAAATGTTTTAATTATGGTTATATAAGATGGAATACATTAAAACCAATTCATGGTTTAATTTTTTTATCTCCTTATTAACATTTGGCTCCTCTGAAATAACCATTATCAAAACAACTGAGAAATATCAAGAAAAATTTGTTACCTTCAGCAACCTTTAACAAATTTTATACTAAAATCATAAGATGAAAAAAATAATAATAAAGAGTATAAAATTATACTGATATTACTCAAGTGAAATTTATCTTACAAAAACACTTGTGAAGCAAAAAGAATCCTGAAATATCAACAGAACAATAATTTAATTAATTTCCTAAATGAAAATAAATTGCAAAATGCAATTTATCAGTAATTCTTGAATCTGATACTTTCTCTTATTGACTGAAATATATATTTAATCAAAACATTTTCTTACATATATGCAATTAAAAATTATCCTGAGCTGAAATATTACATATTTGCATCAATATGAAAAAAAAAGGAAATTTACCAAATGTCTTATTCAAAACAAAAGGTTTTACAAATTTGTAATCTTCAATTTTGGAAGGCGGTCTTGAAAAAAAAATTCCAGAATCATAAAATACAGTTTGTCTTATAACTTTGCAATAAGACAAAGTAAATTAAACAAATTATATGAATATTTTACGCAGACTATTTCTAAAATTAGAAAATGCATTCCATCTGTGGCTTGTAGCTGCACATAAGTAAAATCCCTTCTCTTTCTAATTATGTATTGAGAGAGAAAACAATTTCCAGTGGACCAAATTTCAGCTCAAAAATTCAAAATCAATCTGCATAGGTCAAAAAGTGGAAATTAAACTAGTTTTATTTGTGTAAAAATTTGGGACTCAACTATAAAGAAAACCAAAATAAGACAAAAATAAAAAATGAACACTAAACTTTCACTTAACAATAATAAAAAGGAAAAAAAAAAAAATTACATTTGAAAGTAATTTACCAAAATAATCCACTTATAATTTGGAATCAAGGACTTACTTTAAATGTTTTTTAATGCTCAGTTTTGACCTTCAGAATAGACATTACTTATTCTCCCAAAATAAAATATTTCCATAATTTTGTCACAAAGTTTCATTTCATGTTGCCACAAAGAATAACCATTTTAAGAAGAAAAGAATGCTATATTGTTTAGTGAACAGACATTATTATGCTAATTTTCTGGTGAGGAGGGGAAGGTAACTGTCACAAAGTATGCTATGATCTTTGTTAAGTTGGACATATATTAAAAAAAGCACTCATTTGTGCTGACAGCAATAGCCACAAAAGAAACTAATGAGATGGAGTGATCGTTATAATTCCTACATAACTAACAATTTACTGCATAAAAGAGAAAAGTGCTAGTAAATGACTTCAGAAAGATTCAATCAGGAGCGGATATTCTTGCAAGCATTACATAGAATTACAGAGATGACTACATCAAGAAACAAATTAATATTTCTCAGAGTTGAAAAGATTACTTTTTTGTTCATGTCTAGACTTTGAAGGAGCCACAGTATTCTACTTGCAGAGAAAATATTCCAGACTTCAATAGGTAGCATTCTCTCTACACAGCATCAGAACTTTTGCTAAACATCACATTTCAAATAAGGCAGTTTTTAGCAACATCCACTTTGTGATCGACATAATCATTAAATCGCCTTGATATTCACTGGTGAATATGCTCAGACATTACAAACGGAATACATTGGTCAGTAATGCCAAACCTAAAATCACAATTCAATGATAGCTATGTCAATCATAGGAGAAATCTTATGCTAGTTTATTCTTTGAGTTTGAGAATGCTCAAAAGTTTTGTTTTTTTTTCTTCATAATAAATTAATAGACATTACTTCTTCACTTTACACCATTTTAGCTGATGAAACATTTCATACATAGAAATATTCTATTTTTGGACAGTAGGGAAAAACTGCATAGAACTTAATGTAAATCTAATTTTAGTGCATTTCTTATTTGAATAGAAAGTATCCATTCATGTTCCTGGTACTTGAAAATGTCATTTTATAGAAAAAAAATGTTTGGGTAAATTCTACTGACAAGTGCAACTAATCCCCATCACAATAAAGTAGACTAAATTATGAAAAAGAATGTATAACTGTTTAGTTTAAGATTTGGTAGCAGGAGGGGTAATTATACATGAAAGGGTTGGGAGTGGTTCATTTCAATGAAATTAGGGTAAGCCCATGGTTGCAAACCTTGACTCAACAGGGGTAACTAAAACTACAAAATAACTAAAAAGATAAAAAGTTAACTTATCAAATGAAAAAAATAAAGTGTTATAAAAGTCAAATATAATTAAATTATGTATTATTCATCTGCTTGATAAGTGTTTTCTTTAAGATGAAATCTTCAAGCTTACCCCACTATGAAAAAATATCGGATAATTTACAAAAGTAAAGATAAGTATAATGTCTTCTAATATTAATTAAATGTCTGTCCTAAATGCGAACAAGAACACCTTAAATTTCGGAATATTTAACAAGTAACAAGTTAAAACTTTAGTTTTAATAAAACAAAGAATCAACTGGTGTACACACAAACAGTATAAGAAAAAAAGCTTTAAAGAAAACCATTACAAGTAAAAACTATATACTTGTTTGTGTCTTTGAAGAGGGGATGAGGATTTGTACAAGTCCAAATTAGTCATTTTAGTACACAAGTGATGAAAAGATATTGGTGGCAAGCTACTTCAGAAAAGAATCAAACCACAAGAGGGTCAGTGACATTGGAAATATGGTAGTTAAAACAATGCTCACTTGACATTTTACATTTAATACAAACCACAAGATAAGTCAAAATTGTGAGAATACTGAATGGTGTCATTGAATCTCCAGTGGTCACTAGTAGGCTAGTGTGAAGCGTTTTTTTGGGGTTTTTTTTTACATCGGATAGTCTAGGCATTGATTACTTTAATTCACTGCTTAGATAAGACCTACCATCTTCCTTAACCCGTCTCATGCCTAGCATCCAACTGAAATGGTGGAAAGTGTAAACTCTGTATTAGGTATTTTTGGCAAGTTAAGGTTTAGGTTGACCATTTAGCTTCCAATATCAATTCCTCACAGTTAATTGCTACTTCCTGCTTCCTCTAACCTTACAGACATGAACTTCATTCTACAGCAGTGTTGAAAAGACAGACAACCACTTTTGTCATCTGCCAAAATAGCATATTCCCCATATAAGGTAAAAGGATTTGTTTGATTATTAATTATATTAATCTGTATAAATAAAATACATCAAGCTCTTTTTTGTGGATCAGTTCTAATATTTTTTTTATATTACTAGCATCCACTTGGATTATATAACAATGAATTTTTTTTACCTTACTATATATATATATATATATATATATATATATATATATATATATATATATAATAGATCGGGTGTATTTAGGCAGCAAGAATTCTTTCATACAAGTTTTATTAAAAAAATACCAACAAGGTCTGTCTGTGTGCATACAACTTTTTATTTATTGTTTTTTTTTTTAAACTTCTGGCTAAATCGTTTTATGTCAGAATTAACTTTTCAAAGTTCTATTATTATATCCATCCAATTACTTTCCACTATTACTATAATCATTATCAAGGTTATTAGATTTGTGTGTTATTAGAATTGGGTGTTTGACAAATCATTCCATTTCTAAGCCTGCTGGAATCAAATTCAAGACACTTGAAGGTGATATAATTAATAACGGTAAAACTGAATCTATATATGTGTATTTTTTTATAGATACTTCAATTATATAGAGTGTTCCAATAACTTGGACCAATTTTAAATGTGAATTAAGTTTAAGCATCTAATGACGTTTTTCTTTTACTTTCAGATTTAACAACTTACGTCTTTGGCAATTTCTACTATGGAAAGATTAACAATCAAACAACGTGTTAAAGTTATCGAAGCCTATTACGAAAATGGACGTTCAAACAGAAATGCATTTCACGCACTTTGCAATTTTTTAAGTCAACATAATCAACTGAGTGTGCAATTAGAAAAATTGTTTGTAAATTCAAACAAACTGGGCCGGTGGCAGATGTGACAACACCATTGCATGCTTATTTACACTCGTCAGCTGAAAACATTGCTGCAGTGCACAAGAATGTGGCTGAAAATCCAGACCCCTATAATTGTCATCGTGCTCAGGAATTGAACCTCTCCACTACAGCGTTACATCAAATTTTGACAAAAGATTTGTCTCTACATGCTTACAAAATTCAATTGACACAAGAACTGAAACTTGCTGACCAATTGCAGTGAAGTACATTCGTCAATTGGGTGCACAAGCAAAGACAAGCCAATGAAGATTTTTCGCAAAAAATCCTCTTTAGTGAAGAAGCCCATTTTCATCTTGGTGGATTTGTTAATAAACAGAACTGTTACATTTTGGCTGATGAAAATCCAAAGAAGATTGTTGAAAAGCCACTGCATCCATAAAAGGTAACTGTTTGGTTTGCATTTTTTGCTAGCAGAATCATTTTTGTAATAGGCTTCAGGTTGTTTGATTGTTAATCTTTCCATTGTTGAAATTGCCAAAGACTTAAGTTGTTAAATCTGGAAAAAAAAAAAAAGAAACAAAATCATTAGATGCTTAAACTTAATTCACATCTAAAATTGGTCCAAGTTATTGGAACACCCTATATATATATATATATATAGGTGTGTGTGTGTGTGTGTGCACACGCTAAAGCTTTTTTAATTTGTGGCAGTCAACCAGAGATGAATGGTTACATTAGAATTTTGGGTTTTTGTGCTTTTGATAAGCTATAGAACCTTAGGATGATACTATTAGTTGAAGGCATATATTGTCTTAAATTTTTTTTTTTTAAGTTTTTTGATTGCATGATTAAATTTCTGAGTTTCCTTATTGCATTCTTCATTTTTTTTTTTTTTTTATATAAATACTAGTAGAGATGCTGTTTTTGTCATTGTAAGCTCTAGCATCCATAATCACAACACCACCATTATCTAAAAACAAAAATCTATCCATCACCTCCTCTGATAAAATTTATATTTGCTATGCTATAATAACCTCAAAAATTAACTCGGTAATTACATGTATTTACTTCTCCACTCTCAGATTAAACTCAGATTCCCTAAGTAGTGAGACAGCCTGGGAAGAAGTTTCTTCTATTAGTTGAAGCAATTTGCATGTACCCAGAAAATTTGCATAAAGAGAAGAAAGGACACTGTTGCTAACAGGAATTTAAATTAATGTTTACAGAGATCTTTACATGTCAGAAAATAAATAAGAATGACAACAAGGCTGAGATTGGAGAGCACAGATGTTCCTCTTTTTGCTCATGTATCACAATATACCATATTATTTCATCCTAGTATCATAGCAAGGCTTCTGGTGTGTATATTGCTGCAGAATGAAATTCCTGCTCTCCTTTCAAAACTGTGAACTTCACAAGCAGGCAAAATGAGCTGATGCTACACAGCGATCTAAATTGAAACAGTATTTTGATAACAGATGTCATGAAAAGATAAGTGACATTGAGTAAGCAAACCATGTTCTTTTTGAGTTAGCAAAGGTTAAACAAACTGTCACACTCTATATTGTGTGCACCCTTATGTTATTGACAAAAGGGGATATGCAATAACAGTTCAGTAACATAGCAAAACATGTTTGTCATGTTAATTAGGTGAAGAAAATTCCAAACTGAACTGAAAAGATATGTTGGTACTGAATTAGATGAATCATATAATGGTGAGTATGATGATGATGGTGAGTATAGATGAGAATAGAATCCAAGTTAAATGTGATATCCAACAGTCTTGTCATCCAGTTTGAGGTCAAAAATCTATCTTTTTGGTTTAGAGATTATATGTTTCATAAATAACAATTAAAATAATTAGGAAATATCCATCATTGTGCTATAAATGGTAGAAATTTATTCATCTGACTTTTGATTTACTATTTACAAGTACTCACTTATTGTAGACTTATAAATAGGGTAATTTATAATTATGTTCAGCCAAGACATTGTTTTTATTAAATTTGTTGTTTTAACTTAATAATGTATGGTATATTTTGTTGCTGATTTTCCTATATAGGAAGCTATATAGTATATTCATTAGTTTGCCTTAGGACTGAACTTGGGTCCTCTGAGCAGCAAAACTTATTGAGAAAGGTTTCTTCTATTTAACAAATGGAAGAACAACAGGAAAATTTATTTTTACAATGTGTTTCATGATTTAAGGAACTTCAAAATAAATATAGAAGTTTGAGAAACCGGTATTTATATATACAGAAAAAGTTATTGGTCTGAAAGATTTTAGCATGTTTCTAAACAAAAGGGAATTGACATTTCAAAAAAAAAAAAAAAAAAAAAAAAAAAGGAGCAATGTGTTAACTCTGTACATTTAATTAGAAGCATTTCTCTCAAGGAACAAATATTTAAAAAAGAGATATTTTGCTTCTATTTGTTGAGGCAATCTGATATATATAGTTAAACATTTCTCAATAGGAAAGGAGGATACTGCTGCTAACAGTAATCTAAGTATTCACAGGATCCTTTACACTAGATACCTCCTATGGTTTAAAATGAATTTTTAATAATGAAAAATATTTCTTGAAGCTTTTATTTTAGTTTTAATTCCAAGCTAATCAATTAAATTTAATATTTTCAACAAACAAAATATGTTGCTATATTTCAAAACTAATTAAAATTAACTGGAAGAACTTTTGTTTTGAAATTGCTGAAACTGTTGATTTTAGCACCATTTTAGCCACTTTTCATCAGAAGGTAATTCTCTTTATTAAAAAGTCTTCCAAAAATAAAATATACATTTCTGAAACTTTATTTAAAGAATATTAGCTGATTTAAAACAAATATTGTTTATTTTAAGTTTAAAATATTACAGAATTGCATTTTTTAACATGGCAGTAGCTATTTATTTAAAGTGTTGACAGCTTGAATGAAAATGGTAGGAACAGTAATTGAAATATTACTATAGCAAGAAAAAACAAATCCTGTTCATACTGGGCTCTTTATTCATGGATTCACCTGGTACTGTCTAGAGGTAGGTAAGTGACACTTGAGACATCTTTGCTGCTTCTTTCATCCTCTCTCATAAGAGACTAACAAACTAGATCTTCCCTTTGGCCAGCAAGAACTCTAACTGCTCTTGTTGCCCATCTCTGACTGCAACTGTCACTACCACTGCCCCCACTTCACATCTTGACAGATGGCTTGTTATCTAGAATGCAGCTTGATGATATAAGCCATAACTATAATTCTTTACCTTCCAGCAAAGTAGCACTTGACCCCAAATTTTTTTATTTGCTTATTTATTCATATAATCCATTTCTTTCCCCTAATTTTGGACAGCAGATGGTTGCTTTGATGATCTCAAATCTCAATTTTATTGTTGGTTGTCATAAAACTGCCATTGCTCTATGCACAGATAAAATCAGTTACAGTCCACTTGACCACATGAGTGTCCTAAACTAATCAAGCAGGGAACCACTGTGTCACAAAAGTGGCAAGTCTAAAAGAAAAAAAAAAATCATTGAATAGATATGAGTACATAGGTCTCTGTTCACACTCCTCTCCGGTCTTTTGAACAGGAGAAGAGGTTTATTGCTTGTTTCCTGTTTAAGATTGGGTTTCCAGTACCTTCTAAAGTCTTTTTCATTTTCTTTCACCCCCTAGTAGCCCCTTGCATCTTAGTTGCATTATCACCTTGCTTGGAGTGAAGTGATTAAAAAAAAAAAAAAACAAAAAAAAAAACAAACAAGAAACTCATCTCAGAAATACAAATTTTCAGAAATTCTTTTAATGTATTCAAAAATGATTATTCTTTATTATATCAAACTGACTTTTTCAGCTACTGCCTGAGATTTTGATGCTGCCTTTGTTAATATACCATGACCTTTTAACAGACATTTATCATCATTGCTGTATCTCTCGCCTCTAAATGTTTTAGACTCTTCTATTCCTGAGTAGTCTCCAAGTGAAATTTTGACTCATCTTATGCGTCATTTTTGGTTGCTCACTTCTGTTTATGCAATCCAATGTGCGATATGATCATATCAATGTAGTTTTAGTGCCTTCTTCCAAGCTAACAGTCTTGTGACAAATAGGTTGTCTTCCAAATCTTTAACTTCTTGCTAGTTCAAAATTTTAGGTGTCTACAGTTTTACCCTGTTATATTCATAGTACAGGCAGCAGGATATATTTCCTTAGTTGCTTTTTCATACTCATTATGTAATAATTAGTATACTGTTATCACAAGTTAGTATCACTGTTATTGATAGTAATTTCAATCTTAATAAACTGCTCCCCACACCTGATAAACATCACCTTGTCCAACAAGTATCTATTAAAAATAAAAAGCTGTATAAATTGGTATATTTCCACTAATCACAAGAATTTTGAAATGTTACTGGATTTTCAAAACAAAATTCTACACATAATTAATTTCCACTCTTTATCAGTAAAACAATGGAAATAAAAAAAGTGTTGTTGTCACATTTAAATAGCCACATAAATTAAACACATAAGAAACTGGATACTTACAAAATCTGTATCTAACACAGAGTCAAATACTGTAAAATGAAGATTGTGTTGCACCAAGTGGAGAGAGCTTGCCAGCTTTGAAAAATCAGCATTTGAAAATCCTGGCTTTCATCTGGGCTTGAACACCAACCACAGGAACTGGTGAAAAATATACAACTATCTTAATGACTAAACCATATGAATATTTAACTGTAGAGAGTAAAGGCTATAATATTTATCTTTTCTTCTTGACCTTGGGAGTTTGTAAAACATATGTTGCAAAAAGATATTTGGGGCAGCAAACAATAGCCAGAAAGAAAAGACAAGAAAAAAAAACATCACACACACAAGTCACAATGAAGAGAAAAAATATAGTGCCCCCAGTTAATGCTTACATTTACTTACTGCTTAACCTTACACTTTGCTTTTTATCATCACAATTATGCTATCATTTTTTTCTTAATCATTTCACCCCAAGGAAGGTGATAATGCCACTAAGATGCAAAGGGTTAGTGGGAGTGAAAGAGAATAGAGGACTTTAGAAGGAACTAGAAACCCAATCCTAAACAGGAAGCAAGGGATAAACCTCAACTCCTGCTCAAAAGATGGAGAAGGAGTGGTAACAAATCTGTTTTATATTATCAATAAGTGGAAAATAGATGTCGAATTTTCACTAGTTTTTGTTTTATTTTATTTCTGTTGCATTTTTATCAAGTTCAGTTAAATTGATCCACTTAAAAGGATCAACTTATTTTTAAATACATGCTGCCAACATAGAAAAAACTAGGATGTTATGATTAAAAACAATAAGTGAAAATAAAAACTAATGGAAAAATGAATAATACAATCTGATAAATACAAATAAAAGATTTCCAAATTTGACTACATGTAAATATATATAAACATGAATATCTTTAAATATTTCAATACAGATATTAGACAAAAGAATAGAAAAAGTCGACCATAAGACATTTTTTCCTGAAATAGTTGAAGTAATATCAAAAGAGTAACACTGTCAGTTTTTAGAAAAACTGATTGCTTGTAAATGACACTATTTCACACACCAAAAAGGATTTAAGTTAAAATGTAAACACTGTGTCCTTACCATACATTTTGCTTTTCAAAGATAAACCTAATCACGATCCCAAGCCTCATAATGCATTAGGGTTATAGATGCACCACATGTACTGCAGCAGTAGCAGCAATGAGTGCATCTAGAACAAGATAGCCTAATGGAGCTCATCCTTATTCAGGTTGGTTTTGAATTTAGAGTTGTGTTTCTCCTAGACTGGTTGTTTACCCAAGGCTAGAGAGCCCAGTCTGCATTGCTTTTTAACTCATAGCTGGGGGATAAAAGAGAGATTCATGCCTTTCCTAAGGACAGTTTTCAAAAATGGATGCAACAGAATAGCTTGGAATTTGAACTCAGATGTGTAGGTAGTGTTTTGGTAAACTAACTTAATCAGGAGGAAACACTTCTCACATGGTGGGAAAGCATGCTCATAAACATACAATGTATTTCAAATTAAAAAAAAATATGAAATCGGCAGTGATAATATTTAAGGACTGAAAAAGATTGTGAGAGTATTCAAATTTCATCCAGTTAAATTCTAAACCCTTCTTCAGTGTGGTGGCAAGCATTAAAATTAATTATTTATGTGAAAAAAAATAAAATACAATTTTCCTAGTTCAAGAAAACACTAGAACGCTCAAAAATTAACAACAGCAGTATATGTCAAGAAAACCAGTAGTCAAAATGGCAGCAACTGAAAGAGGGGAAAAAAGAGAAAAAAAAAGAAAAAATGATAAAGAGTGAGTGTAAAATAGAAAAAGCAACGAAAAGGACATAATAACAATATTTTATATATATGCATACACTATGAAAAAAATTTTTTTTTTAAATTGCACCAATGAAAAGTGCATATGAGAAAGATAAATCAAGTATAAGCAGTGAATTGCTGATACCTCCTGATGAGTGGATGGAGTAATTCCCAGAAAGTTCATCTATGAAACTCTGGAGTCAAGATGTTGAAGGTAACATCAATCAACTAAGTGGCAAGCCTTTTTCTTGTAGAAATTATTATATACACAAATACTGGAAGTTCAAAACAGCCCTAGCACACACGCATTAATGCTGGCTATCATTCCACTGTGCAGTGTGCACTGGAAGCCCAGAATACTGTCAGTTTGATGTACTTACCAAATGAATTATATAGCTGAGGGCCAAAGACAAACATCAGCCAAAATATATTGTTAAAATCCTTGGAGGATATTAGTCTGAATAAATCATTTAATAATGACAATTCATCTCAAGCAAGGAGGGAGGCCAAAATATCCATCAACAAAAATATAGTGATAACATCAAGGATGAAATCAATGTTATGCTAAATTGAAAATACTGTTCCCTCTATTTCAGGAATTCAAGCAATTTTAATCTATAGTAAACATTATGAAACATAGTAGGACAATATGCAAAATAAATTCTATCACCTAACAATCCAAAGGCAGATTCAATTGGCATCAAAAATATTCCAATCCATCTGAAAGAAAAGCCAAACCTGCTTAGCAACCAAGACATTAAAAGAATATTATTATTTTATGTCATTTGTTCCAAGATAAATAATTGAAATGGTCAACTATTTAATGCTTCAGAAAAGTAATTTATTATTTAGAGTAAAAATAAAAAAGATAATTAATGCCATCACATTAATGTTGTTAGAATAAGCAGTTTCATTTTATTTTTTAATAAATCCCCCCAGACCCTTAGGATTTTCAGCAGAAATTGGATTCCACAGAATGAAAACCTGTGACACTATATGAAAACATGTTTGGCTACCATTCAGACTTTGTGCCAAATTTCAATAAAATAGAAAGGAGGAGTTGGGTGGGGGGAATTGAGGTATGGAAAGCAGCTATATAAAACAGGAAGGAGAGCAATAGGGCAGGGTAGGATGTTGGAGATTGGCACAACGGAAAAAAGGAAGGGGACAAGTAGGGTAAAAAACCAAGAGGTAGATTAGTGTGGAGAAAGAAAAGGAGATGCAGTGAATGTGAAAGGGGGGATTAGAACAAGAGGAAAAGAGATGGTGGGAGAAACCGTTCCTCACACATAGACACACATGTACAAGTAATATAAATTTTAGTGATTAGTGAAAGACACACATACATACAGAGAGTAGAAAGGAGACAGAAACTCTAATGAAAAATTTGGAAGGTATTCAGCTGGTAAATTTTCAAATGATACTTCATTTAATTATGGATACATTTTCTCACATCAAACAGTTAGGCAATTATTAAATGGTTTTGCTCAAACAAATGTTCATTTGAAGGTTTCAAATACTGTGTTTTTCTGATAAAAATAGCAGTGATGACAGATTTACAGAGTGCTAGCTAATTGGTAAAACACCAATAAATCAAGCAGTGGTGTAGTTTACATAACTCTGTGGTAGGGCAGTGAGATCACTACCCAGAAAATGTCCAGTTATTGTGGCCAAAAGCCAAACTAACAAAAGAGTTTGAGGGATCAAGTCTCAGGAAAAAAAAAACTTAGATCATAATGTAACACTATTTAGAAACGGCAGGTTAATTAACCAATTAATTAACCACAGAAGTTAATTACGGGGATTACTTAAACCGATAGATATAACGAAAGACATACTGAGCGATATTCTTTTTGTTTTGTTATTTTCCCAGAACGGGGGATCGGTGAAAAAGATTTTTTGTTTTGTTATTTTCAAGTGCGAATCAAGATAATCATTTTTACTTTCTCGCAGAAGTTTGATGCTGAATTATGCCAAATTCTCTGCGAGGACAAAGGAAGGAAAAAGAGAAAGAAAAGAAAGAAGCAGAGGGACAAGACTTAACAACTTAGATGATAAAAGAAAGAAAAGGCCACCCACAAAAATTCTGATGGTCATTGTCATAAAAATTAGTTGAAGAATCCCAGAGCTTTTGGGCAGATAAAACATTAACTGTGTCATGTTGGCCAAGACTTGTGTTATCGGGAGATGATTTAATGGGCCGTCTGCCGACCGCACACAGAGTCCTGCCCTGGATTGAAGAAACGTCGGCTGGACAGGACATCTGTGTTCTGTTGAAATTCGTTTGTGATAACAAAAGCCATGTTATTGTGTCTTTCTTAATTAACCCAATTTTCACCAAAATTCCATCCACTTAATGTTGGCGAAAAACTTGATTGAGGAATTCCATATGCCGTGAAGTTGGATAAAAATTGAGATTATCATTTGACGCCTATTGGCCGAATAGCCAGGCGGAGGTGATCATGTGACGCAGGGAGGAGGCCTGCCACCGCCCATTGAGAGGATAGGTGTGAGATGTTACTGCGAGGAAGTGGGAAAACCGTTGACGCCCTCTAAAGTATGGTGAGATAAAGTATATGAGAGCAGAAGAGGGTGGGAGTGGAAGAAGATTTCCAAAAGTGGAAAATGATAAATATTTCTGACCGAAAACAAAGGAAATCCTTATTGGGGATTTGAAATCAACGTGGTGGCCACACCACGTCCGACCCCACGCCAGGTTTTGATCGGCGTCCATATAAGCAAACGTCTTCGGGTGTTTTAGACAGTCCAGACAGTGAGTAAGAGAGAGTACAGTCAGTACAGTAAGAGAGAGCAGTGCAGTGCAGTGCAGTGCAGTTCGCAGAGAGATCCAGTCGAGCCCAAGAGACAAGGGGACTCGGATACATAACGCCTCGCACAGGTGACCGCACGATTCCATGCCTTCCGACTTAGACTTCTAAGCAAGAACAAATTCGTTGAAATCCGACTTTAGATTTCCCACCAAAACAAGTTTCCGACTTAGACTTCTCAGTCGCTCGCCTTGAAGTTGTTGTTTGTGCTTTTGTTTTTTTTGTCTACAATTATTGTGCAGTATCACCTTGACCCGGATTCGGCTGGCACTACGGCCCGACGTCTGATTGATCTTGTCAACCTAAGATCAAATCACAATGTGGATAGGTTGAATCGAGATCAAAGCAGTTGCTTCGGTGACCAGGCGTTGGAAGCAAGCCGAGTACGACAAGTTGGTACTAGAACCCAACAAGACTTCAACCGATGTCCCAGGGTTAGCCCGTCACAAAGGACCGACGTCACATTTGGCGTCATGACTGAAAGAGGCGGGTGTCACAATAATTAAAGAGAAAAAAAATATAAAACTGAATCTGAAACCTAAGAAAATCCCTAAAGTAAAATAACTTTCTTTTTAAAAAGTTGTTCTTATTTAATACTTTCTCCTAACTCTATAACATTTCAGTTAGAAGAAACTCAAATCCATTCAATGATGATGAAGGTGGCAAACAGTCTGAATCAATCCATGGCTGGATCAACTTATTAGCTTCTTTGATGTTACATCATTAGTCATTCATATTTTATGGATTTTTATATTTTTTGTGAAAAAACCCAAAAGTCAACAGAAAAGGCTATGATAACAGTTTTGGGGAATAAGGAATGCATTTTGATGACTGACAAAATTCTGAAGAAACAAACAGTTAATGCAAAATACTACTGTAACTTGCTGTGCCAATTAAAAAAGTTGAAAAACAAAAACAGCAGGAATTTGGTGGTTTGAACTAGTCATCCCTCCAATCTATTCATCATATCTTACTTCATCTATTTGTTGCTTTCAAACCTTAAAAGAAGTTGGGAAAAGATGAAGTTTTCAAATGATTCAGCGGTAGTAGTAGCCACAGAACAATATTTCAACATCAAAAATATTTTTCCTAAGAATCAAAAGAAACATGAAAAAGTAATATGCTAAGTATGTTGAACCATGAAATGAATATTAGAAATAGCATATACATTTCATAGCTCTGTTATTCCCTTTTTGATCAAAGAGAAACATTTTTAACACACTCTTGTACTTACAACTGGTGACACTATGCTTTGTTACAAATTACAGACATTCATTTTCATAGTTTAATTATAACAAACATTTGCATTCAGAACTTCTTATTTATTTCAAGGAATTTATAGAAGCAGACCAAAATGTTTAAAATCAAAATCCAACCACATGTTTACTTACTCACAGAAATATCGACATGGAACAGATTGAAACTCTGGAGAGTTATTCCAAAGTCTGTACAACTTGCCTTTAATCAGAACAGCCAAGAGGCAAATTTCAACTTGACAAGCACAATTATCTTTAGCAAGACTGTACAACTCCAACTCTGTACTTCCTGAACAAGACAAGTCTACACAGTTATGTAAAACGGAAATTTCAAATTACTTGCAAGACAGGGAACTCGTTGACATATACTACAGTCAGAGGAAGAAGTTGTCTCAAGGACTCTGCTAAGAGTTTAGTAAATTATATATATATATATATATATATATATATATATATATATATATATATATATATATATACACACACACATATATATATAAAAAAGAAATGGATTGTCAAATATATTGTTTTATAGTATGTGATTTTTTTTTGTTTATCATACTAGTAGAGTTGGGTGAGGGATGTTGTGATTTTTGATTGTTGTTTAATTTCACAACCACATACACAAAGCTACATACCACAGTGCACATTGAAAGAATACTTATCTCTGATAGATGGAATCACCAGAGCGTCCAATTTCATTCATTAGAGTGACTACCTCTTATTTCAAATACTGTGGTGAATGAAAAAATAAATTACAATCAAAAGAAGAAAATATAAAAAGTTCCTACGTTTTATTTTGTAATTAAGAAGATACAAATTATTCATAAGTAAATATGGGACAAAATTTCACCTATAAAAATTTAATAGCCATAAGGTTAAACTTGGCATGTTGGCATCTAAAAGAGCTTGAACTTTGATATGTGCATTGTCAGTTGAAGCATTAAACTCGAGACAAAATAAATGCTTTTAACCCTTTTAATCATGCTGAAAACATTTTAGCAACAGGTTTAAGTTTTCCAGAAAAACATAAACTAACTTTCAGAAGTTCTTATTGATCTTCAGCCCTATGTCTGCTAATCAGAAGAACTTCTGAAAGTCATTCCCAATGTACCAGTCACTGTGGGCGGAGAGCCAATCAAAGCGGTCAAGTCCTGTATATACCTGAAGAGTGTGATTGATAGGAAGGGAGATACTGACCAGGATATAGGATATCACAGTTTGAATTGGCAAGCATCCTTCATTATGCTGAAGAATATCTGGGCCTGTTTTGTCCTATATCCGATTGTATGAAAAAGGTGCCAGACTGTCAGCAAAGAACTGTTTTTTTTTTTGTTTTTTTACATATTCACTCATCTGATTCATTTCTTTCACCACAACTACTCAGATTATCACTTGGAATATAAATTTGAGTCTTGCTAACAGTATATTATTTCTGATCTTTACAGTTTACTAATGACAATAAAATAACAGTGATTTATAAGTAAAGAAAAGTTAATGCTTACAATACTTCCACAAATGAAAATTAAAAATAAGATCCATCCTAAGTAATATTAATTTTTAGTTAAGAAATTATATAAAATATGTAAGAAAATTATGAATTGGTTATTTTGAGAGAACTAAAAACTCCAACTTAAATGTGATACATACACTTGTTATTTTACTCACAGAGTCAAAAAAAAAAAAAAGAGGGTAATATTTAAATTTTTTATATGTTGTAAGTACAGTGCATCAACAACATTACTATCCATTTATCTCAGAGTTAAAAATAGCTTCAGACACAAGTCATGGTGGAGTAATGAACAGCAGCTTAGATTGAGGAACTGGAGAGCCAAGTTCAAATTCCAGTCAAGTTCATTACATTCACTCATATACTAATACCCTTGGGAAAGGTATGAATCCATATCTTCTTCCCTAGATATGGGTAAATAGCAGTACAGACTCGGTGCTATAGCATTGGTTGGCAACTAGTCTAGGAGAAAGAAAACTGAATTAAAACCAACCTGGTGAGGGTTGATAACTCCGTCAGGATATCTTACCCAAGCAATGGATTACAGAACTTGTGATTAGGTTGGATGACTTGTCAAATTTAAAAAAAAAAAAAAAAAAAAAAAAAAAAAAAAAAAAAGGAAAAATTCTCTCTTCTGTCATCAGAAAAGTCTGATATATGTAAAAGGATGATTGAAATACTTATGCCCACGTTTTTTTTCTCAGTGCTATTGAATAGAGTTTTATTTAACAAGTTTAACATAAAATTCAAGTTTGATATCAGTGATGTAAGGTGTTAAATATACACACACACAACACTTACATAAATACACATTACATTATATATATATATATATATATATATATGTATGCAAAGAATTCCACTTAAATACATTTCTATAACCATATAACAGGTTTTCAGTTATCATATCAGTGTTTTATTATTCTTGATTATAATTTTGCTAATTATGTTCAGAGATAATATTTTAGATGATTACAAACTAGAATTTCATCATCCAGAGTCATTAAGATTTAACTTAACTTTCTAAAAATTGATAAGGACCAAATTTTAGACAAGTCTTATCTACTTATACTGAAGCATTTGAATAATATGTCCTTTAGTAATTTAACCCTTTGATCATAACATAAATCCAAAGAAACTATCTGTTAATAATACCAGTTGTTTTTTATGTAATAATACAGCTGGGACATTTTTTTGTTTTGTTTTAAAAGAAACAATAGATCTAAAGAGTGGTGATTGTTGAGGATCACATGAACTTCTTAATATAAAGAAAATACTCAAAAATTTGTTTGCACTAAAGTAACGTGTTAAGCCAATATGTCTCTATGGATCTTTCCATGATGGAATTTGTTTGAAGCAAAGAATAACTTTGAAGGAAATACGAGAATTATTCAATAAATAAGGTGAATTTTTCGGTATAAGGACTTCTAATACAGATAGAAGCTTACTCTTTTTTTATTTTTTTTTTTTGTTTTACTTCTTTTTCACATGGATTTAATTTCTTTTTCAGATTAAAAAAAAACCTTGAGAGTTTTGGCGATTAACAAAGATGGCCGACCAAGAAGCATGCTCCAAGATTGAACAGCGGTCAGTTATCAAGTTTTTGGTTGCTGAAGGGTGCAAACCAGTTGAAATTCATAGGAGAATGTCAACTGTGTATGGTGCCACATGTTTCAGCCAAAGAAATGTCTACAAGTGGGCTAAATTGTTTAAAGAAGGACGGAGCAGTGTTGAGGATGAAGACAGGCCTGGGAGGCCTACAGAAGTAAGGTCTCCTGAGGTGATCGAATCAGTCAATGACCTCATTCAGTCTGACAGTGCCAACTACTGTGAACTGTTGAGGCAGGTCAAGAAAGACATAAAGAACAAATGCAGGGGTCATCAGTCAGAAGGAGTCATCTTGCATCATGACAACGCAAGCCCTCACACAGCAGCCCAAACGGTGCAGACCATCAACGAGCTGGGCTGGGAACTGCTCCCTCATCCCCCTTACAGCCCAGACCTTGCCCCTTCTGACTTTCACCTGTTTGGTCCCTTGAAAGCGTTCACGAGAGGCACAAAGTTTAAAAGTGACAATGAATTCAAAAATGTTGTGAGCGACTGGCTGAGACATCAGTCCAAAGATTTTTACGCTGAGGGAATACGGAAGCTTGTGCACAGATGGGAAAAGTGTGTGACAATGCTAGACTTCATTGAAAAAAAAAAAAAAAAAGTAAGCTTCTATCTGTATTAGAAGTCCTTATACCGAAAAATTCACTTTATTGAATGACCCTCATAATAAATGAAGATAGCATTTGTGGTTTAAATTAAAATTTATAAAATAAGGTAAAGAATATCACAATTACTATTTTTAAAGAAATGAATGCAGACTTTCATTAGAAAGAAAAAAAAACTTGTGCCTTACCCTAAGCCAGTTCTTAAAAACATAAAAACTCTTGAGAGAAAAACATTTAAATTATCGGTATTATTACTACAGCTGTTCCTCTTTAGTCTGGCAAATCCTATAGTCTTGCACATTTTGGATATACCAAAAGAGTTCTTCAGTTTCAAACCAGGATCTGAACTATAATTAATTTTTTAAAGCAACTTAAATATGTGAAATTCTAAGCACAGTTTGAAATCGTATGAAAAAATTTTAAATTTGACAACTATTTATTTTTGTATAAAGCTAGATATGCATTTATTTTTGTATAAAGCTAGATATGCATTTATTTTTGTATAAACCTAGATATACATTTATTTTTGTATAAACCTAGATATGCATTTATTTCTTTTCTGAATCTTATTTTAAGGCAAAAAGCCTAAGTGAACATAAATAATTTTCATTTATAGTTTATATCAAATTAAATTAAAAATATTCTATTTTCCATACTACTAAAAAATAATTTTCATATTTCAAATAGATTCCTTGAATCAATGAATTCTTCAAGGAATCTTTTGATATCTTGTTTGAAGCAGAGTGTATTGCATAGAGTAGCATGGCAAGTTCTCCATGATACAGAAAATGAAAAAAAAAAATGAAAATAAAGTAGAAATTGGAAAATCATGGAAACCTGAACTTTTGTTACTAAAAAATGAAATATTCCAACAGTAAAACATAAAATTCCTGAGCTGGAACTTGACAGAACCATTATTTTGCATAAATTTGCAATACACAGCAAATTCAGTCACTTATGTGCAAGCGCTACAACCTATATTGCTGCAACATGTCAATCTATAAATAACATGGGGCCATAACCTAATTCATGATATTAACCTGGCCAAACCGGTCACCACTGGTTGCTGCAGGACAAATACCAATGGGTGATATTAGCACATAAATAGTGTGGTACACACTGCTAAGCATAGTAAAAAATAAAAGTTGTTTGTTTAGTAATTAGATTTTTAAATACCGGTTTGATTATCTTTTACAATGAGTAAATGAAAAGCTAGCAAACTTGGTAGGTGCACACTTTTGGCAAAATACAGAGCTGAAGAGCCAGCTTTCCATGATAATTTTATCATGATGGCAATAAATTATTTTGCAGTTTTTGTCAACACACCATAGATTGGACTCGGAGGGGCATGCTTGTGGATCATCAGAAATTGCTGAAGCAGAAAAAAAAAATAAATAAATAAAGATACCTATAAGTAGGCTATATATTTGTATATTTTACTGTTTACAGATAAATCTGTTTTTCACATGTTTTTATGATTTTGAAACAAAAACGGAAAATTGAAATTTACTGTCACAGAAGAACATGGAATTTGATGCTTTAGCATAGAGCAAAATAACAGAGAGTCTGAAATTGATAAATCTGGAGAAAGCATCAAATCTTGAAGAACTTTCTTTTCCAACTCCATGAACTTGATGGTAGACTGTATCATGAAAGAAAACAACCAGTTAGAAAAAGCTTATCTGCTGTTCCAAAGTAACATTTCAAACAAGTTGACCAATTCACCACTAATCTTCCAGCAAGTTCACATTGTTTTGTGTTAAATCTCTTTCAACAGTTGTAATATATCAGTTTTCAAGTCCAAGTTCTTCCAGAGTATTCATGCCCTTCAAATTTTATCTGGACTCAGACATCAACTAATGGCATGGATAGTAAATATACAACTAGGTAGTTGTATATTTACCACTTGGTATCAGCTACCAAACTTTACTTCCTTGAGTGTATATTAATTCAAAAGGTCAAGACTAATATGTAGATTTAAACTCAGAAAGAAAAATCAAAGTTAAAACCATCATTAATTTTAATTGGAAAATTAAACAGTAATCAACCAGTAAAAGTTGGTGGGAAACAGCTTTTTGTATAACTTTAGTGAAACAATTATAGTCTATTCAAGAAACAAAATTTCCATCAGTTTTAAACATATTTAAACTGTACTTTGGTTGCAAAGAATTAAATTAGGAATATTTATACTATACACAGAAAAAAAAATCTGCATCATAATTATTTTCAAAGGTCTTCTTTTGATCACTCAATGTCAATTGCTCAATTCAAACATGGGAGACTGTTCAGCAAGAAATTTCCAGCATAAAACTTTAGAAGCCATGTTTAATTATTCACAGTACTTTATCCATAAACTGCATAACTATTTTTTTTTTAATTCAAGTTGCATTTTTAGCTTTTTTAAAGGATGATCTGCTAAAAATGTTATTTTCTTCTATGTTCAATGTTAAAGTCAATAAATAAAAATTACAACAAAATACTTTTTTTAAATATTCACTGATATAACAAGTAATTTTTTTTAATGAACTTAATAAACACTAAAAAGCTTCATAATGTCATCTAATGACAAACACAGAATTATATTTTTTATCAACCCAGTATTTCATGAGGTACTAAGGCAGACCAAGTTTGGCACATTCTTAAAGTTAAAAAAAAATAAAGTAAAAAGCCTATGGTGCCCATTTATTACTAATTATTACTTCTTGCAAAATTCCAATAACAAAAGAATTCATAACTTTAGACAACAATATGCAATCAAAATCTATTCTGACAAAGTTTAGATGGTAATGTTTATATATATTCAGATCTATCTGTGTTTGCTAATTTTTAGTGTGAGTTTCCTCACTTAGTAATAGTCAGTTTGGAGTTTGTCAAGGAAGGTGGCACTAATTTACATGACAGTTGTAGTGTGGAGTGGTTTGCCAATCAGGGCTAAATACATTGCAATATAAGTTGACTTCTTGATGGAAATAATGTATTATATGCAGACCTCCAAACTGAAATTAACACTAGTAGCAGATGGCTTCTAAGAAGGTGCTTGTGTTGAAATTTGACAATGAAAGAAAGATTATCCTTCCTGAAATAAGTTGTCACTATTATATCATAACAAAGTCATTACATATGGATAGTGCTGATGGTAATCAAGAAAAATTCTGAATAAAAACCATACAGAGAAAATACAAATTGTTAGAAAGTTGCATGAATAATTCAGCCATTCAAGTTGTGGTTAAATAGCAAGAAATACTGGTATAACAGAGTTATATCATATTTTAGAGGTATTTCCATCTATATATATTTGTCCAATATACAAAAAGATTGAACCAAGGCTCATTGTTCAGTTCTCTTTTATGGCAGTCCCATGAGCAGGTTGCAATGGATAGCAAGGACATCCAAATTTATATAGTGCTTTGTATAATTGATCATATCACTAGATATAGTTTTGCTACTAAAATTCCTAAGCTCTTCCATTGTTAAATATATTTCTAAATATTGGGTTTCTTACTTTGGGATGCCAGGTTATTTTTGTCAGATAATAAAAGAGAGTTTGACAATTCAGAGATATGGCTCAAAATTTGAACATAGTTGTTAGTGCAACAGCTGCTCAGTTGCTTTGGAATAAATAACACATCGTGTGAGTATCATAATTTGACTTGTATGGATATGGTGGTAAAAATAATGGTTGATGTTCAATGTGATTTTGTTACATTTGGATGGATTTTAGTGCAAAGTATACATTAAACAGTGTGAATAATTATAGCTCAAACCAATTGGCACTTGGTAGGAATCCAAAGATTCTTACAGTTTTGAATAACAGACCTTCAGTTTTAGAAGGGGTTTCTACAATGCAGCAAAAAGATCATTTATTGAGTGTAAGTCCTCTGAAAAAAATAAGAGCTCTATACCATTGAATATATCCAGCATTTTCACTGAAGTGAATTTGATTAATACAAAAAGAATGAATCAGAAGTGGAATTTTTATAAGATGGGAGTTAAAGCAAGTGCTGGTAAAACATGGAAGAACATATGTTAGGGTGCATTCCTACCAAATGATGCAACAATCCAGCCAGATTGAACAATCAACATTTGACAGCAATTTTGGTACTTTTAAAAAATACTGATAAGATATGTAATTGTAATGGTGTCACACACAACACTGCAGAAGGACTTAATGCCCAAGTGATCTGGTGACACCACTCATATTGCCACTCCTAAAATGAATAATCAACAGATTCTTTATACTGAAAGACTTACCTAAGCCAGAACAAAGAATTAAGTGTAATTTCATCACTGATAGAAGTAATGATTGGAAAAGCATTAAAGTGATTAGTCATACTAGTAAGACAACAGAGAGAAATAGATTCTACGTTAATGGTATTCTTGATGGCTGGGGTGGGGGGAACATTTGGCCTGGATTTTAAAAATTGTGTACTTGACTGTAAGCCAGAAAAAAAAAAGGAGGAAAGTGTAAAATAAAAATGTGCTGAAGGAAGAGAATGATGCATTGATTTCATAATATGAGTGCTGTAGTTCAAACTAAACAGAATTATCCAATAAGATTAAAAAACAAATGTTTATACAGAAGTAACTGACTTGGAGTTTCCAAGAATCGCAACAGATTTGAAAGAAAAGGAGGGAACTGCTTAAGTTGACTGGTCCAGTCATAACAAAAACAAACAGAAAAAAAAATAACAGGTAATTTTTTTTTTTTAATAATTTTCTCTGTTTAACATTCCTTAGACCTTCCTTAGGCTGCAACACTTGTCAGAATCAAAAAATATTGAGGAGTTATCAATTTAGAAGTGGGGGCCTGTTTATAATAGTGATACAGTGTAAAATCTATCCCTGACCTTAAAAGTTGTAAGGGGATTGTTTCAAACAATCACATTTGAAATTGTACTTACATCATTGATATCTGCACACAAGGTTTTCTTTTACTTTTTTTTTACTTTTTTTTTTAAATACAAAGATTTGTAAAAAATGAAAAAATTAAAAATAACATTTTGTTTTCTATTTTAAGAAAAAAAAATTTTTTCCTACAAAGTTAGATACATTATTTTTTTTTTTTTTTTTTACAAAAATCTATGATAAAGTGTAAAAAAATTTTAGTGCAATGCGTTTTGTCCTTTAGGACTTCATTGGACTAAGATGATATTTACGTTGATGTGATTACATAACATATGCACATGAAGGAGAGGGGGACACTAAAATTTTAAATTAAAATTTTAGTTTTCTTTAAATATGTGTTTTGGGTATATTGTCTAGCGGGTTTCATTTAGTTTCTTTTTTTTTTTTTGTTTATATCATTTTTGTTATTAAATATCCCACATTGTGATAATAGAAGATCTGTCAAGAAAGGTGAAATGTTGTAAAAACCTGGACATAAATTGCTGTCTCTTTTAAAGTAGCATGTTTTAAATCAAAATTACAGTCACATACACTATGATAAGTAACTAATGCATTGAGTGGGTTGTTTTGTAAAAGATCTATTTTGTGTTCATATGATCTTTAAATTCCTTGAGGTCTCTCCTATGTATTTTTTCTAGTAATTATTGCAGGTGATAGACTAAATTATTGCTTTAAGTTTCAGCATTTAAATTATTTTGTTTTGTATTAATTCCTTTTATTGTTTTAGAAGTTGTAACAAATTAAGCTTAGATAAATTCTTTTCCATTGTAGTTGTGATAGAGTTGGTGGGTAGAAAAATATATTCTGATTTGTTGGGGGTTTATCAGATATATTTCATTAAAGAATAGATATATACATATTTAAATAAGAACAACTATATACATTTATAATGAAAGAACACACAGATACATACATATTCTACACAAGTAATTGTTTGTCAGGTTATTTTTTTTAAATATTCTTTGTAATTAATGAACAAATGGATATTTAAAAATTTTAAAGAAAAAGATTCTTTTAATTAATGGAAAAGCAAAAACAATTACATAAAATATTAAAAATTAGCTTGCAACAATGTAATGCACACCATGCCTGCATTTCAACTTCCTGTGTTTTTCCACATGGTTTGCATGCACCTGTGTAGTTGGGTTTACAAAGTTTCGGAAATGATTCACTTTATGGTGAATGTAAGCTGGGTGGGTCAACTTGGATTTGGCTAATTCCATCATATGCTTTCCAGCTGTCTGAATGTGCGATGCTTCCTGCTTCTGCCATATTATTGAGGGGAAGTGTATTTGCAGACCAGTCACCCACAAACCTCAGACTCAGATAGCCAAGCTTTGTGGTGGAATCATAAATACTAAATACACATTGTTCTTGGAAATAATGCCCTCTTTGATATTTCCTTTTAGCGATGATGGATTCATTTATTTTAACCACTATCCCAGGTCCTCCAAATTTACATTTCTCAAAAAAAAAACAAAAAAAAACACCTCTTAGAGATTTTTTTCTTTGTGTCTTGGGCATTACCATAAAATTGTCTCTTCATTGCTGCACTCCACCACTTTCATCTCTCTGCCACTGTCTGATACCGTACATTTCAGAATATCTCACCTTAAAATTCTTTTCTCTCTGAGAAATTGTAAAGCAAACTCATTTGTGCTGCAATGACTCAATAAGGTCAATTATCTTCATTTTTCACAAAAGTAAAAAAATTGCTCTTCTTTCAGAGGGACAAATTCTTCAACTATTTCTGAAGAAGAGTTACTATTAAAAGGAGTGTACTACCAAATTTACAAAAATTAATAAAAATATATCCATTTATTCTTAACAAATTAGGATAACCCAATGTTTGTGCATGAGCTTCCAGAAACTGAAACCTATAAAAAAAAAAAAGTTTTGAAAAGATTATAAAAATAAATCTTGTACACAGATATCAATGACATAAGCAATAGATCTTAGTCATGGTACTTTACAGTTAAACAGGAATCGCTGACACTTTATGCTGAAAGGTCTAAATGTGATCAAACAATTTTTACATGGTATACTGTGATTGAAAATTACATGGTATCATTTCAACTGATATGGATGATATTTATGAGAGGAGAAACAAAGATGGTTCAGATGGCTGAATAAATGACAGTGATGAAACTTTGGTTTAATTTTGTTATAAAACCTGAACAATTCTTTGAAGTTTTGTTACATTGACTTGGATAGGAAGCAAATCAGTGAAAATAATAAGTTAAGATCAATATGGTAAAAGCCTCTAGCAAATTGAATTTACAAACTATAGACATAGTAAAGAGCATCTCAGTGACAACAAAGTTACACATGTTAGCTAATCAAGAAACTAAATTGGCTGATGATACAAACAAGGTCTGATCAGAGTTGTGATATGAATAATCTGACCAATTATTTCAAAGGGAACAAAGTGGAATCTATTAGACAAGTAAATAGAATGCTCAAGACAGAAAGAAAAGTCTCACATTATCATTCCAAGTCTTCATGCTTTATACAGTGTACAGTTAGTAGTATACAGTATTTGCCAACTTGGTGATGGCGATTGTCAAAGAGTGGCAATCCAAGAGATTTCGTAGACTAGTTAAGAGGGTTCAGGCTGTAGAAACATTAGCAATGCTTGATTTAGAAGCAATCTGCATTTTCTACAAAGTTTGTGATTTACTGTGTATTAATGCATCTAACTTGCCTGACAATTCTGGGTTCTATGACAACATACTAAAAGTCAAATAATTAAAAAGACTAAGAATTGAGATGGGTATATTACAAGAAATGTTGGCCAGAGTTGAAATACAAGATACACTAAAAGATAGCCAAATTGCTAATGAACAAAAAAGATAATAGTATGCTATTTTTCAAGATACTTAGGCATATAACAAACCCCAAAGTATCTTCAGAGTAGTTTGAAACTAAAATGTATACAAAAACAAGTTTTCTAAGAAAAAAAAAAAAAATGTAACTGTATCCTACACTTCAGATTTACATTGACAAAAAAAAGAAAAAAGAAAGAAAAAGTGTGATAGTGTTTTTTTTGGGGGGGGGGGGGTGACTGTTGATATATATTCATGTCTTTCCGCAAATGGAAAGTTTGTGTTATCTCCCTTAATAATAACCGTTTGGAGTTTATCTCGGTAGGTGGTATGGCAACTACTTTACATGGCAATTATTGTGATGAGGCTTAAATTCATAGCAAATTGGCTGCTTTATGCAAATGTGGCAGGCAGACCTCTATGCTGAAATTACAAGTAATAAATTTCAATAAAAATGCTTAAAATTTCAGCCATTATTTTACACTACTTTTAACCATGTCATGAAAATATGACTATTATTATTATCAGGTTTTAACATGTAAGTTTTTATATTTTTTTTCCAATTATTAATCTTGTAATCTACACTTTCATGGTGCCAGTTTCTTCATCTCACAGATTCATAAATATCTTGGAACAGACAACCATTGTCATATCAAAGACACTGCCACTCCACTTACATCAACAGAACAAAAAGTTACAGACATTACAGAAAAAAAAATTGAACACTATTTTATTAATACCAGCAATCAATGTGTGATATTATATTATATATATATATATATATATTCTATAGTATATACTAACATCACAAAAATTGCAAAATCTATCAAAACTATAACAATATCTGAATGGAGAAAGAATCAGATGAAGATCTAATGACTGTGTGTGTGTGTGTGTGTGTATATATATATATATATATATATATATTATGTACACACACATACATACATACATAATACAAATAATAAAACCTATCAAAATACATAAAAATTACTAGAATTTAACTTATTTCTAAAGCCAGCAGATTGTTTGCCAGGAAAGTGCTAAATAGATAACCAGAGCAAAATAAATGAATAAATGTTCAAGCAACTCATCTCTTGACCAATTCAAGAATTTTGTGTAACATCATGGTCAGAGAATTTAATAAATCTATTAAATTATCACCAGATATATTTAAATGTAATATCTAGTAATAATTCAATATTTATTAATTTATTTTGTGTGTGTGTCTGTAATAAAATTAAATGTTCACTCATCTATCGCTACTTGGAAATTTGCAGAGATTATATGAACTCAGTAGTTGATGTAATCTCTTCAAAACTCAAAGTAGAGACAGATAATTGAACATTTAATTTTATTTGTAACTATTAATACTTTATCACTTTATATTGAGCACTATAATTACAAAGACTACTTGCATTAAAATTATATATATATATATCTTGAAAAAATACCCAGATCAAATTTGTTTTTTTTTTTTTTGCAACACACAATTTTTGCTATTGTAATATATATCATACATCCACCACCACTGATACACAAACAAAGAAAGGTAAATCTATATCTAACTGAGAATAGGTGCTTAAGAAAGAATGAAAATCCTAAATGTATTGTATATCATGTGAAGGAAAGCAATTCAAAAAATAAAATTTAAAAAAATGAGTAAATTAATAAAAATAAAAAGAATTAGATAGAAAGCACTTGAAAAAGTGCTGAAAATAACCCTCACAAAAGAAAGCTACAAACAAAATAAAAATTCAACAAACAAAACTTAAATCGCATCATATTGAAAGTATATTAGCACATTAGATCAGTAATAGAGGCAACATGAATTATAGAGGATGTACTGGTCATAATAATAATAATAATAATTTTAAAAAATTATCACAAGAAATTAATACTTCATCTTAAAGAACAAACTGACAGTATCCTACAACTGTGACCTTGTGCCAGAGTAAGTTACTTTATCTCATAAATCATCATGACTGAAATGATTATTTTCACCGAGTATCCTGCAACTGAACTTATGCAACATTAAGCAAAGTTTAGCAAATATTCATACAAAAAAAAAAAAAAAAAAAATAAAAACTTTATATAAAATTCCAACATCTGAACGTTAAGGAAACTGGCAGACAAAATCACTTTGCTATCAATGTCCTGACAGCATTTGCATATAAATGGATGAAAAATTATTTTTTAATACAACTATGTATACACACACACACAACAATATCTATGTACAAATTGACACATGATTCATTCCTATCTCAAGATACACACCCTATTCATCTATATATTTCTTTAGACAGATCTCTCTCAGAATATACATCCTAACATACACACCCATTCTCTATTCCATATCTACTTATTCAATAAATACGACTCATTTCATTCCCACCAACTCTTTTCTGATTGAGTGGAACAAAATTATTAAAACCATCAACGTCACCACCATTGTTTTTATTATTATTCCCCCACATCTGGTGCCATATCTTAGTAGGCTTTAGGCAAAAAAGTAAGAATGGCAGGAAGTGCTCCAATTTCTATTACAGTCAAGGGACTATTTAAGAAAGATAGCCACAGACCTATAATGAAAGGCACGACCACCAATCTAAAAAAGATTCAAGTATAATAAGTAAGAGTAAATTACTTGGAAACTGTTCAAATGCACACCAGCCAGCCAGTCAGCCAGGAAGTTTATAAAAGACTTTACTGCCAATCCCAAATCTTCCACAAGCAGAACTGCTTAAGTTAGCATTTTTATTTCAGGAAAATTAATCAAGAAAAATAACTAATACATAAGCAAGTTCCATCTGCTTATAATCAAAACTACAAGATGTTTTTAAAAGAGAAAAACTTTGGCCACAAGAACATTTTAAATGTGCAATGGCAGACAGTAAACTGCTTACAAAAAGAAAATTACTTACTCGATATAAAAATGATTTCTTGAAAATCACTGGGAAGTTTTATTTTCTAAACAAAGTCCAATATAGAGGTAACATAAATGTTGGTTTAAATTGATTTAAACATGTAAAAGTCAATGCAGATATAATGCATTCAATGTTTCTAGAGTGCTCTGCTATCAAAGCCCTGTTCCACACTAAGTTAAATGAAATGAAAATATAAAACTGTCAACTTATTTTAAAATTGTTAACTTCAATAAAATAAATTAAGAATAAAACTCTTGAAAGGTTTTATTTATAAATAAGTAAAAATGATAAATAATCATCAGATTTCTAGCAAACCTCATATCTTAAGTGATAGAGTCATTACTGATTTTTATTAAATATAAAGAAGTCTGAAAAGGTCACTACATGAAATATACAGGTATTTACCAAGTTTAACAGTAAAACATACAACAAGGCTCAAGTATACTACAGTAGTAATGATCTTAAAGGAAAGTTTGCTAACCATTGCTGAATGGTGGGGCATCTATATATGAATTGGAGACACACAGAATCACTATCCACCATAGCATTCATTAACTAGTTCATCCTGTAAACCAATTTATTAATGTAGCAAGTTGGATCTTTACTAAAAACACAATGGCTAACCTTGTGTCAGAATAGCTTTATATGCTCTGAAAGTAATGCCTCATTTGTAAGGAGACATATAGAGAGAGTACATTAACACCATTGGATAGAGTAAGTTTTCAGATACAAAATACTTTTTTTTCCCCAAAAAATAGTCACTGCCATTGACTATGCATTTTCACTAGTGGTGATACAAGAGAGCCAACCAGAATGTGGCTTGTCATACATATTGCTGTTGCTACTGCTAAAATACATCACTCACCAACTAGCTGTGCTCGCATTCACTATTTGGTCAGTGTGTCCATTTTTTTTTCCACAGGTAGAAATTCAATGACACCTTTGCTTTATACACTTTCATATCAAACTTAGACTGTTGTCAAACTTAACTTTAACAAGGCAATTTTTTTTTTAGAAAAATCTTTTAAAAGAAATTATGGATTATTAGCAGGAAAATTCAATCTCTACTGCTATACCACCAATATCTGTCTTTAATATTGTGGGCTGACATGATAAAATAGGAAGCATCACTTTCAGAGCAACCACTGTGATTCTGTGTGTGTGTGTGTGTGTATACACACACACACACATCTCACACATATAAATATTCTATATTAATAGAAAAATAATTTAAGTAAAATATTAAAAGTTATTCATTTTGACATACCCTCTCAATGTAAAAATGAGACATTTATTGCTAAAGTTTTCTACAAAAATATCAAACTGCAGTGATTAAATTTTAGACACTAAGTAAAATGTTGACCCCTTTTTCACTTTCATGGCAATGAAGTCTTGTGGATAAGTTCTTAGGTTAATATTTTGGAGGTCTGATTCTGAAAAAGTCAATATACAAATAAACAGTTATTTTTAAGTATTCTGGAACATTTAATTGTTAATTTAATACACATATCAAAGTAATTTTTTTACTATATATATATATATAGTAATTTTTTTACTATATATATATAGTAATTTTTTTACTATATATATATATATATATATATATATATATATTATGACATTAACAAAAATATTTCCAATAATTATATGTTACCAACTAAATCATTCATCAGAATATTATACTAACATTAATACAATATTCTTATCTGACCCTGATGAAAAACAACACTGAAGCTTTTAGTTGGCCACACATAAATATTGAGAATACTTTATTTGTTGATAATAATAATAATAATGCTCTAGTTATTTATTGAGTATTCTTATTGACAAAATTCTGCTGACCTTGTAAAATTATATAATTTTAAGAATATCACTGTCATAGAGAGTGAGAGAGGTGTGTGTGCATCTAAAAGAGAGACAGAGCTGTGAGGGGGTGCTGCAAAATAAATACTTTTATGATAAGTTCTGATTGAACTTTCTGCTATGGTACTTAGACTTTATGAATTTAAATGCAGTACTAGATCATCAACACAGTTTCATCAATTTACAGTTAAAATTACTAGATGCAACCATAAGTTCTATGCTAACAGTTTCTTCTCTTGCACTTCTCACTTGTGAAACTCTTCTTGCTCCATGCTTTCCAGTCAAGTTTGATCTTCAAAAATTTAAAAATGCAATGTCAATCATTATCTACTGTCTTCTTGATTACTGTTTTACTGCGCTCTCTCCCTAATATTTATTTTTTCTTCTTTCACACTCAGTAATCCCTTGTGTCTTAGTGGCTTTACTGCCTTGCTTGAGGAGGTGGGTATAAAAAAAAATAAAAACATTACTTCTGAATATTTTTACACAAATTCCGATACATATCAGAAATCAAAAGTTATACCAAAACGTATGCTTGCATATTGCTTCTGAAATAAGGTAAGTAAAAAACTTGAGAACAAATATTAACTTTAGACTTATTTTTATTTTATTAATTTTTAATTTTTGTAATTATTTTAACGAGTCCCGTATATTTCTTTCTCTTTTTCAAATAGTGAAGAATTTACTTAAACTCCTTTGAAACAAAAATTTAATTTAGCTTTTCTTTTTCAGTTTTAAAAGTCGTCGTTTTCAAGTTTAAAATCAATAGTGTTTTTAGACACAACTATCAACTAATCGAACTGCTTTTTTATATGAATGAAATTGGTGGAGCGTTCTTTAAAAAAAAAAAAAATATAACCACTCCTTCCTCCCAAGTGTTTGAAAGATTTTCGATAAATTAATAATATTCATTTACATTTTAAAATGGAACAATCAATTAGTTGAATTATGACTGCATGTGTGTTTTAAACTTAGCAAAAATACAAAATTTTTATGAACCTGAATGAAAAGAGGTGTCAATTGGAAAAGCAAAGAAGCAAGGGTTCAGAGAAAAAGATGATAAAAAAAAAGATGTAATAATATTCAACAAAAAAATGCAAATCAAAGAGAGCCCATCATTTTTACGAAAAAAAATCTGTGTTTCGGTTAAAATTTTTTAAGTTGAAATCATTTGAATGGAACAAACGAAAAAGCTTTAAAAAATTATAAAAGTTTATAACACTTTCTTTCTTCATAAATTTTGATACAATTATATAACATTTATTACTAAATTATAGAAAAAAAAAAAAAAAACTGAAAAGGCCTCTACTAAAACTAAATAAAAGAATCACTTAGAAAAATAAAGCATTGGGCTTTGGAGAGAATAAAATTTATTACACATTTCAAATCAAATATGAAACAGTCACATTTTTGTGTGGAAGACGTGTTAAAAAGAAGAAAAAACAAAGAATTCTCGAAGACTAACATCAACAAATCAAACTAATGTTTATTAAACTTTCCTTAATAATGGTGAAAATAAAAATGAAAGCTTTTTAACTAGGTTTTTTAAACTTCTAAAATGAGAAACAACGTGATTTACTTCTCTTTTTTTGGTGCAGTTGACAGTGTACTGTCGAACCGCAAACTTAAGGCTACATGGTGGAGCATCAAGGGAAGATCGAACTCAGTACACTCGTCGTTGAAACTAGTTTGTTACCGTCGCTCTACAGCAGGCACATTTTTTTGCTCAATACTTCATTTCTTCAGCGACATTTTTTGTTCAATACTTCATTTCTTCAGTGACATCCTTTTATATAGCTAGAATGAAATTTGAAAACTATCGAATAAAATAACCTTTAAAAAGAAAATTCTATGGTTCAGTTTCTTGGGGGTTGTTACTATTGCAAATTTTATTTAATTTCGTTATTTTTTTTTTTTTAAACAGTGGTCCTTTTTAAAATTTAAAATTAAAAACAAAGGAAATTCACAATTAAAAGAAAAAAGATACGATCAACAAATCGTCAGCTGTTTGTTTTTTGTTTGTTTGGAACGGGGAGTTCCTACAGACTGCACTGAAGTAAGTATTTTTAATTTGATCTTTTTATGTATTTATTTTTACAACCTCAAAAATATTGAATGTTCAAAGCTTAAGATTCAAAAATACTCAAGCAAGAGAATAAATTATTATTGAATATTGATCAATTCAATGCATTGGCGACACCCCCCCCCCCATCACAATATTGATTTAAAAAAACGCACAGAACTTTTACTGGAAATATTTTCTAACACCATAAATTGCACAAAACTTACTTAAATGAAAATTAATAAATAAAAAAAATAGTATTTCCTCCTTTGTTTTACCTTTCAGACAGAAAAATAACATTTCGTTTCTAATAAAACTGAGAATTATTCAGAAAGAAATGTTCACAAAGAAAGAAGTAGTAAATCAAATGACAGCCAACAGCATTACTAATGAGCAATTTTTCCTTTGAAAACAAAGAATGTATTTTTTTAGTTTCCAAACAAATCAACTATTTATTCTTAAGAGATTTGTCCGTTTTCGTAAGTAAAAGTTATATCCGAAAGAAAAAAGTTTTTAAAATGCCTACCAAAAAAAAAAAAAAAAAAAAAATATATATATATATATATATATTATTATGCAAAAAAAAAATAATAAATCACTGTTTTCGTTTTTTACGGCTCCAACAAAGAGACTCGACTTTATGGACTTTAAACATATTTTAAAAGGAAAAAGGCGGGAGGAACTTCGCAGCTAATTAAATTTTACTTTTCTGAATTAGGAAATGTATATTAACATGTTAAAATGCAAGATGAAACAGATTATTACAGTTGAAATTATTGAAATGACTTACACTTACACCAACAGGTGTCCCCTCCAAAGAAACCTATGGGGCCAACTTCATAACAAATCCGCATGGCTTTTAAAAGTCAAAGATACTTTAGTAAATAGTTAAAAACTAAATTTAGAAGCATACATACCATCGATACTGTCAATTTTTCCAGTTAATGTCAGTGAATCTGAGAGCAACATCACCAAAGAGAATTTGTTTTTGAGAATACTTTCTGTTACTTTTTCTTTTCTTTTTTTTATTATTAATTTTTTAGTCCTATAGTGACACGCTTGGTAATGGAGGGACAACTCACACTTGCTAAATTTACAAATGTTACAATGCTGTAATTATCTCCCTTAGTAAATATTGATTTGGCTTTATTTATTCAATAATAAACACTTTTTTAATTGGATTATATATATATATATATATATATATATATATATATATATATATATATATATATATATAAGATTTAAGAAACATCAGATATTTTATATATATTGCTCAATATTAAAAATATTAAAATAATATTAAAAAATAAAGCGTTAATAAAATTATGAAAAGATTACTTAAACTTACTAAACATTTAAATCAAAATGTCAATTTTATCCCGATTTCGAAGTTTCTTGTTAAAATTACCAGTCTTCGGGGGTTCTGGTTTTAAACGATGTTTCCAATTTTTTCAATTCCTTTTTTTTTTACACATGCATATTCGTGAATTTAACGTTCTTTTACATGCGCACGTTCATGAAATTATGTTTTTGTTTACGTCTCTCATTTTTGTCAGCTGTAGATTTTTCTTCCAGTTGTAAAATTTTTCTTCAAAATTAAATTAAATTTTTTAATGGTTTATAGAAGTTGTTATATTATGTTATATTATTAATTAAATTGTAATATTTGTTAATTCGTATTATTAATTAAATTATAATATTTTATTTAATATTTTTTTAAAAATTAAAAAATTTAATTTAATTTCAAAGAAAAATTTAATTTTGAAGAAAAAAATTTGACAGAAAAATCTACAGCTGAAAAAAATGAAAGACATAAACAAAAACAAAATTTCATGAACGTGCGCATGTAAAAAAACGTTAAATTCATGAATATGAATGTGTAAAAAATGG
>OZ038484.1:113900300-114025300 GCA_964036315.1 Acanthosepion esculentum
GAGATGTAAAAGAAAATAAACTGTTAGCTTAGAAATTACAGTTTATATCTAGCCATTTCAACTGTAAAATGATGAGATCTTATGCCAATCTGCTTAAAATCACAGAGTCTAGATACCATAGCAAAAAGTTCATAAGAACAATTACCATGAAACTATTTATAGAAAAGTCACAAGGAAGCTACATTATGGTTGTGGAAAATGACTGAAGCCGAGATGCCAGGTCAGGACCAATGACCTTGCAGATTCTTCAAGGATCTCTAAATATATAGCAGCAGCACTAGACTATATATGACAGCAATGGTTATTGAAAATCAGCAAGAAAATAAAACTTGCTTTTTTGAATAGTCAAATATTGCTTAGAGTAACAAAAGACAAGAAGATATGGAGAGCCATGATCACCCACACCTTGAAGAGATACAATACATAAATAAAAGACAGAACATATTCAAAAAAATGTCTAAAATGCAACAGTAACTTTCTTCTAGAAATATACATTGAGCATAGTAACCCACTATCCTTCTATTAAACCAGTGGTTCCCCAACTTTTTCTAGTTGCTGCTCCCTTGGTTCCTAAACTATATACCTAGCACCCCACTTCTATATCCATAAGAAGACACTTCTTTCTTGCTGTTAGGTGTATTACAAATTCAAAGCAGCAATTAATCTAACACTGTAAATGCACATATGCATTTCACAAAAACAAGTTAACCAAGTAAATCAATTTACTTTGCTGGTTTAGCAACATGAAAGAGTTAATTGGCAGTTTTAATGGGATGGATATACTAGATGCCAAGATATCAGCTTCTCAACATCATAATGAAAAAAAAATGCTGAGAGGAAGTCTTAGATCCCTGCATTCAGTAATTTTCAATCTGGAGCTGGGTGACTGCACTGAAACCCCACTCTATTATATATGGTTTAAAATAAAAAGAAAAAAATCATTACTTAGTTCTAATGCTAGTCTGCCACCCACTACTATCCTTCTTTTCCTCACCCTCACCAGATCTTCCTACCAATACCTTTGACAACAACCATTTGGGGAATTCAAGTATTAAACCAACACAAATAGATAAAACAAAGTTTGTATAAATCAGTTATTTTTTTTTTCCAAAAAGACATACACAGATATAACATAATTCTGATTTAAATCAGCAAGCCAAGTTCAAATTCCAGATAAGGCAGTGTGTGTTTATTTCACTTTAATGTTTTTGGAAAGAGCACAGGTTCACCTCTTCTTCCTCCTCCTATGGGTAAAATAGCTAGACAAACTGAGCTATATAGCTTTGGTTGACAACAGTCTAGGAGAAGGATGACTCTGAATGTAAAGCCCATATCGAAATCCATTTATTCCCCTAAGTACATTTTTTTTATTTTTAATGCCATGTCACTTCAGAATCTGGGCAATTATGGTTTTCCACAGATTTCTTTTCTTTATTAATTGTAAATTGCTATAATTGCTTGGGAAACATAGTAGAGTGGTTTCTCATTGGCTTCTCCATGGTTTTGAATTCAGAGTAGTACTTCTCATAGACTGGCTGTTATCCAAGACTAGAGAGCCCAGTCTACACAACTATTTAACTGATAACTGGGAGAGAAAAAAGAGATGGGTTCATGCCTTTTCTAAAGGCATTTGTGCTAAAATATACACAACAGACTAAACCAGGATTTGAATTTGGCTTGCCAATTCTACTTTCTATACAAATAACAATTTCACAAGCTACACATCCATTAACTATGGGTTAAAATAACAAAAAAGCTGGTGAATCCTAGATTCCCACCTTATAAAATCTACTTATTAAAATATAACTGTCACACAAGCAATTAGATCCAAGATTTAGGATTATAATAAAGATTTGATTATTTGCTTATATTTCAGTTGGTTGCTAATATTATAATTTTATATATTTTCTGACTGTTGTCTTCATCTTCATGTTTTTTCACACAGCATTTCAGTCAATATAGCCTTCAGCTTTCCTGTATTGTCTGGACATATGGTCATATCACATTGAAATACTGGTTCTCATACAGTCACCAAAGTTAAGCAACATCAAGCCTGGTCATTACCTAGATGGGTGATCATTTTAGAATACCAAGTGCTCTAAGCTTAGACATGCAGGTGGTATATTGGATAATGCCTTGGAATTGGAAATTGGAGAGCCAAGTTCCAATTCCAGTCAGGTTTGTTATATTCAATTACATGCAGATACCCTTGAGAAAGGTATGAATCCACCTCTTCTATTATTAAGGCTTGTATCAGTAAACCATTATTATCTCCAAAAAATTCTTACAATCTAAAAATATTTTCTGGCTTTAAATAATCTGTTTAAATTTACAGTTGATAAACCACAAAAAATAGATCAATCAATCATTCCTGTATTGTCTAAAGTTCTGAGATTAAATATTTGCATCGATGTTTCATAGATGTTTCAATGTACTGTTTTCATTTTTGCTTTGTTTTTTTAACACAGTATTTCAGCCAATATTTTTCATTTTTGGTGTTATTAATAAATTACAAAAGAATACATTCCTCAGCCTTTCCGATGTGATCTTCAAAAAACACTGATCTTCAAAAATCATTTTGTATATTTTCTCTTTTTCATTTTTATCATATCTTCCAATAATGTTGGAAATTGGAAAATGTTTGAATTTGAATAATCATCTATGGCTGTTTTTGAAATTTGGATTGCTATGTGATATCCATCCTCTTACATGGCAGTGAATGCTGGACAATCTCCCCCAAAGATAGAGAGAAAAGTGGAGTCAACAGAAATGTGGTTCTACAGAAGGATACTGAAAATTCCAACATGTAAGCAAAGAAGAAGTCTTAATGAAAATGGCAACAAAAAAAAATCACTTATACTCAGAATCAAGAAGAAATAGCTAAAATTTCTTTGACACATAATAAGGAAGGAGAGCTTGGAAAACTTAATCCTCACAGAGCATACTGAGGATGAGAGATAGGGGAAAGCAACGAGCCACCTACTTGATGAACTTATGTAAATGGATGATGGTACAGGTGGGTAGAAGCATTAGCAAAGGGAGAAAATTGCTAAGGGCAACAAGGGATAGGAAGTTTTGGAGAGTTATGATCACCCATGTTCTGAAGGGAGGTGGTATATAAAAGAATAAGAAAGACTGATAGTAAAAAAAACATTTTTTTGTACACATCTCATATATTCCACAGTTTTTAATATGTATACATTGTCTCTGGTTTTGTCCTAAACAAACTCTAAAATTTATCAGATGCAACATAAAGAAAGACAAAGAATATATCAACTCAAATGTTGTTTTAAAAACAACAAATAAAAAACAAGAAAAATAATGCGAGAAATATAGAAGTGGTTTCAGTTAGTCACAGAATACTATGGATCTGCTCCCAGAAAGTTTTTCTTTATTCTAAGTTGGTTGAACAACATCTGAAGCCAACACAGGAAAGAAAGTACAAATTGCATTGACATTATCTGAATATTTTATCCTCTGGTGTTGTCTTTTAATGATAAGTGCCCAGACAATTTTATTACAGATGAAGAGGAAACTTGAGGCTATGATGTGGTTCAACAGATGAACACCGAGACATAGACAAAAAATGGGAGCCATAAAGAAGTTTTAAGGAAAATGGAACAAAATGTACAATTCTGTTTAGGATCAGAAAAAAACAGTTGAAATTTCTGGGACACATAATGAGGAAAAAGGGCTTACAGAATCTGACACTCATAGGATATATTGAAAGCAAAAGAGGCAGAGGAAAGTAGTGAGTAACATGCCTAATGACCTTGTGTAAATAGATGGCAGGACATGAATTGTAAGGGGTTAAATATTGCTTATATGGATAGGAAATTGTGAAAAACTATGATTGCCCATATCCTGAAGATACATGGAGCATGAAAGAAAAAGATTTATATTTCTTTAGCAGCAAGCCTAAACATCTCTTCATTTTTTTCTTACCTCTGTATTATACTATCTTCCAGTGAGAGTAATCAATTGCAGTATACTATGGACAAGTAATTGTGTAAGCATTTACTAAGCTTTCTTCGACGTAAAGTGTCATCATCAGCTTTAATTTAATTTCTTCTTTGCTAATCGCTTCCTTTATGAGGATGACATTGATGAGTAAATTCACTGTCATTCATTCCCTTTTGCCATTTGGCTTTACAAGAGTTGATTGGAGGTGAAAGAAAATCAAAGTAGAAGAAAGTGCCAATGGCATTGATTTGTTTAAGGTGAACCTCAACTTGCCCAGAACTTGATTTCATGAACTTCCTCTACAACACATATGGAATGAGACATGAAGAATCCAGTTATGAAACTGCAACAGACTGCAGCTGGCTCTGTTATAATTTCATGTGGCATCTTCTGTAGCATGTCTATCATGTCTATCATGTGTCATCCACTGGTTCAACCATTGACATCTGTTGTAATCTTCATCTGCTTGTTCCACCATTGGGATCTTTGGGGTTGATTGCACTTAGTCTGAGTACTCATCTTTGACCTTGTCGCCAAGGATAGCCCTACCAAGAGATTAGAACACACAATGGCGTTACTCTCAGAGTCATTGGACCACACAAGCTCCTCTACCATGCCAAGGAGCGACCATCAGAGGTTGTTAAGTGTATAATAATAGAATTTCTAATAAAGATTAAAATCTCCAGCAATGACATATGAAACTAGTTGGTTAATCAATCACAACAGGTGTCTTTTAGCTGATATATAATTCAGCTTAGTCTGGCACAAGGCTACATGTATAGAGTACCAAATGAAATTCTAGCTCACTACAGTAGTAATGATCTATGAGACTAGTTTACTAAATATCACTCCTCTGTATGCCACTTCTATATTTTAATTCTTCCAATGCTGTGAAAATATATCATAAAACTTACATTGCCTGCTGTTGATATATATATACATTATCACAACATAGATGACTTTACAAAACTTGCATTGCCTGCTGTCAATGTAAATATACATTTTCAAGATGTATTTGTACATCTTTACAAAGTTTACATTGTCTGCTACCAACATATATATACTTTTTCAAGACACTGTGAAATGTCAGTGCCTAGCATTTGTGTTATAAACTAACAAGAACTTAGTTCTATTTCCAAATCAGTGTCGATATATATTAGTGTACAATATAATTTATTTTGTGACATATTTTTTGTTATATTGTGTATTGGGGTGTTGTTCAGCATAGTCTGTACTGCAGTGTATCCGACCAAAAATCAAAATGGCAGTAACCATAAGAAATCACCAACAGCATCTTTATAGTAATTTATTTCCAGTAAATCATAATGATAATGATATTTTTCACAAAATGGGCCAGCATGGCCAAGCAAAATTGCTATAACAATAAGCAGTGAAATTGTTAACATACATCTCATTAGATGTCTGTTTATTTATTAAGCTTAGCTTAGTCTGGCACAAGATCACAAATATGAGACACAAATTAATTTTGGCTATTATCAATAGTTGTAATGGTCTGAATGACTATCACTCTATAAAAAAGTAGTATTGATAATAAGTTTGGCTTCTGTCAAGGCTCACAATGGTTGTAACAACTTTTTATGGTTATTATCACTGAGGTGACAGTTATGGGGGAGTAGTTTACCCAAATGCTCACATACTCATATAACAAAGACAATACACTTTTTAAGATAACTAGTACACAAAATACTCAAACTTTATAGTGTTATTATTATTTAACCTAAATCTTAATTTTAAGGTTTTAACTGGAGTATTCACGTTAAATGACTTTTAGACAATTTTCACTAAGCTTATTTTAGTGAAATAATGGTTACAAAATATGTACTGCACAAACCTACTCATCTGCCCCCAAAACCAGTATTTCTGATTTTTACCTGGATTCAAACACCAACCTCAAGTGTTGGTACTCTAGTCACAAGATCAACCCATTTGAAAGAATGTATATGTATTTTATAAAGAGCAATAAGGATACTGTTAAATTTTGGTACATTGAGACTGCTTGGGGATTAAATAACTTAAAAACTTGTCATAATTAAACAATCTTCCAGTATCGTTGTTTTCCTCATTTTTTTAATGTCTGTTGTAAACATTTATTTCTACCATTACTATACTCATCATATATAATTACAATCATTTTTAAAAGAGAAACAATATCAGAGGTTTAATATCACCTCAAATAATATCAACAAGTTGATCCATTATTTGATTAACTTTTATCTAGAGATCATCTGTGATTACAATTAAAAATAGCAGACAACAGACTTTTAGAGCTGTGTTTCACTTTCCAATACTGAAGCAAAAAGGTTTATAAACAATTATGGACAAAAGATGTTGATGGGAAGACAAACACAGCAAAATAAATATGTGTGTGTATGCACACATATGACTTTTGTATTTTAAATATTGTCAAATGGATAAAAATAGAATTGGTAGGCAAATAAACATTAAAAAAGGTAAAACATTTGCTGTAACATTAACAAAAATATCTATCGGAAGAAACATGAATTTACTTTGTATGAAAGGAAAAAGATAAAAAATTCTGAGAGAAGTCTCCTGCTTATTTTTTGCATGTAGTGATGTCAGTATATATTGAAGTTATTATTACCCTGGTAATCAAATTGACTTAAAAAGAAAAGTAATTTATCTGGTTATCTCCTAAGGATGTGTGAGAAATCGTATTGTTACGTAAGTAAGTGAGGAGTATTGGAATAAGAGCAGTGAGGAAAAGGGGCATGATTATTACATACTCAAGAGTTATTAGTTATACTTAACATTAGGAAGAGACAGTTAAAATTTCTGGGACATAATGAGAAAGGAAGACTTGGAAAATCTGTTACTCACCTTATGAATTTAAATGTCGAAGCCAGTTATGAATATTGCTGATAAAGCAAAAGTATGACAAAAATGCTGAGTCATGTATCCACCCTGACTGTTTAAAAGGACCTGCTCAGTGACACTCAAGGCAGTACACACTTGACTGGCATTCTTCCAGCTCCCATTTCCCACTCATGTGTCTACAGTGCTGTATTAACCTTGTAGAAAAAACAGCAATTGCTATGGGCCCAACATTTTCAATGGTCCCACATTAAATATATCCAAGTTGTCTGATGATAACCACATCTTAAAATCTGGCAACATTAATGTTAACATATCAGGAGAGATGCATCTTTAATTATCTATCATTTGAAGTAAGATTGTATAGCAGCTCTTAAATCTACTCAAATTTCTTGTTAGAATTTTTTACCTCGTATTTGTCTGGGTTGGTTTATCATGTTAATAGAAATGAAATATTGACCTGTTTTAGAAGCTCTATCACTATGCTAGTAAATAATTTATGATTTAATATTTATATATATGTTTTAAATTTAGAGCCCCTTATGCTACAATACTCACAATTGTTTTATAGTGGCATGAGGCTTGGAAGTTGATTTACACACAGTTGATTTACCTACACCAAGAAGATTAATGAAGGATAATAATGACAAGGACACACACAGGTAATTTTAATAAAACAATATAAGGAATTTCATTAATTTACACACTTGAAGTAGTATCAGTAGCAAGTTCAAAGTCTATAGTTGTCATGAAAAGGAAATGTTCATACAACAGTTAAATGATTTGACACAAAATAATATTAAAATATGTTTAAAACAAAGGTAAGAGAGTTTGTTGCTCACTGAAGGGATATATGGTTTACATACTTTCAAAAGTAGATGAAGAGAGATCGTTTGAAATCCTTAGCTTTCTTGGTTTGTTGAAAGAAAATTCTTTGAATGCTGTGTGCTGGTTAGAGGCTGATAATATAATTAGCAAGTTAATTTACATTGGCAAGAACTTCAACACTGGTGGCAAGGAACAGAAATGGAACCTTTCACATGACTTCAGACACTCTTCTCTCATTAATTTAATTTTTCTCTTAATTTTATATCAAAATAAATTCTGCATAAGGGAGTGGGTGAAGGGATTTATTATTATTTCACACTCACTAGAATTTAATCTCACCTCAAGTCTACTTGATACTTAGATTTTCTTTTTGATCACTGAGGATGGGGATGTTTTTTCTGAAAGCCACAGACCAAAATCATAATGAATTTTATTGACCAGTAAAAAAGTTGATAATTTTTATTGCTTAAAACTGACTTCATTTGATTTTCAGTATAATTATAATGACTGTATTAATGGAGGGTTAAGAAAATAATCCTAGTAGAATGGTTTGTTCTTGCTATTAATATTTGTTTACAGTGCAGAGCGATATTTAAATGATTGTTTTTGGAAAAGGGTGTATTCTATATACCAACAAATATCAAACTACTATTTTTATGGTACCCTTCCTTCATCTTCAGATGTTCATATTTTTGACATATACAAGACATATCTTGTATTAGTTGATTAGCATTATTTTGTCCCTGTGATGCCTTTTCTCATCTGTTCATGCTTGAACCTGTGTATATGGATTCTACTAATTTACCTATTAGCACCGGAATAGAATTAAAAGGCATCAATTTAAGAGATTTTTTTTTGTTTCTATGATCATTACTTTTGCTATGGGTTGGGCATTTTTTAGGACACCATATTAAATACTTTCAAAATGTCTGCTGAAACCAGCATCTTACGATCTGGCAATATTATGGTTTAGATATAAATGGAGTTTGTGTGGTAATAAAATAAGTACATCCCATCTCCTTTCTCACTTGTAACAATCCACTATAATAAAATGAACGCTTTCAGCACTAAAGCTGAATTAGTCAAATAAAGCTTCATAAGCTTCTACTTAGAACTGTTGCTATTTTACAAGAAACATCTTTAATTATTCCTCATTTGAAGTGGGATTATATCAAGGCTGTTAAATCTAGTCAAATATCTCATCAGAACCATTTAACTCATTTCCTTTTTTTGGTAGGGTGTTGTCTATTATAATAATAGAAGTTAAATATTTACCTGTTTTATAATCTATCACTATGCTGGTAAGTAATTTACTATTTACTATTTATGTGTGTCTTTTTTTTAAATTTTAGGACCTCTTTATAACATATGCTGCAAGCCTTGCGCTAGCCTTTTAGTCTACTTGGTTCTTAGATTTTCTTTAAGACCACTGAGGATGAGGCCAATTCTTTCCAAAATCCACATACCAAAATCATAATGATTTTTATTGACCAGTAAATAAGTTGTGAGTTTTGGTTGCTTAAAATTCACTTCATTTGATTTCAGAGACGTCATAAGATACAGCTGTGGCATAATTACAAGGACTGTTGACACCCATGAGACCAGCTTAAACTTAGGAATTTATGGTCTACATTTTATACTCACCATATGAAGACTGTCTGAAAAGTTTGTACTCTTGGAAGGAAAACTGATACTGCACTAACAATTGGCATACATTAAGTTAAACTTTTTAGATTACTATGTTGGAAGTAAATATATATTTTTTCTCCTGTTTACCAACTGTGTTATTCAGCGTTGGTCCTGCTGGCTTCTAATTAAGGTTAAAGTTATTTCTCTTTACATTTCTACCAATAATTTTCATAATTGTAATTAGAGTTTAATTGAACAATTAAAACTTTTGTAAAAATCCACAATGTTATTTGTACTGACCTGACATCTCAGCTTTAGTCATTTTCTCACTGCCTTAACATAACTTCCCCTTTGCTTTTTCTATAAATATTTTCATGATAATTGTCCTGATGAGCTTTCCTCTTTGGTACCTAGACTTTATGAATTTAAGCATACTACAAGATTGGCGACAAAGTCTCATCATTTACAGTTGAAATTGCTAGATGTAACTATAAATTCTATGCTAATAGTTTCTTCTATCACACTTCTCGCTTATGGAACTCTCTTCTGGCTTCCTGCTCTCCAGTCAAGTTTGATCTCCAAAAAATTAAATGCAATGTCAAGCGTTATCTTTTGTCTTCTTAATTCCCGTTCTTTTATTGTTATCTCTCCTTAATGTTTTCTTTTACTGATATTCTCTCACACTCAGTAAGCCCTTGCGTCTTAGTGGCTTTATTACCTTGCTTGAGGTGAAATGATTAAAAAATATGTATATATTTCTTTTTATTTTATTACAAATCAAATAAGTGACTAGTCATAAGCAGAATATGATTTGCATATTCAAAATGAACACTTCTTCTTCACCAATAGATTTAAGTATCACATATAAGTAAAAAATCCAAGGGCTCATTTTTGCATGTTTACTACAATCACAATGCATATGTATGCCTTGGGCCTTACCGTTTATCATTTCTAATATACACGTGAATCCATTCTACAGTTTTATTTAAGGAAATATAGATAGTCATGACACTGTGCTAGGCTCAATTTCTACATTGTGGAACTTGGCAGAAGATATGCTTATTTTGTTGTATTATATATGGATCTATAACAGGTAGCAGTGAATGTGTTAAATTTAAGTAAATGTAAGTAATTACTTCAGCAGGTATACAAAATTAATTATCTGCCCTTCCATATAAAGTATCTATGGTGTAAGGCAACCACAAGTTGTTTCCCCTTTGAACTACTCAACTATAAAGGAAATGGTCAAACCTCACTTATAAGCAATAGTCAATTTTTTTTACAATGATGTTCATCCTGTACAAGGACCAAGAGCTACTTGAGGTAAGGGTTACAGAGTAAGATGCCCACTTTATGGGAATATATGGGGAAGATAACGATTAACCCTAAACTTGAACAGGTTAAGATTGTAGTGATCAGAGGAGGATCCATATAGGAGTCAGTTCTGCAAAGCATTGGTTCAATTGCATTGAATAAAGCTCCACTACAAGTTTAAATGTTCATCTGTTTTTCTTTATAGTGTCACATGATAACCTTACATGAGCATGAAAATACAGGCAGCCACAGTCAGTTCCCAATGGCAGACAAACTAGATGAACATCCCTTTCCTTATCTTTCATAGCTTGAGAGATACCAGCTATACATGATTGTCTCTGGTGAAACACTGAAATTTAAATAGGAAGATTTTTTTTTCCTTTGTCAGCATTTATCCTTGCTTATTATTCCAAGTATGCGATAACTTATTTGTTAACATAGGCAACTTTATTTTTAATACCTTCTACTATGACTCTGCATTGTATTTGCATATTTTATATATATGTTGCAATGTTCCACTGCACACATAACATGGGGTCCTCTTGTCTATTTACACATTCTATTTCAGTGTTAATTTAGACAACCAGCTCTAATAAGGAATGAATGAATTACAGTCGACTGCAGTTGGGATCATAGTGTCATTGTGAAGTCCACAATCCTTTTGTTAACTGCATAGTAGGTATTTTGTCAGAGCTATATACAGTTTTGAATTTTATGTGGTCCTTCTCCTAGACTGGTTTCCAATCAAAGCTAAAGAGCACAATCTAGTAATGTTAACTAAGAATTATTGAAAGGAATTTTACTTTAACCTCACCAATCATTGTACACTTAAAGGGATTGAAGAAAAATAGTTTTATAGAATACTGACTTTGTCATGTCAAGTATGTTAAAGAGGATTTTGAGTATATAATCAAATATTTGGACGTTTTGCTATGGGATCATGTTTAGCAAACCATTCTAGCAGACTATTACTATTGTGTAGTGAGTTTGATTCTCACTGAGCACCCTTTGTGCCAGGCTAAGCTAAGCCTAGTAAATACTTCTGATAAAATATCTAAAAGAAAATTTCCAAATTTACCATTTTTTGTTAGTTTAATATCCAAATATTAATATTCTGTTACTCTTGAAAAGCTCAAAAGAAAATGTTTAATTCCAGGATGAGATCACAAAGCAGAGAGTTTTAGCTTTGTAAATGAACTCCTGGAATAAATGTGGAAATTTAGGTTGTTATTTAATCATTTACATTTGGAATTGTATATGTTGCCTTTTTTTTCAATTGTATTTCTATGTTTATCTCTTCCCAAATGAACTGGCCAGATCTGACCGGTGAAACATGGGCATTTGTTTACAACTAAACCTACTATTGAATCACCCCAAACAACATGGTGGCTCCCATACAGCAGTGATATGATTCAAAATTTTAGATCTATTTTGTAATTTTTCATCAACAGATGCTTCCAATTTTATAATATTCTACAGATTCTATAATGGATTCAGATAATAAACAGCACCATTGTAGGATGGTACTCTGTCACACTGGCACACATATAAAAAAAATCATGATATCGGGCTCTTGGAATGGTCACCTAAGTTAATCAACTTCAATCTATTAGTGAATTTGTAAAACATTATGAAAAGAAAAAAATGCTCTAATAAAACTGAAAGGTCATCTAAAAAAAGTCATAAAGACAATTTGAACACAAGAAGTCAACTATGATCTGTGCAAAAGCTTTGCAGTATCAATGTCTTCCAGAAACAAGGCAGTACTCAAAAAACAAATATTTTCCATGTGAATACTATTACTAACTTTTCAAGCAAGATTTCTTGTCAAGTAAGTTCATGCACACAATAAAAGAATACAATATTTGTAAACTGAAAAAGTCTTATTTATAGGAAACAGAATGGACATAATTAAAAATGGAAAGTAACTATAGCTGTTTAATATGAAAAAAAAAGAGAGAGAAAATTTAAAAAAATAGGTGTGCTAACCAGTTACCGTTCCTCACTGATCAGAATGTGTGGAGTGATAACCGGTTAGTGGACCTCTTTTCTTTTTTATTCATTTTATTTTTAGGATTTTTAAAAATTTTATATAGACTACCTTAGTTGTTTTCTATTTTTTATCTTGTTTAATTATGTTCATTTTGCTTGCTATAATTAAATTTTGTACCTCCCACAAAGTTGTATTTTCATGATTTTCAGCTGGAGGTTTGAAAATTTTTGCAATATCAATATCAAGAACAGAGCATATCTATATATATAAAGTTGTAGCCTCTGTTTGTTTGTTTCTTTGTTATTGAACTCCTCCTAGGATTTTAGAAATAGACCCCCATAACAATATATATTCTGAAACTACATTACCCAGGGTACTTGGATAAGTATATTTCATTTTAGGATTTTAGAAATAGACCCCCATAACAATATATATTCTGAAACTACATTACCCAGGGTACTTGGATAAGTATATTTCATTTTAATCAAAGGGGATCCCCGGGGGTACAACCCCCTCCACGCACGCACACACACACACACACACTGAAATTGTTTTTCCCTTTGATATAAATTAAATTTAAATTTGAACAAGAGAATGACTCAGGATACTTAGATAAGTATATTTCATGTTGATCAAAGGGGGTCCTGGGAGCACAAACACCTCTCTGAAAATCTTTTCCCTTTGATTTAAATTAAATTTAAATTTGAACAAGGGAATGACTCCTATCCAAAATATAAGAGGAGAAAGCCAGAAGATGGAGGTCACATTGGCAAGATCAAAATGAGACAATATGGACATCAAGTTGCACAAGAAATCACCAATCAGTGGGTAGTGCCTTAAAATACATATTTGTTGCAACAATTCAACTGTCATATCACTGTTAAAATCTACTCATCAATTTGTTCAATCAAGTATTGCATCAAATACATATCAAAGGGCCAGATCACGATGTTTTTACAAAACAAAACCACTGAAAATGTTTTCCCTATGATTTAAATTAAATTTAAATTTGAACAAGGGAATGACTCATATCCAAAATATAGAAGGAGAAAACCAGAAGATGGAGATCACATCAACAAGATAATTGAGTAATATTGAAATGCATCATTTTTCTCCACAAATTATAACAATGATTTAAAATCAATCATCATTTTCTTAAAAAAAAATGTGTGACATGCTGCAAGGTGTGGATAATTTGGCTAGTGTAAATATAAAAATAGCAATTGTTTAATCCTCATACACAACCGACAGGCCATATATATATATATATATATATATATATATATATATATATATATATATATATATATATATATATATATACTATAAATAAAAAGTTTGGGGTCACTCCCTGAATTTCAAAGAATTACCAAAAGATGTTGCATGCATATTTGAAAAATAATTTAGTATCTTCCTGAAGTCTTTTATCATTTATTCAATAATAAAAATAAAAATAATGAAATTAATCCAAAACTGCATAAAGTTTCCTTAAAATTTTATCTCTTTGCCTAATTTACCTTGCTGGCTAATGATAATCTTAGCGCTGGTGGATTAAAAGTAAAAGTTGGATGCCATACACTGATGGATTAAATAGTTTCAGCATCCTAGCTTAGTAAAAGTTAATTAAACCAAAGAAGATATGAAACTTACTAATTATTAAATCCAGTGAGGCTTTTGGCATATAGTTTAAGCATGAGACAGACTGTTGCTGCTGGGTGTTGACCTCAATGTCCACTTTATATATATATATATATATATATACCATTATTAATTCTATTCAACTGTATCTTTTTTTCAGATGTTATAATGCCAGATACAGGTTTTCAGAATTTGGGAAGTGAAAGAAAATGAAATATTTCAACATACTGCCCCAAACCACTTTAAGTATATTCTTTTTCTGTGTATTCAGGATGTGGGTGATCATGGCTCTTGACAACCTCCTTTATAGTGCTTAGTAAAGTTTGTCCTTTTGTCATCTCTCATAAACCTTGTTCTGTCATCCATTTACGGAAGGTTATGCACTGTTTTCTGCTATCCATCTTGCCTTCAATATTATGTAAATATCAAATTCTCCAAGCCATCTTTCCTCATTATATGCCCTAGAAATTTCAGCTGTCTCTTTCTGATGTTAAGTATAAGTACTGTTTTTATTTTCATTTTCTCTAAAACTTTGTCAGTGCTCATATGTTCAGTCCATGGTATTCTCGGCATATTTCTGTAAAACTACATTTTTGTTGATTCTATGATGAGATTGTCCAGAATTCACTTCCATTTCAGACGATTGATATTACATAACAGTTCTACTCTTTTCTTTGCTTCTAACAATTTTTCCTGTTTCTTAATACTTTACTTAGCTTTTAGAAGGCACCTTTCATTATCCGAATGCCCCTTCAGATTTCAATGTCACATTTTCATAGCCAACCTCTACTTAAGTATATCATGGGTGGTAAATTGGAAATAAAGCCTAAAAATAGACAACCATCAGTCATTGATTATGTTGATTTAAAACACAAGGTAGATCTGACTGGTGAAACATGGGCAGTCATCAACATTTGAAAACTTTCAAAAGAGCCAGGAAAATCTAAAGATACCATATAAAGTGCATTACATAAGCACTGAAAAACATTTGAAGGGCTTTAGCAGGACAGTTATCAAATTTAACTAAGATTTTGCATGTTAGTGTACATCCACTAAATTTGTGAAATTGGCTTTATTGAGATGTTCAGATATTTCTTGTTGGATAGCAAAAGAGAAAAGCAAGTTACATCACTATATCACTAATAACAAATTTATTTTGCATTACTTACTTTATAGAACTTGAATAGTTTGATAAAAAGAAATAGTGTACCAAGGAAAGTCGACTTGAAAAGTTCTTTCGTATTGTTGTCAACTACTAGTTATTTTGGTTACCTTTGATTTTATCTAATGTTTGGTTTCACCTTGCAATTGTGGTAATAGAAAAATGAAATAGTCTGACAGGTAACTACTGTAGTTCAGGGTCACTGTCTGCATGGCTATACCATTAAGTGTCCTTTTATAAAGTTAGCCTCCATAAAAGTGGCTTAGATGTATTTAGATGTTTTTTTTTTTGTTGTTTTTTTTTTGCTGGATGAAAAACAGTTTTATTTTAATGTTGAGCCAATATAGGATATTGTGTGTCAAGCCAGAAATAGATTCCTCTGATGGACTTTTATTGCTTTCTAATTGTCAGTGTGTTACAAGCTGTCAGAGTGAAAATTTCCATTAGGATTTTTTTCTTTTAATAGTTTCTAACAGGATATTCTTGATTTATGATGAGTTGGATATGAGAGAAATAGATGAATTTAGTTCCAATGATGATTTTTACTTTGGTAGCATTGGCAGTAGACCAAGTACATTGACTGTTGATGGCAATTCATACTATTTTATTTACATTATATTTTATATCCAGTTTCCATGGAAATGACCAAAACTTATGTCACATCATGTTGAAACACCGGTTCCCGTATGATCACTAAAATTAAGCAATGTTAAACTTGGTTAGTACTTAGATGGGTGACCACTTGGGACTACCAGGTGTTGTAAGCTTGGATGTACAGATGGTGTAACAGATAATAGCTGGGAATTGTTAATCAGAGAGCCAAGTTTCAGTTCACATTGGGTTTGTTGTATCTACTTATGTGCAAATATCTATGGAAAAAGTATGAATCCATCTCATCTTCTCCAGCTATGAGTTAATTATATAATACTTGTATCAGTAAACCATTATTACCTCCCCATAAAAAATTCTTACAATCTAAAAAATATTTTCTGGCTTTAAATAATCTGCAAAGGGTTGATAAGCCATAAAAAATAAATGAATCAATCAATCAGTCAAGAACCAGATAATCATGATTAAAATATCTCTATATTTAGCCTGAGTATAATTTAATCAGAATATATATTGTATAAAGAAGTTAATTTTCAAAGAAAAGTGACAAACTGAATTTAACACTAAAACTGGTAAAATCATATATAATAATGAACATGTGGGACTTTTTGTTTGTTTCCCTGTTCATATTAATAAACTTGCCAATTGTTGGGTAATAATTAGTAACCTGGTCTCACTACACAAAATAAGAAAATCTCTTGTAACAGTGCATCCCAGATGATTTGGTTGCTTCCACTTCATCCCTGGGCCCCATGCCCACATTGTGATTTGAATAATCACTCAGGTCAACTAATGAAGATATTACTTGAAACACCCATGTGGATTAGAGATAGATTTGTATAGATGATGGCCCTTCCAAATAGGGAAGAGAAACACATATTAGCCAAACAGTAACAATGACAGAGTTACAGAAGCAATTGAACCCTTCTCATTGAATTTAAGAACCATGAGTGTTCAGGAGTTTCAGTCAGTATATGCTCTGTTGGATGTGTAGCAGTGAGAAGGGCAGGGTTTGTAAAATACCATGTGTGAAATCTCTTGAGTCAAGGGGAAGTAACAGCATGTTCATTTCACTTATAATCATAGGGTGGCCGCCAAATGCTTCCTCTAACTCAAAAGTTTTTATATTAATGGGTGCTTGGAAAAAGAGAAAAAATATCTTGGTTTCTGCCACTCTCCAAGGCCCACTACAGGCATTAGTATATCTGTGATATAATAACACCTTAACAAAACAGAAAGAAGGACTGGAATACTGCAAAGAAATTAATTCCAAAAAAGAGTTTTATAAACAACACTGAAGTGCACAAATATAAGTCATATTAAAATGTAATATATGAATATATACATATATGCCACAAATTGTCCCACACGGAGAAATTAAAATGCATATAAATAAAAAAGGAAAACAGTATTAGAAGAGGACAGATAAAAAGGGCCCCGCGTCTAGTTATTTGGTTGAACTCTCTGCCCTCGGGCAGAGAGGAACCCGGATGAAGCTATGCCGAAGGGCAGAGTCTCATTCGGGGTGGTAGACTATCCCTGAACCCATTCTTACGGGTTCCAATAGGGAATATTTTTGGCCAAGCCTACGAGCTCGGAAAACCCACATTAAACCCGGCCTTGTGCCACATGTAACCCTGGGGGGGGGAGCTAAATATTACTTGTAATGTCCCTTAGAAGGACATTGATATGTCTTACATTCCTATTTAGGGTATGGTCAGCTGATCAACAAGTGACTACCACATCTTCCCCCATTATGAGCCAGGCTGCAGATGAATATTCATACAAATTAAATATTATGTGACCCTCAAGGGCTCCTTAATATATTTCACCTCTTCCTGTCAAAGGGGAAATAATCACTTTCTGCATTCCCACAGTATGTATTTATATTATTTGTGATGATTGACTTTTACCCTGCAAATTATCTGTTCTCTAGTATAAAGATATGTTATAACGAAAGTGTGGACAATTTTTGACTTACCCTCATAAATACATGGGTTAATCAAATGTGCTGGTAGTGTTGTTTTTTGTACTAACATCATCACATACTATACTCATAGCTTTTTTATATGCAATCATATATTTAATAAATTTTATTGTGTAAAAATGATATATACATTATTTGACCACTGTAATCAAAAACATACTGATTTCTTTTCAATATGGTACACTCTCTTCAACTCCGCCCTGTAATTTGTCATTGTAAAAAAAATATCAATATCAGTCAGGTACCATAAACAAGAACCTCTTTCTTTCAACATAGTGAAATTAGATTCATAACTTTTTGAAATTGGCACTGAAAATTTTTATGATGTTCTTGAAATATAATATGACGTAGCCTCCTTCAACTCAGCAAAATTGTATTCTCAACCTATGAAATTACTGAAGAGTGTTGTGGTAACTCAAGACATGCTCACTGCCATATAAGCGTCATTTTACCATATTAATGGAATTTAAGAAACTTTAAAAATTATAACATTAAATTAATAACAAATTTATAAAACTATAAAATTTCATTGTTATAGTAACACAAGGTATGCTCAATGCTACTCTAAGTGAGCAAGCATTATGTTACCATAACGACAGAATTTACAAAGTTAAATAAAATTATAACATTATAATTTATATATAAATATATATATTATGTGATTGAAAGGATATCTATAGGATCCACGAAGAATGAATTTAAAATAAGGTGGAGACAACACAAAAGCTTCTTCAATAATATTAGAAATAGAAATCAGACATCCCTATCTAAATATTTTTGGCATTTAAAAGAAACGAATAAAACACCAAAAGTAAAATGGAAAATAATAAATACAACAAGAACTTGTAAAACCTGGGATGATGACCCATGCTTTTATGCCTACATGAAAAACTACACATTATTAAGTTTCTAAAAAACGAAAATTATTAAATCAAAGACATGAGATAATGGTTTTTTGCTGACACCAACAGACATTTGCCTTAAATAATTAGTTTTAAAAATTTTTAAATTTCAGTCTATAAACAACTTCAATTAAAACAATAGGTTTAAAAACTTAACCCAATCATAAGCTAAAAAAACCTTTAAGTCATCAACAAAAAAACAAATTGTAGTTCAATACAACGTAGTCATATACAAACAACCCTTTTAGAAAAAAATCTTTATGTATGCAAATACACATTTAACGGCGTAACAAAAGTGCCAAAACATTTCTGTCGTTGAAATAGACCAGACGATATGTGTTGAATGGATGTCATAATTCGATTAAAAAAAAGGCAACGGACCCTACTTTGACTTAACCTCTTTTCTAAAGTAACTAATATGTTGATACAATAGTTGTCAGTGAAAATGAATAACCTACTGCCTCTTATTAAAATGATTAGTTTTCTCCATACCCATAGAAATTAATATTATGAATGTATATGCTTATAAAGCTCCATAAATTTCAAAATCAGTTATTCCAAAATTCACTTGAGGATAAAACAGAACTAGCTGCTTTAATTTAATTTCTATAAATTAAATTGAAGTTTTTAGCTTCTGTTTGTGAAACATGAGAACTCTTATGTAGTGATGGAATCATATTTTTTTAAAAAAATAATTATAATATAGGCTCTACTGTTGTATCGAGCACTGTTTTTAAAAAATAAAAACAAAAAACTAAAGAACTTTGGATTATTAACCTAATGGTTCTTTCCTATTTTTCTATATACTTATACACGCACACACACACACACACACACACACACACACACACACACATATATATATATTCAATAAATTAAGAAAAATTCAAGTGACTTATCTGATTAGTCAACTGAGTTTCACATCAAAATTTATCAAACATCTGGCCCCAAAGTGCATTCCAATGTAAAAAATGTGTCAGCTATAAGATAAGTCACTTGAACTTTTCTTAATTTATTGAATATTATAACTCTAGTTATCTATTGGGAGCTTTTTGGCAGACATTCTACTAACCTGAAAAAACATATAAAATTCTTATAATTTTCATGTATTTTCTCAATTGTATTATTATTCTTATTCTTATTATTATTATTATATGTTTATATATATATATATATATATATATATATATATATATATATATATATGCATATGTTTATATGTGTCTTCATGTGTGGTTGAAAGGAAAGTTCTTGTGGCTTGTAAAATATTATTATTATTAAGAAACCATGAGAATTTTCCTTCCAACCAAATATATATATATATATATATATATATATATATATATATATATATATATATATATATATATATATATATATATAATGGATTTTAAAAAGTAACCTACCTACTATATTCAAATGATTACTACCTTTACAAACTGTTTAGAATGTTTGTCAAAGACCACATAGTACAAAACACTTGTGTTTCATTAAAGTAAAGTTTTTGTTTTGTTTTTTTATCAGGAAAAAAGGACATAATGCATAATTGATCATGTCTTCCTCTGTATTGAGTTTAACTCTATAAAGTTAACATCTACAATTATAAATAGTTTAGAAATAAATTGAGTCTGGAAAGAGATAAGTTTAGTGGATCAATAATTATGAGTTTTAATATTATTTCAATACTGCTTTTGAGAGTTTGAAATTAAAAATGAATAAAAGCCCGACTTATTGAAAAATATTAATTCATGTCATTCTAATGACTATCACATGTTTTTATGCCCTCAGCTTATGAATATAAATGATATATGCCTTATATATCATCAGTTTGATTGATTTTCTACAGCTTATCAACCCTTTGCAGGTTATTTAAAGCCAAAAAATATTTTTATATTGTAAGAATTTTTTTCGGTGATAGATATAATGTTGTTTATATGTCTAATGAACATTTTTCTTGCATTACAACTCTTTCCATGTTTATGCAATCACTGGGGTCCCACGGGTTAATACTTTATTTTAATTTGTTGTTATTCTTCTTCTATGTGCCATGGCTCTTCAGGACGTGGGTGATCATGGCTCTCCACAATATCCTGTTCTTTGTAGCTCTTAGTAAATTTTGTCTTCTTACTTTTTCTCCTAATGGCTGCTTACATACAGACATTCCCTTCACGTCCTCTGTATCGGCAAAGTCAGATTCGCGACTCCACTAATTCATTCCAGGCCTCTCTCAATGTAACCAATTTGACCTTGGTCAACATGCCCACTAAATCCATCAACTCCAGGCCTTACCACCTCTATCCTCCATACAAAGCCGTTTCTTTCACTCATATAGAGACATATACTCATGACCCACCCTCCTCCAAACACTCACACCATGCCCACAGAAACATTCCACTTACATTCTCTGTATCAGCAAAGTTAGCTTCATTGCTTTGCTAATCCACTAATCCAGGCCTCTCTCAATGTCACCACCATGACCTCAGTCAACAGACCTGATAAACATATCAACTCCAGGCCTTACAAAAACTCACCTTCCTTCAATATTGCCTTCCTTACAAATTCACTCTGACACCAATTAAAGAACCATATATCAACAATTTTGTTATCTTTTTACACTGCCTAACAGGCTGGTTATTGTGATTTTAATTCTCCCATTCAACCAGAATCTGAAAATAACAGACATTTCCACTTGATCAAGCTTTACTAATTCACTCCAGGTCTCTTTCACCATGACCTTGGTCAGCCAAACGCATCAAATTCAGGCTTTACCAATTCTACCAACATTTACACACAGAGACATTCTGCTTTCATCTAGTGTACTGGAAAATACAAATGAATTTTATATTTACAATTTTTGTCTTCTCTTTTTGCCTCACTGTTAGTACTGTTGTTTTGTTTGTTCTCATGTGCTACTATATTCATATTTATAACATTTAGAACCACATTTTTGCTGCCTCAAGCCTTTTCTTCATCTGTGATTGTCCAGCATTCACTGCCATATAGGAATACTGATATTACATAACAGTTCAGTACTCTTTTCTTCATTTCTAATTAATTAAAGGCATCTTTTGCTTTCCCAATGTAACTTTAGATTTTGGGGTTTCATTTTATATCCTCTGTTAAAATATTTCCTAAATATTTAAATTTTTGTAATGGCTGGATTTTAGTGAAAAAATTTAATATATTTAAATATCAAGGAAATATTTTAACAGAGGATGAAAAATGCAATACCAAAATCCAAAGGCACATTAAAAGCATCTCTTTATTCAAGAGGAATTTTCATACTCAGATATGCATTTCTAGAATATTATTGTAAAGCCTGATCAACTTTTATGTGTAGTATGCGACTCAACCCCAATGATACCAGAATAGACTTTGCACTCAATATCACACCCAATCATCAAAGAAAGCAGATACATCAGTGGGTTGACCTGAAAGATGACCTCATGGCACCCAGGTACAGATTGCCGCTTCACCTGATGTCAGTGTCTGATCTAACATTATGTGTAATCAACCCATCTGCTCCTAGAATGTGCATGCTTAGGAGAAAATGTATGGTAGGTAGGTATATAAACACCCCTCACCAGAAGAGAAGCAGATTCACTTACAGTGATGCAAGAAATAGGGCCCATATACAAAGAAGGCTCCAGGGCCAATGGTAACTAAGTTAAATAAAGAAGGTAATGTTGTAGGGGACCGGCCATGTGAGTGTGGAAGAAGTAGAGAAGATGAATTATTTCTGCTTTAAGACTTCGATGACCGGTCCAGCTACATAAAAATGTTGGACCTTAATCTTTGCAGTCCAAAGGAACAAACAAGACAGATATATGTATGCGAACAAATATATATTATTAACAAACAGGTTAAAACAGATTGATACACAAATTTACAAATACAAATTTAAAACATGTATAAAACGTTTAGTGTCTGTGTGGAAAGTTATTGTGCGTGTGTTTGAGTCGAAATGTCCGTACGGTTGTGAAATTTTGTTTTAGCGTATTCCCTGAACATGGGAAACGCTAGTTGTGTGTGAGAGTTCACATACTGGAAATACCTCGCACCACGTGCGACGGTTGCCGACCTCAAGTGAGGCCAGTTGGCCGCCCGTGGGCGCAGCCGTGGAAAGAGCTGTGGAAAGAGAGAGAGACAGATGCGAAAGGTCAGCCCGTATTTATACTCCCCGGGAGGGAGAGACCCCTGGTGAAGCGTTAAGAAAATGAAGGGGAGCTAACTGCGACAATGTTACAGATGAGAGATTTAGTCTTCTGTTCTCGTTGTACAATGATAATATTATACATGATTTAAAGGAAATATCAGTATGTGTGCGCCGGGTAATAGTTATTAGTGCAGAAAGGTGGATCAGCAAGCTAAGTTCAAATTCTGTTGCATTTACTTTCACACTAATCCCCTTGGAAAAGGCAAAAATCCATCTCTTCTCTTCCCTAACTATGGGTTCATAGTGGTCTCTAAGTGATGATATTTCATCAGAGCTAAAAATAGAAAACCTTTCCTTTCTCTTACTGACAAAAATCTGTGTGATATTATGATCAGCGTTCTCTTAGCCACTGGATAGTAGGACTTTTGATTTCCAAACACAACAGACATGAGAATTTGACTGCAACAAAATTAAGAAAAACTAGTCTCTGAATTTTATCACCAATTAAGCAGTTTAATACTCAAAATTCAAGTAAGCTAAACAAAATATGCAATACAAACAAATAATCATAATATAAAAACATTTATGTACTGTGTCACATATCACAATATAACACACACCAAACAAAACATGTCAATAAATTTATAACTTAAACATAATTACATAAAAGGGAATAACATTTCAACTCAATATCCTGTAGTGTTTTCTGTTACATTTTTTCTCACAATTCATTTTCCGCAAAACCCCGGAAGATTCATCTTTTAAGTCAGAAAATTAAAGTTACAGTAACTTGTTACTTTTTGTTTTGTTATACTACTACAACAAAACCCCACACTCATAACCCCCTTAATTTGCAACAGTAGTGACATACACTACCAATTGCTTCAGATTAAATAGCAGAGTAGACAGGCCACTCTAATAGAAGGACTACTCTGAATTCAAAACCATAGAGAAATCAATGAAGCAATCTATCCATTATTTATCCCAAGAAGTCAAGGCACTCACAGATAATAAAGAAAAAGGTTTAGCAGGAAAAAACCATAATCACCTACATCCTGAAGGGACATGACATTAAAAAAAGAAATTACTGACACCATCAGGCAATACAATGTTCTCAACTGTAGAGTTTAATTGCTATTGTAAACCTCACATTTATTTTTTTAAGTAAATCGACCATGCAGAACCATATAAACCAGCTGTTGTCATTACTTGTTTGACTGTTAACACATAGCCTTTCTTAATTGTTATATAACAGCCATTCTGTTGCCAACATTAAAAGAAGAGAACAGCCAGCAAACACTAAGAACAATTTGAAATAAATGAAACTGTTAGAAAATGTTGAAGTCTTTTTAGTGTTGAAGCATTTTTTCTGGGTAGGCACTGAACCTTATTTTTGAGTTGGGCAGTATGTTTCAGAATTTATAAAAAACCTGCTACATGAGCAGGATTGTCTCTCTAACAAGAGAGGATCACCCCAATTCCTCTTACCTCAAGTCCATCAGGGCTTTTGTTGATTGATAAAAATGGAGTTTCTCCTTCTCAGATTACTTTAAGTAATTAAGTGCCTCCTTGAGCAATGATACTTTTGGTTGGTTGTTTGGGGTTTTATGGCATATCAACCACTATGGGTTATTTAATGCTAGATCCAGTATTTACTAAATATATCAAAAACGTATAGCTGGCAACATCATTGTTTCAAAAACTGGCAACATCATTGTTTCAAAAACTGGCAACATCATTGTTTCAAAAAAGTGTAGTTGGCAACATCATTGTTTCAATGTGCTGGAAAAGACCTGGAAGTTCACTATTTTCCCATAGCTGGGACCCCAACAGGTACTACCACCCCGGGTCAGGGTGGACCTGGGAACACAAGCAATTAAGAGGTGGTTCCATGCTTCCTCAAAACCTCCTGATCAGAGGCCTTGCTGTTGGATGCCGTTTAACGTTGTACCCAGGACGAGCAATGATACTACTCCATTTTTTTAATTAGAAATTGTTTCCTTCTTTCAGTACATGGGTGACCATGGCTCTCCACAACTTCCTGTATTTGGTTACTCTAAACAACATTTGACTCTTTACCATACCTTTATTTTTCCATCCATTTCTCAAACTCATTAGGTTGGTTACTCGCTGTTTCCCCCTATGCGTTTCCTTTCTTCCTTCCTTCAATATGTCCTGTTCAAGTATATTAATAACCATTATAAAATTGTTTGCCGAATCACTTACTTTTTGGCTATACTCTTCAGAGAACCTATTTTTCTACAAATTTAGAATGCTTAAAAATATGTGTTGCCTGTTGGCCCTCAAAGTCATAGTGAATCAAAATGTGAATTTCATGTGAATCATTTTAATTTCACTATTTTCAAATTACATGATCTTGTAGAACCCAAATTCTACATTACCCAATACCTAAAAATAGTTTAGTCAAATCTGTGCAAAAAAGTGGATCACAGAACTCTTTCAACTTCATACACTATCAAAAAAATCTCAAGCCCTCATTGGTTAATAAATATACAAGTAGGAATGACTATCCACCCACGCTTAACTAATTTTTACAACTCGTGACTGAAATCCAAGTCTCTGTGAGCCACCTGAAGCAAATAAAAACAGAAACCCATTCACACTTGCCAGTGAGCATTGTGACATCAAACGAATTGCACCTAAACTTCACGTCACACAATCTTAAGTTTTTTGTCCATACGAACATTGTACAAACTTAATGATATTCACACTCACTCATCAAAACTCACCAGTGAACTCTATTCCCATTCACTCACCAAATTCCTTACGCAGAAGTTAAACAAATTCCTGCTAGCAAATCAACTTTATTTCTCAACATTCGAGAACATTGTATTACACAAAACAATCAAAGGTAGATAACTTCTTTGATCACAAAATTGCATTCAACTTTACAAACATTTACTACTTACATGAACAGTAAATTCTTAAATGTAAATTTTATTCTTGCAATTAATTTACAGAATCTTTAATAACAGATTCTAACAAACATTCTTTCAAATCAGAACTCATTAACAAAATTTAATCTTTCACCAAACTTGAGTTCAATATAAATTAAACTAACAAGATTTCACCTAAAAAAATCCACTACATTTTTGTAAAATATTTTCATTACAAAAATATATTGAAAATTATTTGTTATTCAAATATTTGCCTTTTGTCTTTTATCACAAATGTTTCTTGTTGTTTTCTCTTATTGTTTTTGCATTTTGCTTAACATATTCGTAGAGTAAAAACTTGTATGGATTGATTTGGGCCGTCAATACCATTAGATAAATGGTAACCACCAAACTTTCCACTACATAAATGGTAACCACCAAACTTTCCACTACAATGTGATAAAACCATTCAAGACATACCTTTAGTTTGTTACAAGATTTTATTAAATATTCCTGGTTTTTATGTGCCATATTTCCAACTGCATTTGAAAATACAACACAATCTAAACATTCTTCTAAACTTAAATTTTCATCCTTTTCTTACATCACATTTTATCAATGATACATTCTTCAGAATTGAGAATTTAAGAGAAATAGTAAACTTTAGATGAAATTCAAATTCACATCTGATAAAATGAAAGCATACTAAGTACATGTAAACCAGTTTTCACACAATATCCTTCAACAGTCAGGCTGAATTCTCATCTTGTTACCACTACCCCATCGCCAACATTTTTCTCCATATTATCTTGTTTTATACTCTGCAGTAGTTATCAAAACTATGTTAATTTTTTTTTATGAAATTTAAATTTTTTACTAAACATTTTTTTCCAACAAAAATGTGAATTTCAGATTAATTCTTTCTTACAAGTTCACATAGTTTAAATTTAATTATTGTGATATAAAGCACAAAAAAGTATGAAAAATATGATCTGAAAAATGAAATTGATAAGAAGAATATCTGAGAGCATTTAAAGGAGATAATCTAAATCAAGTGAAGGATGTTTTTATATCTGGGATCATGGTTGTACTCCACACAAAAAACATAGATGTTAGAATTGCAATGACATGGACAGCACTATCAAAAATGAATACCATCTGGAAAGCAAAATTTTTTTTAAAAGTCTGAAATTCTTTAGGTCAACAGTAGAAACAGTCCTCTTATACAGATCAAGCAGTAGGACATTAACAAAATCACTAGCAAAAAAACTAGATGGTACGTACACTCAACTATTGAGAACAACACTAAATATCAGTTGGAAATAATATAGCAAGGGCTGGATTATCCTTTAGGGTAGTATAGGCTGTAGCCTAGGACTCTTTAAGCTTTTATAAAGCAATGATTTTAATTTTCTAGATGTTATAACTTCTAAATAGTTTCATAAACTGAAATGATATGAATATGACAATTCTATATTTATTTGACTTTTCAGGAAGCAAAGCAAGGAAAAGAATATTTTAGTTTGTGTCATTGTGTTTCAAGTAGATAACTTCAAAATGTTTAAATCTTAAAACTTTATATAAAGCAGTAATTTTAATTTTCTAAATGTTATAACATCTAAATAGTTTCATAAACTGAAATGATATCAATATAACAATCTCATATTTATTTGACTTTTCAGGAAGCAAAGCAAGGAAAAGAATGTTTTAGTTTGTGTCATTGTGTTTTTAAGTAGATAACCTGTTTGATTCTACTTCAGAATGTTTAAATCTTAGAAACTTTTATAAACCAGGGACTTTAATTTTCTATATGTTATAACATCTAAATATCTTTATAAACTGAAATGATATCAATATGACAAAATTTTTAATCTTTTATTGTTATAATCTGTTTTTTTTTTTACTACATTTAAGTTGATATATGTGTTACTTTGGTTTTCAATAAAGAGTAAAATATAGGTATTTCTTAAAGAATACTTTTATTGAAATACTTCAAGCTATGTAAATATCACTAAAATATATCAAGTAAAAAATATTCAAAATGGGTGCAGGCAAGATAGAAGGTGACCCTGTCTAAGGGAAGAGGGCCATAATTTCATTGGCTTAGGAGCTCCAAAGGGTCCTAATCTGACCCTACATATACCCAATGATAAACTACATGGGAAATTTTTAAAGACTATTGACATACTCTGTGAAAGTCAAGCACTGTTTAGTGACTATTGCTGGAGATGTAAACAAAAGGTTGTGCATCAACTTATACTATGACATTCAGATTATAAGAAATGAAATGATCAAGAGAAGAATTGATCAACTCATAAACAGCACTAGATTAGAAAGGAAGAACTGGGTGAAGTAGTCAGAAGTGTTTGAGGTCAATTAGATAGATAGATAGATAGATAGATTGTTATTGGTCCTGACCTGGCATCTCAGCTTCAGTCACATTCCCACCACTGTAATGTAGCTTCCCTGTTCTTTTTCTATAAACACTTTAAATCTTTAAACATTTTCATTTTTTAAGCAATCATTATCTCGGTTTTATCTTTTTATCAATGAAAAAAAATAAAGACTAGATATTTTATTTTAATTACTAGCCATGGACTTCTGATTAGTATTACTATTAGTAAAAAAAAAAAAAAAAATCAGAGATCCTCCTTAGTGGATGATCTAGGAATAAAAAATTATTTTACCGAGATATATTACCTTCTTAACTGATTTAAAAGAACTGTTGAGAAAGAAAATTACAATTTAAGAAAATAAGCACTACTGAAATTAGCACTTCTTTTTTCTTAGAATGGTTGCTGTCCAAACCTAGAGAGTCTAGTCTACCCTGATATTTGACCAATAGTTGTGGGATGGAATTAGAGATGAAATCATTCTTAAGGTTTAAAAATGAAAAAACTTTCTTGAAGCTTTTATTTTAATTTTAAGCTGATAGATTAAATTTAATATTTGCAATAAGCAAAATACTTTGCTGTATTTCAAAACTAATTTAAATTGACTGAAAGTAGTTCTTGTTTCTAAATTGCTAAACACTGTTGATTTTATCACCATTTTAGCCATCTGTCATTACAATGTAAATCTTTTTATTAAAATATCTTCCAAAAATAAAACATACTTTTCTGAAACATTATTTGAGGAATATTAGCTGATTCAAAGTCTAATTAATCTGATTTGAAACAAATATTACTTACTTTAAGTTTAAAATATTGCAGAAATGCGTTTTTAACAAAGAGGTAGCTATTTATTTAGTGTGTTGACAAGTTAACAGCTTTACAGACAGATGGAAGTTTATCTAATATTTTTCTACAGTGTATATATATGTAAAAATTACTTGAGGAATATAATGTGAGTACTTTTTTATGATTTTTATCTATTCTGTAATCTTAAAGATTTAGGAAAATATTCTAAGTAATCTAATGTTTTATTGAATTTTAGGTACTTTGGTTTTAAATTTACTATAGATATCACGATTATTTTCTGATAATGTTATGTATGGACATCTGAATTTTCAAAATTGGCATGTATATAGATATACAAAAAAAACTTTTAAATCCTCCTAAAATATTGGTGGTCACTAAATTGTAGTAAGCATTTCCATTATGTCTTAGTAAATATAGTTTTAACTTAACAATATCACCTAACCAGGACAAATTAAAGCAGAATTTTAAAAGATTTAAAATTTTATAAATTATTATTTAAATTTTATTATAATAAATACTATTCTTGTAAAAATTCATTATTCATCGAAAAAAATTTTTCTTAAGACACTAGTGTCCATAATATATCTTATTGATAAAAGCAATTAAAAGTGTTTCGAATTTAATAATCTCTTAGTTTTATTGACTTTTTATTTTATGATTCAGAGCAGATTTTCAGTAACTGTGAGACTTGTTTTACAAAAAGAAATTGATGATTTAAGTTCTCCAAGATGTTCTGCTTATAACTAATATAAACATTTAAGTGGCACCAATTTAATTCCTCAAAATTCCATAAAATCAGATGAATGGGAGGGGAGTTAACAGATGTAAAAAAAATACTTTTTACCAAGATTTTCTGAAAAAAAACAACATTTAATTTACTTGTGAATAAGTCTTGAAAGTTTAATTAAAATCCAACAATTATACAATTATTTTATTTTTGCAAGAAATTCCAAATCAATGTGTTTTCCAAAACACAAAAAGACACCAAAATATTCTATACTAATTTATGGTTCCCCTCCAACGCAAAATAAATAAGATTTTTAACCAAAATTTTGAATGTTCTAAAATGGATCAAAAAATATAATTTAATAATAAAAAAATCCATTGATCTTAATGATAACATAAAGATTTTAGCAATAAAACTTTATTTTTATCAAGTTTGGACCTTTTTTCATAATGGTATGCTAATTTTTTAGTAAACCAGTGGATGTATTAACTTTTGTGCATAGGTGAACAAGATAAATTTGGCTGGAATTTGACCTTGGTTTCACAGCCCCATTATCTTGTGTCAATGGCTATTGTGCTAATTATAGGCGAAAGAAGAAATTAAAGTTAAAAACTGAACAAAAATAGAAATAATCTAAAATCTAACATGGTTGAAGTTTAAAATCAATATTCAATACAGTCTGATTCAAGTTATCAAAAAAGAAAAACTCACTGATAAATAATATTTAAGAAAATTTGCAAAGAAAAAAATCTTCCTACCAAACTCCCAAAATAACTTTCTCAACCTTTCAAACTGTCACGTCACCAATGAAAAAAAAAGACTTTCTCTATCACGCAGCTGTCACTTACATACCAAATTTGATATTCATAATAATAAAAAAAAAATGACTATAATATTTACCAGTCAATTCACAGAATAACAAATCACAATGAATAATGTGGTCTACTTTAAAAAAACATACACAAAAATACTATCTTTTTTAAGCAGAATTCTACTTTAAGAAAAAATTTAAAATAATTTATAAAGGACAACACACTGACACAAGCATTTAGAAGAGGTGATCAATTTAATATTTATGTCATTTTAAACTGCCATAAATATAATTACAAATTACAAACTGTTTTGGATGATTAAATTAATAAAATCAAGACAAGTTTCTGCCACATATGGTCTGGTGTTCCTGCTATATATTTAGATATTGTTGATAAAATCCAAAGAAGAATCAACAATGCTGCAATATTGGTTCTGAACTGGCATCTCTGCTTCAGTTACTTTCCCAATGCCATGATTCAGCTTCCCTATGCTTTTTCTATAAATACTTTCATGGATGAACTCTTTGCTATGGTATCTAGTCTTTATGAATTTAAGCACAGGACTAGATAAGCAACAAAGTCATCTATTTACAGTTGAATTGGCTAATGTAACTGTTGGTTCTATGCTAACAGTTTCTTTTCCTGCACTTTCACTTGTAGAACTCTTTTGGCTTCTTGCTTTCCAGCCAACTTTGATCTTCAAAAATGTGAATACAATGCCAATCATTATCTACTGTCTTCTTGATGACTCTTCTTCTGTTGTTCTCGCTCCTTAATAATGTTTCGCTTTTTTCTTATTCTTTCTCACTCAGTAACCCCTTGTGTCTTAGTGGCTTTACTGCATTGCATGGGGTGAAATGATTAAAAAAATACGATGACCTAAATGAACGCTATCACTTCAATACAGCAAATGAATAAACATTACTTTTATTTTTATAAAATAGGTAAGATTAAAATGGAAAAATTACAGCTAACCATAAAAATATCATCTCTTAACTAATCAGCATAAACTAAGTTATATTTTGAAACCAATAAAACTGAAGACAAAACTACAAATTAAAATTAATAATTTCCAAAACCTAACCTCAAAAAAAAAATGTAAACTCCAGGTATACCATCTCCTACACCAATGTAAGGTGATCTATCTTCCAACTTTCCAGAAATGGAACTCCATTTTCTTGAGTTCAAATGTGACCTCCCGTTTTTGTCTGAAACAGATATTAATGCTTCAATCCCACTGTAGGAGCTTAAAATCCTGAGCTACTGACCTCTAATAGCCAAACATGACCACCTAAATCACCATGATCACAGACTCTGTGCCTACCATAAGGACCGGTTTAAAAAGAATGAGGACCCTGATCTCCCATATATGTGCTTCTGCATGGCACTAATCCATAGTACCACATTCATTTCTGCTATCATTCTCAGGACAGTAATTTTCAATTGAATATCTAAGAAGATTGATAATATCCTCAGCATATTTCCCTCAGCTAGCTTTCATATATGCGGTGACTTCAGTATCCACTACAAAGAGTGGTTAGTTCACTCAAACAAAACCAATGAAGGCAGATATTGCAGAAACTTCTCCATTGCCTATAAACAAGCACAGATCATCAAAGAGACCATTCGCATCACTGGTGTGATGGGACATCAGGTGAACTTCCTCGACCTTTTTCTCACATCCTGCCCTAAGAAATGATTAGGAAATGTTTTACCTCCCCCTGCCAGCATCGGGCACGTCAGATCATTTTTGTGTCCAGACTGATGCCAAACCAAATGCATCCCTTGATTTCCCATTCCATTGAACACAAACGCAGACTGGGATTTTATATTTTGTCTGGGGGAATATCTCCCCTCATCTTTCTTCAAGTACACTGCCTCCAAAACTGCTGCCTTAGTCTCTGAATGGGTCCTTTCTGAAATGGAGAATTTTATACCCCTCCACCAAATCTAACAAAAAACAAACAACCCACCTTGATTCACACAGCCCACTGTAACTTCTACTTCAATATCTATTGCAAGGAGCAGTGTATTTTGACTTTTACTGCATTCAGAACTGCCCGCATTCACTGCAAGAGAGTTCTGGAGAATGCAAAATGTAGCTATACATATCTACAGATTCACTTCAAAACTGCCGCTTTGATTCTGATTGGTTCACAGTCAGTGACCTTATATCCTGATTGGGAACTGATCTTGTTTCAGATTCACTCACTAGACTATGATGTTCATATTCTAGTCATAAGGATTTCAGATTTGTAGGCTAAAATATGATTTCATGGCCTAGCAATTCTGAATATACCATAAATTTTTAGAGATGGTGGAAATTTTGGTCTCCTTGTTATTATTTGTTAATTTTTATTTATTTATTTGCTATCCCTACAATCAATGTATCCATTCAGTTTATCAACAATACTTTTTTTCAATTTCACATATTACTTAGAATGTACATGCATTTGTACAACAAACTTTGATGCTTTTTTGTTATACAAGCCTTAACAGAAAATATCATTTATGTGCATACAGTCTTTTTGCAAATGCAAAAGCTGTGCGTAACATGTAATGGGGGTTAATATCAGATCACATTGGGTAAGTCACTAGATAATGAGTGAGCTACTGAAGAAAGGAATATTCTCAGTTTGCATTTCCCCCATTATGGGCATTATTATATCAACAATATAATAACACCTTATTTCATGGATGGAACGATATATCTGAAAGAAAAGGAATTACATAGATGCTTTGTTATCAGAAAGAATATTATACCGCTAAGTTATTCACAAAATTATATAGATATTTACATTTACCCCCCACAGAGAAACTATAACACATGTATGAAACAACAAGCATTATCAAAAGAAAGCAAAAAGAGAGCATCTTACTTGTAATAATTCCCAATGGAATTTGAGCTGCCAGAGAATTCTTCTTTGTCTCTGGAGAAGCCATATTTAGGATTCTAGATTCAAGTGGGCCAAATTTATCTTCTCTGTTAAAAGCAAGAACATATTCCTCTCAAATAGTTTGTGCAATGCGGTTTTAAATGCATTCAACAGCTGACATATAAATTTTACTCCATGAGTTGCATCTTCATAACATATAAATGCTATAATGCCAAGTTTAAAAGTATATACGCTTCCTTGGACAAGAACCAAGTTATCTAAAACAGTTCTTGTCAGTTGTTCTTAACTAGAGTGAGATAAAATAAAAATTTATGGTTTAAATGCGCAATATATATATATATATATATATATATATATATATATATATATATATATATATGTGTGTGTGTGTGTGTGTGTACTTACACTGCAAGAATTCTTTTGAACATTTTGCTACCTAAATGCACCTTATTTAAATTATCTGACTCTGCAGTGAACAAGGACACTGAAATGTAAAAAAGTTAAGAAAAAATTGGATTTAACAGAACTTGTCGATCTGTGTGTGTGTATATATATATATATATATATATATATATATATATATATATATATATATAGCCTCTAATTGCATATACATATACATACTCACGTATCAAATACACACATAGATACATGTTCATATATGTGTATATATATATGCATATATGAACATACATACAGTCATATATGTATAAACTCATATATAGAATGTATACATAAATATATTTTAAGCTCCATTGCATAGATCTGAAGGCTTTCTATGCACTTTCAACTTGCAAAGATAGAAAAGAAGGGAAGTAGTAGGTTGTATATGAAGTTGCAGTCCCAAACTTTATTGCACTGATAAATAGTTGCCTTATGTTGAAACCGGAGACGTTTACATCATTGGACTGCACTTTGAGTGACCAAGCAGCCTTACAAATTGAAAGAAGCTGAAAAAAGTTAACCTAAAAAATCTTCCCAAATTGTTCACAGCCACCATTGAACCATACCAAAGAAATAACGTATTCCATCTTCTAGCAAGGGTGTCAAAGGACTGAAGATTGCTTACTGGAACATCAAAACTATACTGAATACCACAAGGTTACATGTTAATTGCATACAAAGTAATTAGGATTAATATCACAGTCCTCAGTTTGTAATAGTTTTATTGTTATTACCAGTCAATTTTCCTTTACAAATCAACAATTCATAAGGGAAATCACAAATTGGCAAATAAGTTTCCATTGTTCTATGTATTTTTATTCTATTTGTTCAATGAAGGTGTGTGGAGATAAAATGGTGTAATTACCTTCCAGTGTAAGCACTCGTATGTTTGTCATTATTATGATGATGATGATTGTGGCACTACCGTTTTATAAATCAAATAGCACAAGAGTTGATACCAACAAACAAGAATATTTTTTTACACATAAGTATATTTTTGTTAAATATTCAGTATGGAACAAGAATATAAGTTAGTGTTGTTTTGGGGTCATTATTTATATGAAGCTGCTAGTTTGTGGTGGACAGGTTTCATCACACAGCTATACTCAAAGGAAGATGTGCAACTGGACAAAATTGTTCACTTTTGTTATTTGTAAATGGTTATGTCTAATGTGCAGGAAGTTAGGATATTTCACTAGTACTTGATAGTTCAAGTCATTGTCAAAGTTTTGTGTTTAATTGATAATGTAATTGATAATTAATTGATAATATTTAATTGATAATGTAATTGATAATGTTTAATTGATAATGTAATTGATAATTAATTGATAATGTTTAATTGATAATTAATTGATAATGTAGATATGTGATTGTAGGATATTTAGGACATTTTTGTGGGTTTTTATTTCTTGGTTGTTGAGGTTTTAGCTCATCTTAAATTTTGTGGTTTCACAGACGATGTCATGGTAGATCAAAGAAAGAACAAGGGATAGGAAAGATCAATAAATGTCTTCGCTTTGCTTTTGGTAGCAGTCAAAACATTTTGGGATTAGTTTTAATAATTCTGCATTTACTTATTCTATACTTTTAAACTATTAGCTTGAGTCAAATAATTTCCATTTTGTTTATCAACTTTATTCTTAAAATATAAAATACAATTATATCTTATTCAGTTATATATTCACCATTGTATGCAATAACCTTTTTGCTACTTATTAGGCAGCTTTAAAAAAAAGAATACAAGAAAGGGTTTTCAAGGGTTTTCTCTTATCCTTCTCCCTATAAGTACTTTTAGAGGCGTTAATGAAAAGGACAATACTTTTACTAAAAGTGAAATTTGCCAAGAAACAAGTATTTATTAATGAAACAAAAATATGTTTACAATATACAAAATATACAAATTGTACAAAATACAATACAGACCCTGCACAAAAGTATTCTCTTAGAAAACAACAGTTCATTAAAAATAATTTTTTCAAAGGAATTTCAGTTACTTTTTTTAGAACAACACTTCATGTAAATCAATCTTTTAGTGGCAAAGAAATTTACTTTGAAAAGTTCACAAATTCAAAAAGGTCAAAGGTCAGAAATGATGACCTACTTTAGATGATGCTGGCTCTCTGGGTCCTTTAGATATATTCAGATTTTTGGAACAGGTGTTCTCAAATATGAAATAAATTCTCTTAGGTTTGAAAAAAGAAATGAATGTGATAAATTTTAGAAAAGATATATATATATATATATATATATATATATATATATATGCACATTTCATTAAAAACGACTGACAAGGTGCTTTTATTTAGTTTTCTATAACAATTTCTCATGCGATCTAATTTTTCTTTTCGGATGATAAATTATATAAAAACTGTCTGAATGTTCTTTTTATCGAAGCACTTTCGGCTATACATTTAGCCATTTTCAAGGATTATATTTTAACTGTTAGAATTAGAAATAGTTTGTTATATACACAAATATATATATATATATATATATATATATATATATATATGAGACAAAAAAAAGATGTTTGAATGAGATAAATATCTCTGGTTTAGGAAAGGACATTCTTCGTAAAGAGAATTCTTGTAGGTTTTTAAGGGTTCTTCTTTCATTCTTTTTTTTTTTTGCCAGTGGTAGCTTACAGTTTTTTGTCTGGTCAGTCATATCCTTTCTCTGCATGAGTGTCATCTATTCTTTTCTTTAGCTATGTAGATCACAGATAGCAGGATCTATACACCTGAGACAGTCAATCCTTTCTGACTTTGCAGTCAAAATTTCCCTTTTATATAGCAAACAAATGGTTCCAACTGGATGAAAAAGACAACTCTTTAAGGGGCATATGCTTTTTATTCCTATTATCAAGAATTACAAGACAATCAAACTGTACCTGTTTGTAACTTAAAATTTGGCTGGTTTTTGACAACATAAAAGTTGAGCCTATGTTTTGTAAATTGTTGCCATGGAATGTTTAAACCATTTGGCCTTATTTTGGCCTTGTGTGCATTTAATATATAAATTGTCTGATTTTATTTTGGTGGTTTTTTATAATATTAATTTTGAGCTACTTTTTAAAAATCTTTACATCAGTTTTTATTCATGTTTTTTTCTTATAAATCGTCTGACTTCATTTTGGTGATTTCTTTTACAAAGAAACCATGTTAGTAACATTCTAATTTTCTTAATTAGTTTTTCACATAATTTAATATTATCTGTTTTAATATTTTTTAGTTAATCTTTACACATTGCAGCATTTTCTTAGTTTTTCATACAATTTAGTATCTTTTTTTTTATTAGAGTCAGGTCTATATTAATTTTTATATAATTCCAATATTTTAATTTTTTTTAATACAATTTTTGATTTTTTTTTTTATAAAAAATAATTTTTATGGCTCTTCGGGTAGATTTTCATGGGTTTTGATGCCAAGATGTTTTCAACAAACTCTTGAATCAGGTTTTCATTACAAAGGGTTTTCCCCATCAAAGTGTTTTGCAGTGATTGAAAAAAGGTAATGATCAGTTGGTGTAAGGTCAGATGAATATAGCGGGAAGGGTAAAACAAACAGTGTTCCATTTTTTTCTTGTGTTATTCTTGCTGTGAGCGATCTTGCATTGTCATGAAGGAGAACAATATTTTTCTTATTGACAAGCGCAGGGCGTTTTTTGACCAAACTTTTATGGACATGTTGCAGTTACTAGATGAATAAATGTGCATTTAGTATTTCATTGAATTTTAAGAACTCTAAGTGAACACTGACAACACTGCTACATGTACAGCATTACCTTTCTTCAATGGAGTGGATGTGTGTGGCCTATTGGGTAGTGGCTTAAAAGAGAAATCCAAGAGCTGATTTTGAATTTCAGTCAGGTTTGTTACATTCACTTACATGCAAATACCCTTTGGGACAGATATGAATCCTTCTCCTCTCCCCTAGCTATGGGCTAAATAGTAGGACTTGTAACTTGAAAAATCATTGTTATTCTCAAAAAATTGTTAATGCAATATTCACTTGCAAAAAAAATATTCTTACAATCCCCAAAAATGTTTTGTTTGTAAATCACACACAAAGTGCTGTCGCATACCTATGGTAAAAATGTGTTGATTTTAGTACTAATTAACAGCTCATAGTTTAGGGTTCTGGTATTATTTTTGTTTTATCCTTGGTCGTGATAAAACACATATCTCAGCACCGGTGTCAATTTTAAAAAGTATATCCATGATTTTGATTCTAAATGTAAAAGTTTTTTGTGTGTGAGTCCAATTGCAGGCATCATCTCTACCAATTGAAAATCAAGTTTTCCTACTTGTTAGCATAATTAAAATCACAAAGCTGCAAACAATGTTTAGCTTCTGTACCAAATCTGTACTAAGACCAACATATCTCGTATTTATGCCTTGTTGCTGAAAGTGAGGTCTGCTCGTCTGCCATGTATCTCTTGATTGGTATATTTAAGAGAGACTTACTTGGTTGGTTAAACTTGTTCCTGTGTCCCATAATTTCTAGAATAATTTGTTTGTTGGGGGTAGAAGTGCATAACAAATACACATATGTCTTGGAATCTGACAGTTAAAATTTCAGCAAGTTTTTCTAATTCTATTTCCTCCATCATAAGTGCTAGTATTTTGGTTGTTGTGGTTGATGGTCTGTTCAAAGTACCAGACAATACATTGGAAATCATGAGTCTTTCATGTAAAGCAATAATTGTGTCTGGCTTAATTCTTGTTGGATTTGCCAGTACATTTAATGGTCACTACCTTGTACATGTGATTATTGTTATTATTGTGTGCATATCTCAGCATAGAAACATTCAATAGCTAAGTTAACAAATGTATTTCATTTATATAGTTTGGTTGATTGAATAATATTGACAAGTTCTGTCTATACAATTTTTTATAAGCTTTTTCAAATTTCTGAATTACTTGTTGTAATCAATAAATTTACCACCATTCATATTTTGTTTATTATTTTATTTTATTTCTCTCACCCCCAATACTTTTGAGTGTTACTACATTCGTTTTCAAGGATTGTGTTTAATGTTTACATAACTGTTTCTGGTTAATTTTGGCATTCTTACATTGAAACCAATTTCAAGTCACTTAAGCTGGCGCCATTTAAACAGTCAAACTAGAATTTTATGTGTATTTATAAATATGGGATGTGTGGGTGGTGCAATGGATTGCAGCTAGGAATGAGAACTCAACAAGCCATGTTAAATTCCAGTTGAGTTTGCTGCATTCACCTTCATGCAAATTGCCTTGAGAAAAGTATCTCTTCTCTCCCAAACTATGGCTAGTTCAGATTGGGCTCTTTAGCTTTGGTTGGTTACCAGTCTAGGAGAAAAAACAACTCTGAATTCAAAATTGTATGTATGTAGCCCTGGTGAAGCAAATATTATACAGCTAATGAAAGGATCATTGTCTTCAAAATGACTCTATCATCCAAACTGTTGTCGATCTGATGAATGAATCTATTAATTTCCACCATATGTAATTCATCGCACATTTAAATTTTGCTTTTGTCATATTTAAAGTAAATTAAAGAGAATTTTGTTTTCACTAGATGAATAGATGGTGATAAATTTCTGTCAGTACATCATATTCACCATCGACGTAATCACTTCTTGAAGAGTTAATATAAAGCTTATTGCACATCTTCAAGCAGAAAAGAGAAAATATATTCAGGAAAGAAATAACACACATAAAAGCAAGGACAGCTTTACGAAACTTGGTTGTCTTCCCTTAACTCAGCTGTAATTTGTACACATGTCAAGAGATAAAAAATGCATCATGTAATACTTTTGTGGGAGGGACAAAAGTTAAGCTGCCTTGTCAGTTGGTGACCTTCCATCAGAGCAACAGTGCGTATACCTCCAGACCTCAATCTTATCTTGCCTAATATCACTGAGGCCAAATTTCCAGGCAATAACATGCCAACTCCCCAACTCAATACATTCCTCTTTTTTGTGTTTTCGAATGTGTATATATTTCACTTTAGCATGCAAGTTCTGTAAATATGAATATAAAATGTTTTCTCTCAAACATACATACATGGACTTGTCTGTTGTCACCTACTATTATCATATAACACATATGGTTATGTTATGATGAGATGATAAGGTAGAAATTATTTTCCACAGCCTTTCCAATAAGGGAATCTGGGTATTTCAAAACAACAAAACAAATTTTGGTAGCTGTCTATATTTCTGAGATGAGGTATTATGTACACTATTTACATTATTCGGACTATTGTCCTCATCTTTGTCGCCATATTTATTACAACGTTTACAAGGTGTTGGTTAGATCCAGTGACAAGACCCAAAAAGTGTGAGTTCAATACCCAGTTAAGGCAGTGGAGAACTTAGAGAGGGGAATTAGCAGGAGATAACTGATAACTGACATCCATTAAACATGGCACGTGGAACTAGAACAATCTACCCCAGTAAATGAAATAAAGGGTTCAGTTCGACATTCCAACCACCTGAAGAAGGCCAGAGCGTACAACAGCCAAAATATTGTAATAAATATGGTGAGAAAGATGAGGACAATAGTCCAAATAATGTAAATAGTGAAAACAAATTTTATGTTGAAGAAGAGGGCATGGTTAAGTGCAATTGACAAAATTCTCACTAACAATAAGAAGAAAAAGAAGAACAGGGCAAAATAATATGAGACAAGACAATGTAATGCAAGGAAAAGTAAAGCAACTATAAGACAATAACAAAGTAAAAAGTTTAAAAAATAGAAATAATTTTTGACATACAAAAGGGATACAGTCAAATGGTTATAGCTTTTTAACTTTCAGGGAAGAAAGAAAAAAATGTGTTGGTAAGACTGAGAACTGTCTATTTTTATTATTGTGGCAGAAATCCCAGCATGCATCTGTCAGATTTGTCTATAAATTTGGAGGCTTTCAGTAGTTATTCCTAGAGATTGTAACAAAAATTTTATCAACAAGTAATGCATACAAAAACAAAAAACAGAGATTGATTTTCAGTACACTAGTTAAAAAAAAAATGTTGTGAAAATGATCTCATCTTGTTTGTCAGAATGTCCGCTAAATGGCATTCTATTCAGGATTATATAAGGAAAGGCATAAATATATATATATATATATATATATATATATATATATATATATTAGATAGATAGATAGATAGATACCTGATGCATCTTGTCGCCCCCAGGAAAATTTCTTTCCCTGGGCAGCAGACTGCTAAACTTCAAACCTAGCACATCACACACACACATTTTAGAACAACAAAGCCTATAATGTTATTCTTCATTTTTCAGCCATGTATACATATGTATATTTACTTTGTTCTTGAATTGTTATTCAAAAAAATGAATTTACACACATTGAAGAATTTTACATATGTATTTTTATATAAAAATACATATGTAAAATTCTTCAATGTGTGTAAATTCATTTTTTTTTTTTTTTTTAAATGTTCATTTCATATTACTTTGGAAGTCTTCATCCTAATCATTCGCAACAACTATTAACTTTACATTAGTCGGACTATAGTCCTCATCTTTGTCGCTATATTTGTCACAACGTTTTGGCCGTTGTACACTCCGGCCTTCTTCAGGTGGTTGGAATTTCGAACCGAACCCTTTATTTCGATCACTGGGGTAGACTGTTCTAGTTCCACGAGCCATGTTTGATGGATGTCAGTTATCAGTTATCTCCTCGTAATTTTCCTTCTGAAAGTTCTCCACTGCCTGAACCGGGTATTGAACTCACACTCTTTGGGTCTGTCACTGGATCTAACCAACACCTTTATCCACTGTGCCATGTGTCCTTGAGATTATTCTTTGGAGAATTAGTGACCTTATATTCAGGTTTACAGCAGTTTTTTTTTGTTTCACTCACTAAATATAAGGTCACTGTGAGCCAATGAGAAGCAAATTGGTACTTTTGAAGTGAACTTATATATATATATATAACAAGATGAAAAATCAACCTAGATCAGAATTGGTGAATTAATATTACCCATTTTCTGATACTCCACTCATTGTAACATACTCAGAGCATCTTTAATTTTGATGTGAACTGTAACTTGTGTTTATAGAATTCCAACCCAACAGTTTTACCCCCTTTATATATATATATATATATATATATATATATTATAATAAAGAGAAAGAACTGTAAGATATATAATCCGGTGTTCTTATTAATATTTTTATTTTATGTTCATTTTATTTATGTTCATAGACTAGGATGTTCATATCCTGATCAGGACAGCTTCTGACTGGTTGGTTGAAATATGATTTTATAGACTAACAATTCTGAATATACATCTGTTTTTAGAGATGGTGAAATTTTAGTCTCATGTTATTATTTTTTTCTATCACTATTATGGTTAGATCTACTGCAACGAGCAACTAATGCATTGAGTGTATTGTTTTGTAAGATTCTCCTCATGCTCATATAATGTAGACACTTGAAAATTTAAGTAAAAGATTATTGTACATTTACAATTTTTAAGCACATAATTACATATCAAAATTAACAGAAATTCAAATGACTAAAAGACTTTAAATTTCATTGTTTTTTTTTATGCTTGTTAGAATAGTCATCCAAGTCTTCATTCAATATTCATCTGTGTACAAAAATCCTTCTTTTCATGTATCTATAATCTGTTCTTTCTCATTCAAAATTATTACTTTCTTAGCCCTTTTGTTTGTCAAGAGATACTCTTAATTCTAGATCCCATGGGTACTGATATGAACAGAGTAATGACAATAACAGGTATGAAGTATTTTAAGAGCAAGTATCAAAATGCAGGCACACAAAATATTCTAAGCAGAAAGAAAGATCCCATGCCATTTTATTCAGATTTCACTGTCAGGCTGAAGAGACAAATATGATATCACTTACAAATAAGCTTGATGTTTGATGGAAAATACATTTTAGGAAGCACAATTTTGTAAATACAGAAAGCTGAGTGTAAACAAATAAATAAATAAAACGTTTATTTTATGAAAACTTGTGAATATTTACTTTGAATTTTTTTACCGCAGAAAATGGACATTCTAGGTTTTGTTTTCTTTTTGTATAGACCTTTATAAAAATTAATATTCATAAGATAAATGATTTGATGTGACTCACATATTTTTCAGATCACTCTGATTCCTACTGGTACCATCTAACCCAGTACTACCTGTCATATAGTCGGGTCATCAGTGACTAAACCAGTTTTCTCTCCAGGCTTTTCTGGTGAGAAGGTTAGCTAGATACCCAGCAAGGTTAAAAAAACCTGTCAAAAGGTGGATGAACCTTTGTACAGGTTCAATGACCATCTAGCACAATGGTGTTGCTATGTATACAGCCAGTGAAATGATGATATGGCATTGTTGAGTGAAGGACTTCCTAGTCAACAGCTAGGGCAGAGTGTTTCCCTGATGAAATAAAGAGCCGTGTATCCATGGCCAAGGCAAGCCTTCATGTTAGAGGACACTGGCTGTTATTTGACCTGGAGAGAGATGGGCTCTAGCAGGTCTACTTGTTCAAGACACACTATGCATGAATAACTCTTTGACTTTCAACCTAAGTATGTGGAGGGAAAAGGTTAAGTGCTCAGTTGTGCAGTGAACCTATGTCTACACTCAAGTCATGGGACTGATGATGATGACAACATATTTGAAGACCAATCCTATTTAAATTTAATATTATGTTATTATGGAGTTAAACCAGATGCAAATAATGGTAGTCTCTTATAGCAACTGAGTAAACATTAGTCTGCCTGATATGTTCAACTATTTGGGGCCAATTTTTGAAAGGGAGAGCATATAAGTCATCAAAATTTAGTGATTTATAGTTTTTGTTTTAAAAATATGTTATATTCCATGCTAATAGGAATATATACTTGAAAAACAAGCTGGATAAAGTAATTAAAGGTTTATGGTATACAACCAGTACAATAAGAATGAAGGTAACAGTTATGCACAAGGTTGTCGCAAGTCAATCCAGTAGTGAGTGCTACTATTGGAAGGTTAGTAGTTCTCGTGTAAGTCTGAGTTGTACTCAACAGATCCAAGCTAGTATATTTACTAACCACCCCACGTGATCAGATGTGGCCAGGTTTAATGTGGGGCATAGACCCCGTATAAAATGGGGTCGGGTTTCCCCGAGACGAGACTCTGCCCTTCGGTATAGCTTCATCCAGGTTCCTCTCTGCCTTCAAGCAGAGAGTTTGACCAGCACAGCTGAAAAACATTCCAGCTAGTGGATTTAGCTACTGCCCCATGCAATCGCATGCAGCACAAGGCTGAATTTAATGTGGGGTTTCCGAGCCCATAGGCTTCGTCAAAAAATCTCCATAGAACCCACATAAATGGGATCGGGTCAGTCTACCCCTCCAAACGAGACTCTGCCCTTCAGCATAGCTTCGTCCAGGATCCTCTCTGCTCAGAGGCAGAGAGTTCGACCAGAAAGCCAAAAAAGATTTCGGCTAGTCTCTGTAGTCCGTTGACTTACAGCTACTTATAGGTAGTTACTACCTATAGTGTAGTTACTTATGGGGGTGACAGGTTATTCCATTACATCAGAGTATTAGTTGGATTTTTTCATCCTAAGTAAATTTAAATTTTTGTTTAAATCTAATGTTGAATAATAATTATTTAGTAAGATTAGATGAGCTTGTAAGAAGGTTATAATGACAAAAGTACACAGGTGTAGGCTTTAAGAAAGCTTTATTCAACTGAGAATACAAGGTTCACATATAATGTCCATTTATAGTCCCAGTAAACAGAAATAGCTATCTAACTATAGCTATAGAAGAGAGTAACGAAACAAGGGGAGACCACTCTTGATTAATCATAAAGGTCATGGATATGAGGCACCCCATGAAGATAAAAATCTGCACATGCTCTTATTTATGTTCATTTCTGTCTGAATTTTTGTGATGAGGTGTTTGTTGTCACTATTTATATTCAAACTAATATCCTCATCTTTGTTGTTGTTATCATGTTTAGGCAATAGTGCACACTGGCCTTTTCAGGTGTCTGTTGATCTGGGTAGCCTTTAGGGAATTTCAGACTGAATCCTTTGTTTAACTTAGAATTCTACTGCTCACTTATAAGGATATCTTGTCTTGTTCACTTTTTAGCATTGCTCAGTTACTTTTAGTTCTGTTTCTGTTGAGTCCAAGTCTGTATAACCTGACCCAGGGATTGAACTCACAATTACTATCCCACCAAATTTATAAACCAACACTTTAATCCACTAGATAATTCATTATCCATGAACAGCGTAATAAGAAAATTCTACCTCCATAGATTAAATAGAAGGGTTCAGTTTGAAATTCCCTGAAAGTTACCTGGATTAACAGATACCTGAAAAAGGTCAGATGCACAACAGTCTATAGATATGACAATAACAACAAAGATGGGGATATTAGTCCAAATGTAAATAATGTAAAAGCTTAATTAAAAGCCAAAATACTAAATGCTGCTTTTCAAGGCAGGCAGACCCTCTCCACTGACACAACACAATCTTCCTACCTTATTACCTAATCTTGTGCTATACTAAGCTAAACCTAGTAGTTATCTAACTATTAATTTTCAAATCTACAAACATAAAAAACTCAAGTATTATAGTATAAAATGTGAACTTTTTTTCTAATTCCAAGATAATAGATTAAATTTAATATTTCCAATAAGTAAAATATTTTGCTGCATTTCAAACTGAATTTAAATTCATTGGAATCTTTTTTTTTCTCCTTATCAGTAAAATCAATAAAATTTTCCATATTGACAAATGTGTTAACACAACATAATTCTCTTTAAAAAAATTTTTCCAAAATAAAATATTCTTTTCTGAACATTTGAGAAAAATTAATTGATTTAAAGTTTAATTAATCTGGATTGAAACAAATATGACTTTTAGTTTCAAATATCTTGGAAAAACTTTTTTTTAACAAGGAGGTGGGTCTTTTTATGAGGTGTTGACACATTTTTATATCAACAGCCTGATGTTTGGGAAGTTTATGTAAGGAGATAATTGTAATAAAAAATGTGATGCATGCAACATAAACACCATTTTTCATATAATTTTTAACTACTCAGTAACCTTAAAAATTTTTAATATTTTAAGCATTCTAATATTTCATTGAATTTTAGTTACTTTAGCTTTATAGTCTTACTTACAAAGACACTTGTTAAAGAAATGTTAGAAAATTACCAATAAATTTTAAATTTGCTATAATTACTGCTCTTATTTTCTGATAATGTAGTGTATGAACATAAGGATTTACAAAATCAGCATGTTTATACAGACACAAAAATAATTAAAAATTCTTTTTAAAATACTGGAGGCCACTGAATTGTAATGGTCTTTTTCATTTATGATGAGTAAATATAGTTATTTTATAAAAATATCACTTGACTCTTACAAATGCAGAATTAAAAAAAAAATTTTGAATTTATAAATTATTCTAATTAAAAATGAAAAAACCCCAAAAAGACTTGTAAAAATTTATTATGCATAAAAATTTTTTTCATAAGAAAATAATACCCATACTATATTTTATTCATTAAATCAATGAAATGCTTTTTTAATTAAATAATGTCTTAGTTTAAATTGCATTTTTTATTTTATGTTTCAGAGCAGATTTTCACTAACTGGAGGCCCTGTATGACCAAAAAAATTTTCATTATTTAAATTGCTTGAGGACTTGTCCTTATAACTCATAAACATTAAGTGCTACAAAAACTAATTTCTCAAAATTTCATAAAATTAAATAAGTGAAGGGTAACAGTTGTAAGAAAAAAAATTTTTCAAAGATTTTCTTAAAAAGAAACATTTGAAAAATAATTTCATTTATTTGTGAATAAGTCCTGAAAGTTTAATTAAAATCTGACAATTATCAGATTTTTGCAAACATTTCCAAATCAATGCATTTTTTACTGCAAAAAGATGCTCAAATTTCTTGTACACATTTAGGGTCCCATGATGACATCAGAAAAACAAAATTTTTAAACCAACATTTTGAATGTCCTTAAAGGGATTTAAAACTAATTTTTACATTTAAATCTTTTGGTCTTCCTTTTAATAATAACACAAAAGATTTTGACAATAGAACTTTGTTTCTATTAAGTTTTGCTCATTTTTTAATAAATCTTTGGTGGTACCTAATTATAAGTATAAAAAATTAAAAAAATAGTTTAATTCATTGCTTTTACTTTTTTGTATTTTCTTTACCTATTTGATGTCAAAGTATTTAATTGCACCCAATCAGATCTCTTTTAATAATTCTGAATTTTTAAAAAATCTATTAAAATAATGAAATTCCTACTAACAAAAAAAAATTAAAACAATTGGGAAATTGATAACTTTTGAACTGAGTGTTACTTGCTTTTATTTTGATTATTTTGATTTCTTTCAGACTTACTTGTTATGATAAACAGATCTCCAAATATGCAATCTTTTTTTCTTAAACCATTGAATATTTTACAGTCAGATTTTCTTTAAATTAAAAATATTTACTAATAAGCAGGAAAACAGACAATAAAAATAAACTCGATGGATTTGAAAACACAAAATTGACTAATTTAGAAGTCAAAGGAGATAATTCAGAATTATTTCCTTTTTGAACTTCCATACTAAAAATAATCTAACAGTTGTGAAAATAAATAAAATTATTTTAAAAACATTTCTTAAAATATTGATTTACATTTCTGAAATTACATTTTTTTGATTTGTCAAAAACAACTCTATTTAATAAAAAGGATCTCTTTTGTTATCAGCAACAGGATGAATTTCAAAACTGCACTGAGATTTTAAAAAATAAATAAATATTCACTATTCAGTGTAAATTTTTTCGTGTCAAAGAATTCTTTTTTTAAAATACATTTTTTTTTAAAATTATGCATGCACCAACTTCCAACAAAAATTATTTATCGAATAATTATTTTTGTAAGGTTTCTCAACAAATTTTCAAGATTTTCTGATTTGAACAAAAGTTTTTTTACTGAAAAATATCTTCAGGAAATTTTTTTTATAAAAAAAAATAGTATCAACTCCCAATTTTGAAGTATTCAGAATTCATGATGTATTGAAATGTTCTCTAATAAAATAACTTATTTAGTATACAATTCATTCATTAATGAACAAGTGCTGAAAATTTAATTTGAATCGGAATTCTCTAACTTTTTTTTTTAAAATGGGGTTAGCGCATTTTTTGTGCTTTCATTTCGGAGAAAAAACACACGCACAAACAACGCATCTATTTTTTCGGTACCTAATTTATCTCTTGAAAAAAAGTGTACAACAGACAAAAAATTGGTTGCCGAATAAGGAGCCGAAACTATTTCAGTGCTTGTAATTATTTCGTTTCGATAATTTGCACTTTGAATCTGCACCGCTGACAGATTTTCCCGCCAAAATTTGACTTTTATTAGTTTTATTTATTTTTTAAATCTCTGCAATAAACTGATATTTAAGCGATTTAAAAAAAACATTTTGTCATAAAATACACTTACTTAATCAACTAAAATTAAATTTGAATGTTTTTAAAAATATCGACAAAAACATTGATCATTTCAAGGTAGGACATTCTCGAAATAAACAAAAATAAGCTACTACTCTACTTAGAAAATCTCAATTAGTTAATAATTCAATCGTAGCCATTTAAAAAAATTAAATTTCTTTGTTGTAAAAAGAGAAGAGTTTGAAAAGTTTCTAAAAATGTTTTTTTAAAAAAAAACATTTTTTTCATATGCTATTTTATTTAGCGCTCAAGCCACAATTACTATTTTTTACGCTATTTAAGGTCAATGTTCCTTTTGAATGATTGCAAAATTTTTCTTCGAGAAACATTTCCAGGGCAACATTTATTTACGCACACAAAAAATAGTCCGACTCAATGAACAAAAAAAATAAATCAAATATTCAATCGAAAAAAAAAAAAAATTACAACGTAATTGCTACGAATAAAAATTTTCAATCATTAGTTCGCGCAATAAAAATAAAGTTTTAAATTCCTATTTGAAAATTAGATATAAACTACTTAAAATTTATGATAAAAGTTGTTTTTAAATAAATTATTTAGTAGTTAGACTTAATTATCAATGAACAAAAAAATGTAACAATTTGTTGAAATCGGTAAAATTAAATTCTGCAAGAGAAACCGAGCCTTAAAATACAAAACACTAAGTTGAGTGCAGATGTTAACCTGACATGACATTGGAAGATTTCAAGTGTTAGCTATAATGCTCCAAAACAATTTTATCCTTATGTCAGACTTCTTTCCATTTACCCCCTCCAAGACAAGGCAAATTAAAAAACAAAAAAAAACTATTTAACCGGAAGTTTTAGCTTCGGATTTAGCAAAAATGCCTATTCTATTGGTTGTTAACATTCAAAATGAAAAAGAGAAAAAAAATCATTTTTGGAGTGATATGAAATAAATCTTATTACTCAAATATATATTTTAGAAAAATAATGATGCCAGAAAAAAATTGATATTTTTAAAGCAACTTGGAAAAGAGAAAAAAAATAATTATACTGCTTGTCTCGTGTTTTAACACCGCCATTTTGAGTTGGCGTAACTGACAAGTTGGAAAAACCTGGACCGCAAAATGTTTAACTTTCTTGCCGCTGTTTGCTACTCTAACAATAGAACATAATTGGCAGTAGGTACATATGCCATTTATTCGGTTTTATGTATAAAATCTTTGGATTTAAAAGAAAAAGATATAAACAAAAACTAAATAAAAGACCAAAAAACAACAACAGTGACTGCTCACATGTAAATGTTCAACAAAGTGGAAAAAAAAGAAAGCAACGTAAAAAAGTAGCACCAGTTGTACCATTTAATGGGCCTGAAACAGTACTTTTTTTTATAACATACCTACCCCCAAAACTATTATTAGGATTTTTTAATATATACATATATATTTTTTTTTTTATTTTTATTTTTTTAAACTTAGAAAAATGGCTGGGGATTTCGATCCAGAGAATAAAAACAGGTAGGTCATTATTATCGTTATTATTATTATTATTTAAAAACTTAAAACAAACTTTAAGAAAAGTCTCTTTTTTGCCTACATCACAATTTTGTATTTTTTAAACACTGTACTTCTTGCTATATATATATATATATATATATATATAAAATATATATATATACATATATATGTGTGTTTTAAAAGGGTGATTTAAAAAAGAAAAAAAATTGTGCTCAAGTTTGTTAAAAACTTCGATAATGCCCATTTGTAACTTTCTGAATGAGAAAAGCTATTTTCGTCTGCTTACAAGAAGTTAAATGTTCAGAATCCAAACGTTTTTTGTATTAAAGTTAATTTAACTCTCGTAATTGCGATAAATTTTGTAATTATCAAGATAAATGAATAATTAAAATATAGGAAACAAAGTTCGAATTACATTTTTCTCCATGCTAAGAATGAAATTTAAAACACTTGTTTAATAAATATGCATTATTATTGTAATTTTTCATTCATAATTTTTGAACGATCATACCTGACATGACATGATCATGAAAAATCCACCCCCTTTGAAAATTTCTAAGCTTAAACATTTTGTTGAAATTTCAGTTTGTTTTGTTGTTTTTTTTTTCAAGAGAAATTGATTCTTGTTCAAATTTTTAATTCAACATTTTCTTTTTTTGTCTTAAAGATTTAAATTGTTGTTATTATTAAACAAAAAAAAACGCTTGATAAAGATTTCTCAAATCAATGAATTTTTAAATCTTTGTTTTACGTATGAAGTTGTCTTAAATACTTTTTCGTCTTTTTTTTTCCTCACTGTTTGAGGTAATTTATTATTACTAAATTCAAAGGCAGATGTTTTGATGCACGCGTGTAACTTCCATTGGATTACTGTCGTAAAAAAAACTTTACATTTGTCTCTAGCAGATGTGTTCCTCTTGAAACACAAGTCAATAGTTGGAACTATGGGAAGCAATTAAATTTGAAACTGCATTTTTATTGCAGCTGTTTGTTTTGTCTCTTTTAATCTACCATAAAAAAAGCAAGCAATGCTTCTTTCTTTCATTACACTTGCAAACCGTAAAACAGAAAATACCTTAGAAAATGTTATTTGCATCCAATCTCCCTTAATGTTTGGTTTCCTGTGGTATAAAATTTATCCATTACTTTTTTTTAAAATTCGGGAATGGTATTATTAACAACTTTTTGTCCACCTGCAGTTGATCATTTGAAATATTTATCACTCCGTTAATAAAAGTTAAAAGTATAATAAAAATAAAATGGTTATGGTTTTGCATTGTTTTTTGGGGATTTTCTTTTTTAACGAATAATAATGTCATTGTTCATTAAAACTTAAAGCTAGTAAATAATTCCTATAAAACTCCTTTTTTTTTTTTTAAACCGTAGGTATCTGTGGCGGTACCTACTTAAAAAGTTCATAAAACCGTCACTTAGAATAAAAATGTATTTTTTTTTTTTTTTTTTTTTTGCTGACAATATTAGATTAGTTAACAATTGATTTTTGTTTCTATCGATGAGTGGTGGTCATTAAAATTACAAGCAGATTTCGTGGAACATAAAAAGAAACAAAAATACCGCGCTCTCAAATGACGCCACGCAAGATCTTATCAAAACTTCTAAATGACAGCAAAATGATGTCTTTGTGAAATATTGAGTAGTCTTTGCTTTTTAACAGCATAACCAGTTCACATGAAACACGTGAATTCTTTAATTGCACTGTTTTTCAATACTAGGTCAGCTTTGTCGCGTTTTATCGGATAAAAAAGTGTTTATTCAAACGAACTGTTACCAACTCTAAATCAAATGATTTTTAACACATTTTATTTCATAAGTTGAATTGCATCCTTAAAAAACTTTCATGTTCTTTCTCTTTTCAAATGTTTGTTTTTAGGTTTGATATAATTTCTTTTTCTTCTTTTTTTGTTATATCTGTTTTTTCTCACAATAGTTTTTGTGCTACATTTGTTAGGTTCTAAAAAATTGTTTTCTTTTTTAATTCATTCTTGAACACTTACTGTTCCATTTTCAATTGTACACTGTTCAAGTTGCTTCGAGTGGAGATAAGGCAAAAAAAAACTATAGCTAATCCATCACCGCACAAAAAGCCAACCTATTTTAGTTGTTGCTCGTTGCATTCAGTTTTTGACAAATTGATAAATTAATTCTCTCACTTTTTTTCTTCCTTTGTTACTTTTTTTTAGTTTTTAACTTTTATTTTTGTTTTAACGAATTTTTAATTTTTTTTCTATAAAACACAAAACTGGTAATATTTTTAGTTTTGTTAATTAATGTTTCTTTTTCTTTCATTATCCTTTTAAATTTTTTAAAGTTTTAAAACTTATCAAATTTATTTTTTTGAAAAAAAAACAAAAAACAATTTTTCAGCCGAGTCATTCATTCATCATTTCATGTGAATGAAACACATGATTATATTTTTAAGCATTAGACGTAATAATCCTAACCGAAACTTGTCATATATACTAAGAAATGTGTCGGAGCACTTGCTGTTACTTTCTTTTTATTTGTAAGTCTTCTTGTGAAATGTAGCAGCTGTTGTTAGCCATGTTGCTGCCAACTTATACGCAACAAAGATCTTTTTGCTTTGATTTAAAACTAAAAGTATTTTTATTTTCATCTAAAAATAAATTCATAAACATACAATGTTCTTGATTTTTATTTTTATTATTGATAATTTGATATTCTCTTAGTCTTGTACTTGGCATACGCCCTTCATTCAGAAACTTAGTTCATGTGGGTGATGATGATGAGGTTTAAAAATGAACTTGGTACACTTGATTACTAAAAGTTTAAAAGTAACAAAAATTATAGGCAGGATATTAAATAAGTCACAGAAACGTTTGGCAACATTTTTTAAGCATTATCTTAAAAAAAAACTGTTTCCGCTTCGACTTAACATTTGCTGGTAATTCTATTTCCCCCCTTCCATCAATTAGAATGAATTTTGAACTGTGAAAAAAAGAAATAAATCAGGATGACCTTTTCTTGTATTAAAAAACTAAAAGCTTCTTACAGTACTAAAGTTCATTTAAGGAATCTGAAATTATGGGCACTGATAAATCCCTGATGTTATAATTTTTAAGCACTATGACAGAGAGGAGTAAACAATTATTAAGAAAAAAATGACGCGACCACCCAGTTTGCGATATTTTTGGCATGTATAATCTACGCTTAGGCCTTCCTCACTCCGACAGGTGTCTGGAAAAAGAACACCATTTTCAAGATTTTTGATTATCTCATTCCAAAATTCTGAAATACATCACAAAAGGATATTTTTAGTTAAAATTGTAAATGTCCGTGTCAGAGGTTTAAACAGCAGCTGACTGACATTTGTATTTCTGTAGTGTAGTAAAAGTATAAACTAAAAAGTCTTTCTTTCTTTCTCATTTTGTGTGTGTGTGTGTGGAATGGCGAAAATGTGCCACTATTTATCTTGCTTGTCTCCAATTCCACTTGTCTGCTTTCTGCCTGACCAGCAAAGTTCCTCTTCGAAACTTAGACTCTTCGTATTATCGTTCGTTGCTGAACATTTTTAATTCGTTTCCTCAATTGTGTTCCATCTGTAACCTAGAAAGTGAGTTTTATGATTTCGTATCTTGTTGCATTATTTTGATAAAAATGACATTATTCCTTTTTAATCATGACACTGGTACAAATGCACTTCTTTAGACATGGCATGCAATTGCATAGTCACACAATCTCATAGTTTTCTGTGTGCGCGCGTGCGCGTGCATAGCAATAGGCATTTATTATTCATAGAAACGTCACTTTTAAACCACATCAAAATTGTATATCATTTCGAAAGTTAAAAAAGAATTAGGAAGTTATTCTATCATTTTTTTTCTCGTCTTAATGAAGAAATGTACACTTGGCCTTTTCTTTAATAGTAGGAAGGCATAAATTGACATTTTGTATGTGATTTAATTATGAGCAAAACTTATTATTGACACTGGAACTGACATTCTCCGTTAAGAAGACTTTTTGAAGAATCGAGATAAACTGTCTTTAAAGTTTATGCACTTCAAGACTTAAAAAAATTTTCTCATGTTATTCTGAGTTTTACTGGAATGGTTGTGTGTCTCATGGTCAATTATTTAAACGAAAACTGTCAAAATCATTACATTGTGTATGTTTGACCTTGGGATTTATAAATTATTTAAAAAAAAAAAAAAAATAAAATTGAGAGGAAAAAATAGTGAATAATACAAGTTACGGTAATTTTCTCCAAGGTAATGCCAAAATGAAATGAACTTTTTAAGCGTATACAGATACTGTCATCATTCAGCAGACAATGTGATGTATAGAGAATTTGTCATTTCCTAATTGTTGGGCAGGAGGTGGGTGAAAGCAGAACTTGGACAAAGTGAGTATAACTTTTTAAAAATTGCCTTAGCTATTCAGAGAAACAATGGAACAATGCACTTGCTGTTATTCTGATCACTAATTAACAGTTTTTTTTGGTTTTTTTTCCCTAAGTTGTGCTGTAGAATTTAAGTGCTTCTCTTTAGATCTTGGGAATATTAGTTAGCTCTTGCATATTCTCTGGTGTTGCAATTATTTTATTTGACAAATTGGCTTTGATTAATAACTCTAATTTTCCAGTGTGAAACTGACCTGGACTTTCTTTATCTAACTCAAATAAACATGGAATCTGAAAAGTAGACCTCATAAACAATCGATCTGAATTTAGTTTTAAGTTTAAAGAAGACAGGTTAGAAAATGCATTGTGACAATTGCTTGAGTCTGTCAGATGAAAGTTAGATTAGTAAAATTTTGTGATACAAGCATAACCTTTCAGGACTCTTCCTTCTACTCATCAAATAATAACTGAATTAACTAATCTATTTTTGCAAATTAATGAAGAAAATAGCATTTTCTAGTGAAAACTCAATTCATAAAATTTAAATATCAATTTAATTTCACCCTTCGTCTGTAAAATGTTTTTCTTTTTTTTTTTTGCTAATCTCATGTTTTTGTTAAAAGTTCATGATTAGAGATATTTTCCTTTGTTATACATTAGAATTTCCAAGATTTCTTTGATTTGCAAGTTTTTGTTATATCAACAGAGATTTTTTTTTAATGATAGATAAATCTTGATAAAATAGATTGAATTTGCAGGAAATCACAAATGAAATAAAAAAAAAATATCAGGTTTTCTAAATGTGTTAAAATTCTTTTAGAATGAATCAAATTAGTCAGAATTCATTTTCTTCAGACTTCCAATGTTATTAAAAATCCCCATAATTTGTATATTGTAGTTTATAATAAATTCACCTTAAAACCAGTCTGTTTTGCTGATACAGCTTCAAATTTAAAGGAATATTGAAATATCACATACAACAAAGTTTTTACTTAAAGAACCAAATTGAAAATAGCTCTTTCTTTTGTAGTTTGATTCTAAAGGACTTCACAAATTTCAATGTTTCATTTGTGAAAATTATACAAATTATTTTGAACACAAAGATTAACTTGCCATTGATATTTAAATCCTTCCACACTTGTTTAAATTTAATCTATCATCTGTCAGTGGTAGGAATTTCAGTCATTGCAGTTCTCTAGCTGAATTGTAAATGACATAAGTTTTAATGGTTAAAAATAAAAATTGAAGGGGAAATGAAAACATTTAAATATCCATAATTTCTAGTAATTTTTTTTAAAGTTTGACCTAGGTTTAATTTTTGACCAATTTTTATTATTAGGTTGGTTTTAAAAAAAAAAAAAAAGAAAAATTTTTTTTAGGTATATAAGTGAAATTTTTTTTTCTTTTTCCCCCAAACATTAAGCATTTATTCCATTATCTTCTGTCATCTTTTAGACAACTTCATAATTCCAGTCTCTCAGAACATTTTATCTTCTTCAGCAAACAGCTCTTTTTGCAAATCTTCCAGGAAGTTGGATTTTTTTTTTTTTTTTTTTGTAAAGAATTCCATAAAGATCAGAATAAATGATAATCTGAAGAAGGTGCAATCTGTTGATAAGTGAAAACTTGCCAGCAAGTGTTTATTTGAATTATTTGGTTCTCTGGAAGAATCTTAGTTGGGAATATTTTTTTTTTCTTATTCTCCAGTTCTTCACAATAACACCTTTTGAAGTCTGGCCTTTGGTATGGTGGTTCATTTTACTTATTCACAATCCCTTGTTTTACATTGTTGTAAAGTATCCCATTTCATTACTCATCACTATTTTAAACATTTTATGTTCAAGTAGCAAATTGCACAGGAAATATAATCCAGTAGGCTTTTTCCTTAACTTTTGTGTGACTTCCATACATCAAAGTAGCTCACATGACAACCAAGTTGGTCCAAATAATTTTTAACATCTGATTTGGATATTTTGAATGTGTTGGTAATTTCTTGGAATGTATGACATTGATTTGATTGTTATCAACTACAACTGGTCTACCTGACTATGAAGTATCATTTATTGAGATATCTCCAGCTATGCAAACCCCATTTGACAGTCTGATCATTCACATGTACCTTCTCCATTAACTGCACAAGTCTTTCTTTTATGTAACCTGAAGTTTTGCACTTAAAAATATGCTAAAATGTTGCTTATCTTTATCAAAGAAAGATATGTCACTTTCACATATTTACAAAATGTATGCTAATCACAGTTGTCCCAATATAATCAAGTGATCTCTTTGAATGCAATTGTCTTTTTAGTTATTTCTTGAAATTTTCTCTTTTGAGATTAATAATACTTCAGCTTTAATCTGCTCTTACATCAAAATGATTGTTGGGTAGGGGTTTCAGATACTGGATGTATTTTGAAGAAAGAAAAATGACTGAGTTTCCTTCCTTTTTATTTATTTTTTTTCAATTGTAATCATTTGACACAAAATGATATTCTGCATTACTTTGTTTCTTTGGATTTGGCTCTGTTTGACCTACAGGACAATAAATGTGAAAACAGAAAGCTGTTCTCCATAGTAGTTACCCACAATAGTGACATGGTATGATGTCAGTTCTTTAGCTCCCAACCTCCAAGAAAAGAAAAAAAGTAGTCAATAGAATATTTTATAGTGTGAAATTTTTTTTTTTTTTTTTTTATAAGATGTCTTTAAGTCCAGGTTGTATATCATCTTCCCTTTTTATTCAACAGATTTTCTAAGAATAAACAATTTGTAACTATTTAAGTCCACCTCCAGCTTTAGCATGACCAAAGATATTAAATGAAAGTGATCAGGTGATTATTTAAATTCTTAGTGACAGGTTTTCATGGTGTTCACACAAATTGGAATATTGTTTTATTTAAATAAGTTAAAATGCATATGAATTAGATGTGAATTACGCTATTTTAATTTATTTGGAGGATATAACTTGATAATGAATCTGAATGTGTAAATCAAGATATTAATCTTTTTGTTAGCTACTTAGTAGTTTGACAGGAACAAATCTGTCAAGGAAATATTTTTTCATTAGTTAAATCTTAACGTTCTTGGTTCATTAATGTAAACTTATTAATTTTGAGGATTATTTTATATTTAAATGAGTTGATGGAAAAATCACAATTGTAAATCTATTTCTTCCCTATATTTGGTAATTAAGTTTTCCAAATAGTTGTGAAGTGATTAATTTTTTTTTAAATAACCAAAACTGGTTTAGATAAAAAAAAACATTTTTTTTAACTGTATGTAAAGTTCTAATATATTAAAGTAAAAACAGTTAATGTTTTAAATGAATGACTACATTTGTTATAAAATGTTAACATGACTTTTTTTTTTTTTTTTTTTATGGAATAGTTTTGTATATTCTGAGCAAGTCTACTTATGTAGCAATTATTTTTCTTTAAAACATATGATGGGGTGTGAAAAAGTTATCAGTTTGATTTACTTAAAAAGTAAGTTGGACCAAGAACTTTCCAGTGTGTGTGTGTGTGTGTGTGAAAACATATAAATTTTTATATATAAAGAACAATTTTATGAAATTCTATGAAAGAGTAGGGGAAAAAATCTTAGTGTGGCAAGTTTAGTCACTTAGTCCTTCATAGGACTAAAATGGTGTTTACGTTGATGCAATTATACATGCACAAGAAAGAGTGGAGATGCTGAAATGTTTTTCAAATTTAGTTTCTTTTTATCGCTTGTGATATTAAATATCCACATTATAACTTAATAACAAAAGTAATAAAAAGAAACTAAATGACATTGGCTAAACTATATACCCAAAACACATTTTAAAAAAAAAAAAAAAAATTTTTTTTTAATTTCAGTGTCCCCTCTCCTTCGATGCAAGTGTAGTTGCATCAACATAAACATCACTTTAATCTGATGAATTCCTAAAGGAAGAAATGTATCACACAAAAAATTTTTCTACTTTATTATAAATTTTCTTAAATTATATATTGTATGAGTGAATAAAAAAATAAAAACACATGTTAAATGTATATGTATGTATTTTCTCCTGTAATAATTATCATCTTCATGCTGGCAATGTCAGGTGGTATTGTTTATGACAGTGGTGAACTGTTCGAAGATATTTATAAAGCAGGTGGTGAAAAGACCCCGAAAGACAAGAGTACAATAATAACTGGAAAAAAAATATAAAGACTCACATGTGAAAATCTCAATGCTATCATTTTTTGATGGCCTGGGTAAACTATTCTATAAATATTTATTTCAAATGATACTTTCATATTTATTTAATTGAACAAAGATGCCGAAGGTTTTACTCTTTAATTTAATTAATGACAAGTAACCAGAGTATTGTTTTTAAGGTTTGTAAGTAAAAATGTTATTTACTATTTGCAAGTAATTGATAAAACAAATTTCATTATTAGACTATTAAAAAATTTTGATTGTTAAAAAATGTTATTATTTTGAACTTTGGTTTGGATTTTATAATCAGTACATCAATTCAACTAGATTGGATGTTTTTTCCAATTTGCAAAACCTGTTGAATCATATATTCAAGCACTCTTTTCACACACTGAAATCTGCAGTTTATTTTTACAGATAAAACTAACTGAAATTTGTAACTAAAGTTGTGCTACACTCTACACTAGTAACTTTTACACCTCATGTGCAATCGAAAAATACTTTGACAAAATGCTATTTAATTACAAATAACATTCTTTCCATAAACTCATTTATAAGTCTTTTGCAGTATTCTAAAAAGAAAAACAAAATTTATTCTGATAAATGAGCAGTTATTTTTCAATCTGCAAAGGTGATGTGATAAAATTTAACCATTTACTAATATGACACTTTAACACTTAGTTTTTTTTTATAGTGGGGGTAAAAGAAACTTTACAAACTTTAATAGACTTAGCATCAAAAGCTATAATATAAATATGTCAGCTCAGTTTCAATTAGAGCTTTTCACTATTTGGCTGCAGATAGAAATGAGCCTATTTATTACCAGAAAAGAAAAAAAAAACTTTGATCACTTCATTTCAGAATATCTAAAACCATTTTAGTTTGGTCTGTGTTATATTACCCAACATCATAGATTTCACATTTTAACCAAAAGAAAAGATTATAGCTTTTGATGCTATTTACATAATGTAAAATCTGTTTTTACAAATATTTCATGAAACAAATATCATAATAGTGTAAAGTATTGATCAGATATACCAGATTTATCAAAAACAATATAATTTCTAACCCTTAGTTCAAGAATTTAACACACACAGTCAATCAGTTATGTGCCATGCATGATATATGCTTAGGCGATCATGTATCTTTCGATACCTGACTGACAAGGCAGATATTTTCTCATAACAGGCTGCCATTTCTCTCTGTGGTAGACCAGTTGCCATCCAAGGCTATAGAACCTGGTCTGTCCTGCTATTTACCCATAGCTGGAGGGAGAAGAGAATTCATACCTTTCCCAAAGGTATTAGCATGTAAGTGAATGTAATGGATTCAGCTGGAATTTGAACTCTGATATAGAGATGTGTGAGAGAGAGAGAGAAAGGAGATGCTACAATGTGTATAAATTTATTTTTAAATTTGGAGTTATCAAATACTTTGATAACTTTAATTTGTAATTTCTACAGAGAAGTTCCAATTGAACATACCTCTACAGAGAAATACACACCTGTTTGGTCATTAATTTGAGGTGGTTTTGGAAACTGTAAAGAAAGAATCCCTAGACAATATTGTATAACCTACTTATTTTTCAATGAAGTTTTATGGTTATTTTGATAAACTAATTACTGCTTTTGATATACTGCAAGGACAAAATCGGACCCCCTTCCACTGTGTTCCAGAAGACTCAGAATTATACAAAATTTTTTTTTTTTTTTAAGCACGTGGAACGATAGTAAATTAAAAACAACTTGACAAAATTTTAAGCAAATTAGTAAAAGAAAAAAAAATGCCCCACACATTTAAATTGTCTAAGGTGTCTAGTAATCATTAAGCAAAGCACATATGTGCCTTGGCCATAATATAAATAGCTTAGGGTACCAAATGAAGGTAACAATGGTTTAGTGGCCAAATCACATGTGTGATATACCATTCCTTGCCTGGCACCTGGTGTTGCTGATAGGGTTAGAAAAGAATCTAATATCAGCTGACTGTAATAATGTATAAAAATAAAGGTAAAAGTAGTTCCAGTTTTGTAATTTACTTTTTCTGAAAGATGGGATTAAAAAACAAAGAGAAAAAAAACTATTGGAATATTGTTTTCATTTATTCTAAGATACCAGATGATTCTTAAGTCAGAAATATATATATATATATATATATATATATATATATATATATATATATATATATATATATTCCTTGTAAAAAAAATAAATAAAATAAAAAAACCTATTAATCAGCATATGGCCAATTACAATTTATCAACCGATTAATTGGTGCAACCCTAATTATAACCTTATTTTACCCCAAGTAATTCATGTTAAATTTTTTTTAATATCTCCTCTCCTTACAAAATCTCTGACCTTTATTCCTGGTAGTTGCCACTTATCAGTGTTCTTTGCAGCCTTTTAGTAATGTGATATTTTATTTAGATGCCAATGTACTGTTGGCCTGACCCTGTTTGCCTTCACTCTTCATATAAAAATGGCTGAGCCAGTAAGGTTATATGATATGTCATTAGATTTAGAATGGCTTTTTACCAACAATATGAACTGTCAATTTGACCTTATTAGTCACAGATGGGTCATTTTGCTTGACCCTTTCCCATTATTGAGGGCCCTTTCTGCATACACTTCCTACTATGTGTGCTTGAAGATCTAGTGGAAATTGATAGCGGTTTAGTAGGAAGAATAGTTAACGGAAACCATGGACTTTGGTAATATAACTAAAGAATCAAATTGACTAAAATGCACCAGTGGACTATATTGTAAATTCTTGTTTATATTTTATAGTTTTATGCCTTAAGATTCTTCATTATTGCACCAGGTCAAATGTAAAAAATTATAACATTGGCTGATTTATTTTTTTTTTTGCTTGCTTTATTTTTCAGCTTAATGGATGAAGCATCTATCAGTTGAGCTGAAGGAAAAGCAACAAAATAGATAAGAATGAAAGAAAAAGTTTTCCTTTTGATTAGCATCTTCCAAAGTTTGATAAATTATGGAAAATCCAAACATTAATCTTTAGAAATATTTATACACAGTTTTATCTTTAAGAATCCATTTGAGTCACTAATTCATCTGGATGTAAACTGCTACTCGGTTTATACTGACTTCTTGACACTTGACTCTAATAATGTCACCTAACTGACTGTCTACCATATATACTCATGTATAAACAGACTTCATGTATAGTGCAACCCCAGAATTTTGTTGCAATAATTTTAACCACTACAGAAAAGATTTACCTGTGTATAGGTAATGCATGATTAACTTTAAAAAAAATTACCTGTGCATAGTGCAACCCACTATTTTATTTTGCATAAAACACTGATCATAAAAACTTTCACTTTACACAAGTATATATGGTACTCGTTCTCTTCAACCAATCAGTCAGTTGTCAAAGTGAATTACCAAATGAATGTGTGTGAATTCAATTGTTTAAAATTATATTTAACATTATTTTATTGGTTTCTATGCAGCTTAATACTCTTATTGATATTAACCTTTATTTTCAATAAGCTTCCTTTCAAATAAATTTACTGTGCAGTTTCATTGTAAAAACTATATGGGAATTTACTTGGCTTAGTGTGGCACATAGCTGCAAATGTGAGGACCTAAACTCCTCATTGCATAGTAGTAAGCCTGCATTTCAGATATAAAGAAATTTCTTTTCAAACTTACAGGTTTCATTTGATGGAATGTTAGCACATATCAAAATAGTTATAAATTTCTTGTCACTAATAAAAAAACGGCAAATAGTTTAAAATAATTTTTATTTTTTTAAATGAAATTTCTCTCTATAGTCTGTGTATTCAAATTAATTTCAATAAATGAAACATACATTAGACCTGTATATTTTAATTTTATTGAAATCACTTTACAATTCACAAAAAAAAATCACTAAGTCTGTAATATCACAAGCTGATTACAGAGTAATTTTTAATCATCAGCTAAACTTTCTGAAGTTTAGGTGAAGATTAAAATTTACTCTGCTAAACTTTCTTAAGATTAAAATTTATTCTGTAATCAGCTTGTGGATTTACAAATTTACTGTTCTTTTTTTTTTCTTCTGTGTATGAGAGATTAGTGATTTTTGTTTTTGATTTTTTTATTATTTTATTTTATTTTTATTTTTATTCTCATGCTACGTAGACAGAGAAACTAAAGATTTTATCTAGTTGTGACTGTTTTTACCAAAATATACCAAGTTTTAACTTTATACAAGATTAACTAGCTAACAATTGTGATGCAGCAAAGTGCCTAAACGTAAAACCAAAACACCATTTACCAATAATCTGCTCTGAATAATAAAATAAAAAATGCAATAAAACTATCTAATCATTTAATTAGAAAAGCTTTTAATTGCTTTTATAAATAAAATATATTAAGGACACTATTGTCTTAAGGGAAATTTTTTCAATGTATAAGGAATTTTTAAAACATTTTTTATTTTAATTAGAATTTATTAAGTTTTAAATCTTAAAATTCTGTATTAATTTCACCCTTTTAGATATTAAGTAAAAACTATATTTGCTAATCATAAATGGAAAAGATTAGTACAAATCTTCAAACACCGATATTTTTTGAAGAATTTTAAATTTGTTTTGTATGTATATAAACGTGCTGATTTTTGTAGATACAGATGTTCATACATGACATTATCAGAAAATAAGAGCAATAACTATAGTAAATTTACAGCCAAAGCATCTAAAATGTAATAAAACATTAGATTACTGAGAATATTTTCATAAATTTTTAAGATTACTGAGTACTTAAAAAAAAATTATATATAAGAGTTGTTCATGTTAAATTGTTCAATTATTTTATATGGATAAAGCCTTTGGTAGAGCAAATATCCATCTATCCTCAAGCTGTCAACACCTGAACAGCTTAAATAAACAGCTACCACTATGTTAAAAAAAATGCATTTCTCCAATATTTTAAACTTAAAGTAAATATTTGTTTCAAATCAGGTTAATTATACTAAAAATCAGCTAATATTCCTCAATGTTTCAGAAAAGTGTTTTTATTTTTGGAAGATCTTTTTAATAAAGAGAATTACATTGTGATGAAAGATGACTTAAAAAAAAAAAGAAAAAAAAAGGATGCTAATCGACTATTTTGGTTTTTTAAAAAAATAAATAAATAAATAAATAAAACTCCTTCCAGCCAATTAGTTTTTGAAATACAGCAAAGTATTTTGCTTATTGAAGATATTAAATTTAATCTATTATCTTGAAATTAAAACTAAAATAAAAGCTTCAAGAAAGATTTTTTCATTTTTAAAATTTCATTTTAAATCTTAGGTATTGTTTTCTGTGGAGATACCTGTCTAAAACCAATTCTAACTGTAAGAATGAAACTGAATCCTTGCAGGCAGTTCATTTGTGTTTTTCTTATACTGTGTTGTGCTTGGTTAAACTCATGAACTATAGCTTATCCAAATGCGGGACCTAATCTTATGATTATTAACTTTTTAAATGTTTTGTTTGAAGCCATTTTTGTAAAATGATAAATACTAGTTATGAGATTTTTCTTTTTTCCTCCTTATGGTGAGAATAAAATGAAAATTTTATTACCAGAATACTGTCCCACAAAATGACAAAATTATTTGTATATATTAATTGGCATTCCTGCTTAAGATCAAATTATCACTCCAACATTTTTGCCTAGGCTCAATGTATCTTTACAATGAAAATTGTACAGCAAAAATATGATACTGCTGAAAAACATTTGGGGCTCAAAACACCTTACAAATGGGTGGGGGGATTTTTGGTTAAGTGAAGAATATTCAGCACCTCTTCATATGGGATTTATACTTTCAGATTTTATAATGCAAATAAATATTTCCCCAATAAAATTAGGATTTGCCACCTGATATTTGCTATGTGGCATTAATGTATTGCAGAACTTTATAATGAGGGTTTCAACACATTAAATTCTATACCAGGTGATTGGTATTAAAAGGAAAAGATACATTTGATGTTAGGTTTGTAAAAGCCCACTTTTGTCAGTGGCTGATTAATGTCTAGCTCATGCACACCCCCACACATACACCCATTTGTCTTTACATGCATGAGACACTATTAATGTCATAAGTTGTTTGACAAAATTAGCATGGGGATTTGCAGCATTTGTTTCTCCTGTAGTCTGGGTTTGAAGTTAGGCTTCTCATGTAATGCTAATTTCAGTCACTGGGTTGTCATGAAATGGCATGTTGTTTTTTAACTGCTGTCTGCTAATTCATGTACTAGAACTTGAAAGCAATTCCTTCACATATTTTCATTGTTTTAGTTTCTCTCTCACATTTGTCAACCTTTAAAATAATTGCCATTGATTTGTGAGAACATCCCTTTAAAATGGTTAAGAGTTTGAAAATAAGTACATTTTTCTCACATATGTATTTTATATTTCCACACACATTTATGTGCAACATTTTTTACATCATCAGAAGAGTTTACTACATAGAGGTGTATAAGTCAGTCATTTCTATATAGTGAACTCTTCTGGTAATGCAGAAATCATGACTATCCAGGAAGTATTCTGCATTAACAAAAAATATGGAGCAAAAAAAAAATCAATTTTATAAGTTCTATACAATTACAAAATGTTATTTTTTTTATACTGTGGATAAACTTTTGCATTTAAAGACTTCATGAAATTTTAAAATGAATTTTTTTTCCTTTCATGAATGCTGCCAAAACTTAGATGCAGTCTTGGAAATCTGATAAATTTTAAATAAAAATTGAATCTTATTTCTGTTAACTACATAATTGTCTTCATTTATTTTTCTTACTAGTTTGAAAACCGCAATATGAAATAATGTAAAAAAATAGTCTCTTTTATTGACATTCCTTCTCTCACTGGGTGCCAGTACAAAAAATTTAAGTATCCAGTATTATAACATTTAGCAGATTCAGCTTTGGGAAAAATGTGGAAAAGTTACATTGAGCCTATAGATCTTGAGAGATTGTATTTGTACTTTATTGGTCATGGCAAAACTGAGGAACACTTAAATTCGTATGAGAATTATAGGGATACTGGAAATACAATCTTCCTTCCTTGTCTGCTCAATCAGGATAGTTTCATCAAATGATTGGAGAGAATCCACTTGACAGCTAGATGAATTCTGCTACACAATTTTGGAGGGTTGAGATTTTTGAAAATCATGAGTGTCCCAATTTTTACTTGAAGCTTGTGAAGATGAATACCAGGCAGCTCAATAGTTGTTTTGAAGCAAGAATGCTTTGCTCCACATAGCCACTGGTACTTTCTTTAATCTTGGGCCTTTTTATTTATCTTTTAACATTTCAGATAACTGTTTAACCCTGAACATTTTCGAACTTTTGTTTGAAAACTTTTCACTGTTGTACACAGATAAAATCAATTTTTATTTTTGTATTTTTTATTGCACTGAGTGTTTTTGTTAGACTGAACAAAACTTTTTTTAATCTGAACTTAGAGGTCAACATTAACTGTATTTTAAAACTGTCAAAATTACCACTATATACCAATTTACCTCAAAGAATGTAATTGTTTGGCTGCAATGTAAGTCATAAATGCAACAAACTAATTCTCTCTCCAGTGACTATGGAGGTTGACTTTGACCTCATCTGTCCTACAATTTATAAGGTCAAAAACATTTGTGCACTTTGCTAGAAATTACTTCTTTGGACTAAAAATAGGATGCTATTCATTGACACTTTCTGATGACCCAAATGACCTCTGAGGTCAACATCACATGATCTGTGTTGTTACATATGTTACAGCTATCCATGCAGAAACAGATTCCCTGGTATTTTCTGTTTGGCCATGATGCATTAAAATAATGAATAAATTAATGTGTTGTCATAAATACATACAATATCATGGGTTATATAAATAGCTTGTGTTTTTAAATTAAGAGAGAAAAATCAATTCATTAAATACCTTGTCTTAGTGCATAAAATTACATATTACTATAAAATTTGGTGTATAAGCCTAATATAAATGTTGGTGCTTTATTAGATTTGCAATAATCTTTATTTTTTATTATATTTTTTGAGCAACAATTTGCATAGTTGTATCCTTTTAAATATACCTATATCAGCATACAACAAATACCTTGCAATTATGTCACATTATAATTTGCATTCCACTAAAGAGGTGTGTTGTCTTTTAAATCTGATAGTAAAATTTATATAATATATATAGTCTGTATGAAATGTGATAAACAATATTTTCTGCTTGGATAGCAGGAAGGATGTGTATGGAAGAAATTTGAATTGTCTAGTAAAGAATCTTTCTAAATATTTAAATTAAGTTTTAGAAAATATACTTTATTACACAGATAAAATAGATATTGATATCAATTAGTGGGTACTCTGAAATGAGAGCAACCATATTGTACATTCATCTATCTAGAACCTATTCTTATTTAATTTACTAGAATGCTGACAGATTCCATGAAGGAGTAGTCGTTGCTACCCAAAAAGTTATTGACCTGAAGAATGGAGATAGTGCTCTGAAGACATTTTGTATTGATGATAAATTGAAAAATATTACTAAAAATGACTTAAAACAGCTGAGAATCTTTTATAGATGCAGATATGCCTAACTTAATTCAAAGGTGGAATATCATGACTGACAAAAAATATGAGACTATATTGAAGACTAAATCTGGAATTCTAAGACTATTGTGTTCATTTTGGTGTGCTTTTTCGCTAATATGTTCACCTAAAACAAGGCCCAAGATGATGAGAATAGATAATGGTTGACCTTAGACTTGAAGAGGTTAAGATTAAGTGATTGGGGAAGTATTCTCTTACAACTAAATCTGTAATTACAAATGAAATTATTTTTTGACTGATTCTCATTCTCTCTCATATTGTCTATTCCTGTTCTTTTATTGTACTCTTTCCTTAATGTTTTCCCCTCATATTATCCCACACTCAGTAACATCTTGTCTTAGTGGCTTTATTTCCTTGCTTGGGATGAAATGATTAAGAAAAAAAAACAGCACAAAAATAATGATTTAATTTTATTTGGTAGAAAAGTTCTTATCTTCCTGATCACCATCACTATCACCAAAAAAGAAAATTTATTCAGGTCATTGACTATTTTCTACAAATTTGATAAACCTTCAAAACTTGAAATTTAGAAAGTGAATTTTTAGTAACATGCTCTTTGCAAATTGTAAATATCTAGTTTAAATGTTTGCTAACTTTAAAATTTGCATTTATTTTCTTCAAAATTGAAACTATATATTTGAGGTTAAAACTGCTTTTTACACACACACACACACACACACACTGGAATAAAATCACCAGTTAATGTATTTTTAAAGTTATTTGAATTATTGTTTTCATTCTTGTTTTTATGTAGTGATGTAAAACAGATGTCAATAAGTCCTCAACCTATTGATGAAAAAAAATTTTTTTTTTTTAAATTTTTATTTTTATTTTACACAAATGCTTATTTTTATATATAATTTCCTTTGTTTATACTTTAAATCAATGACGAAGAGCAACCACTCTTATAGTTTGAACATTATACAGTGAAAATTATTTGTGTCAAAATTTGAGTTGTGTAATTTAAATATATTTTCTCTTTTAACTTGGGATTAAAAACTTAAAAAGATGATGTAAACAAAATGGGATTGAATAAAAAACATCTGCCAGAATAAAATTTATGAATTCTATTTGTATTTAAGTATAAATGCCACTAATAGTCTATATTCAGAGCTAGTAAAGAAAGGATGCTGTTCTATTATTCAAGTGTATGTAAGTGCCTTGACGTGAGGTAATGGTTAGCAAAGCTAATCTGGTTGACCATTACTACTGAGTAATGAATTCAATCCTCACTGGATGCGCTATAGAAAATTCAACATATAAATAACTCAACAAGAGTTGACATTTCATTAAAATCAGCCAACCCTCAACCCAAATAAGTGTTCATATATGCTGAACATAAATTTCTTTATATATATATATATATATATATATATATATATATATATATAATTTCTCACACACATGTGTGTGTGTGTATATATATATATATATACATACATACATACGTGTGTGAGAAAAATTTCTCGGTTAACCTGTAGAAAAAGACAATAATAAAAACTATTTCTACACGTGAAAGTACTTGACGTAATTTTCAATTGACAATATGAATACAATAGCATTTTCTAAATTCTTCTAGCTGTAAAAAGACATTTTGTTAATAGTTACTTTGTTTTCGATAAATTTATTTTGTTTTTGCTTTGAAAAAGTCTACAGTCGACAAAACATGTCAGCTGATAATACAGTTTTCCTATTGCCTTTTACCTTTATATATATATATATATATATATATATATATATATATATATACACACACACACACACACATATTTCTGAAATTTAATTTTGGGATGGAAATGTTGTTTTGTCAACCTAAATGAGCAGAATTTGCCATATTGATATTGAAATCCTGGTTTTTAACAGGACTCAAGCACTGCTTAGTGGGAAATATACAGCTAACTTCAGTTACCAAGCAGCTTGGCTTCTCTTAGGTTAAGTCTAGAAATATCTTTTTTATGGCTGAAATAGTCTTAGAACCTCCACCTCAAAACATGCTTTTAACACTTCTGCTTTGGACATACTTATGAAACTTATATTGCCTGTTGCTGACATAGATACTTTCAAGACATTGTATTATAAGCTAGTGCTTTAGTGTTATTTCCAAACCAGTATAGACATATAGTAGAATACAATACAACTTGTTTTGTGATGCATTCTTATTAAACTGTGTTGGAGTGTTATTTAACTTTGTCTGTACTGCAGAAGCTCCAATCAAGACCAAAATGGTGGCACCCATGAGAAATTGTCACCACCATATTTATAGTCATTTATTTCCAGTAAATGGCAACTTCTTATTTTTCACCAAATGGGCCAGCATAATCAAGCAATAATGCTATACTAATGCAGCAATGAAAGTGTTAAGCAATGTTTGATTTAAGAAAATCAATCTGAGTTAAATATCTTCTTGCATTATCCTTAAGATATTATATAGTAAATGTGACTGAATTAAAATGATCTTGGAAACAGTTTACATAAACACATTGTATGTTTCAAAAGTAATGCCAATTATTTATTTCCACAGAAACATACAGGAAACATAACACCATTGAACCTGAGCAAGTTTTTAATTACAAAAAAGTAATTTCACACTTTTTGCAGCAGTAATGATGTTATGAAAATGTTATCTATGTAGTCCAGCTTTCATTAATCTAAACGTGGCTTGTAACACACATTTTGCTGTTACCACTGCTGAAATGAATTGCTCAATGCTTAACAGCATCCACTGTTTGGTCTCTATAAATGTGCAACAAGTGTCAATGACTGTCAGTGGATGCAATTTTTCCCTCATGGATGAATTCATTGATATATCTCTGTTTAATATGCACTTTAATGTCAGATGCTATTTTGCCAACTGTTATCTGTAGCAAATAAGCCAAAAAAACAATTGGTGTAAAATTTAAATTCTGCCATAATATCAGTATCCACCTAATATCATTTAAAATAGGGAGGTATTACTTTTTGAGTGACCTACCTAAAAATCTGAACATGTTTATTGGAAAGTATTTACTTTTATCTATATATCCCAACATATCTTTTGTGTTTATGAAGAACTGTGGTCTGTAAAATATGAAGTTTTATAAAATAAAAATAAATAAAATTCGGAGCATTTTGTTAAACTCTGAATTTGAGACAATTCAGAGATGCCTTAAATTCTTATCCTTTCTTAGTTACAAAAACATTAAGTGATTGATATTTGATTTGGGAGCTGAAAATCTGTTTCACTTAATGGGAATTGTGGGAAGAAAGATTACTGCTGTCATGTTATTTTGGAGATATAGACCGGATATACTGGGATACTTAGTTTTGGGCAAAAGGGCATGTATGCTGAGAGTTCAATCAAGCATAGGTCATGGTTTGTTGCCATATTTTTCACACACACTCAACATTTTCTATCCCCACTCCTATAAACTTTTGGATTTAAAGGACTGCAAATCTAATCAATAAGTTTTGCTAGCATCAGTTTTAAAACATTCTTTTATTTGTTTCATAATGTTATAAATATTTATATATTTAAATCTATTAGCCATTGTATGAACTTGTTAATGAAAATACTTCAGATTTCTACACATGCAATTGACTGTTGGGAAATGATTTCTGGAATGGTGAATTTGTTAGATATGGATAATTAAGCACCAAATTTTTTTTTTTTTTTTTTTTTTTTACTTAAAACTGTTTGCACATAGCTATGTGTGGTAAATAACAGATTGGCAGTGGTCAATAATTACAGCAAATGTTACTGAGAACAATTGTCATTGTGTTTAAAAAGAAATGTGATACCATCATAGTCAGCTATGAGTGGTAAATCCTTGATCATTACTTATCTATAGGGCATTTTGCATATAATTAATTATTAAAGTTCTAAAAGTAGAGATCTTTTAACTTATTAATAAAAATAAATCTGTAGATCAATTCATAAATACATCTTTTCTATATCTATTTTCTTCTCTCTCTCTCTCTCATACTGCAACTTCTAGTCTGTCCCCTAATTTCTCTGGTTTATCACCAAGTGCCATGTTTAATTTAGCTCTCTTGGCGACTGTCTGTGGAGACAGTTTTTCATTGCCAATATCTCTTCTAATATAAGTTATATTTAACCATTCTATAGAGCCAATAACATTCTCTTGATCAATGGCCAATATTTAGATCATTTTATTAAGTATCTTTGTTAATTTCCTTTCTCTTCAGCAGTCCTGTAGTTTAAAAAAAAAGTAACAATCTAGAATTTTCAAAAGTAGATTTTTATTGATTATTTGAAGCGTTGTTTTTTTTGTTTTTTTTTCATCATCATCAATAGTTGATTGTTCAATATGCCAGATGATATCAAAATGAGAATTTTTCAAGATTTACCATGTAGGCACATTCTTTAGTTCGCTCTTTATTTTGCATTTCCTGCAAAAGCCATATTGATTAAAAATGAGGATTGCATTAAGGAATAAAACTGATTTAATACTATTCATTGCTATCTCACTTGTTATCTAAGTGGAGATCTGGTTTTCAACTTGAATGCTTTGCCAACAGAATATATACTGATTTTTCATCAGTAAGATAGTCTAAAAAGGTGGCTGAAATATTAATTACTCTATTTTGAATTAATATTTTTTAATAGTTACTTTCAGTTTGGCTTAAGTGAAGATTGAACTTGTTAGAGAAATAATTGCATGTCAGCCATTATTACTTCAGGACAAAACAGTCAAGAATTATGTTTCTAACACTTAGTTGTATGAATTAATGTTTTTTCTGTCACATACTTAAAACGGATATAATTCATTATCAGTTTCACTGTCTTGTAGAGTTGTATAGGTTATTCTTTTTTTTTTATACTAATGATTTAATATTCTTGTCAATGTTTCTAGTTCAGGCTGAGAGCTTTTGATAAATTTTATTTTCGGTCTTTTTTTTTTTTTTTTTTTTGAGAATTTTAAGCAGACTTTATTTTCATTATTTGATACTCTGATTTATAAAGCACTTCAAACTTGGGTTTAACATTTATATTATCCTCTCCTCACTTGTATAAGTGTATAAACTCCACATAGACATCCTTGATGCTGTTTAAGTTATCTGTGCAGAGTTTGAATATAAATACATTGTGCTATATGTGCTAGTTTGTTAATAACAGGAAATCCTTCTTTATATTCTTGTGGGAGACATTCTTGAACAATCCCGGAACTAATTTATTTGAATTATATTTGTATGAGTATATGTAAACATTTAAAGTTGTTGTTATGGAAATATCAACTTGAAAGTGATAAGCTGTTAAAGTTAATTTAAAATTTGTATGCAAATGTCAAAATGAATGCATAACTTGATAGTATAATAATTTAAAATTACTTTTTCAATTTAAAATCTTATTTGTCTTGGTGTGTTGTATTTATTTCATGTATCAAGATGTATCATTGCTTCAGTTTTAAATGCTTCTCCACCTCCCAAATTGTTTTTTTTTTTTCTCTTCATTTTTCTCAAGGTATAGATTTAAAATCTTGGTTAATAAATTTTCACTGGACAACAAAAATAAGTTTTACTTTGCCATCTTATCTGGAATTTGTACTTGCATATCTTTAAAATGACTTTCCTCTGTCTTCACCAAACTGGTTACTTATAAATCTCAAACTTTCTTATTCTGCAAAGCCTCAGCTATTTTATCTTGATTATTGAGCTTTATTTCCTATGTTAAATTTGGCCAAAAATTAAACATCATTAAGTTTAAAATATGTTGATTATAGCCATTACATAATGACTTGTATATTCTGCACAAATATGAAAGGGGGCTGAAAAGTTCCACTTTCCAAAAAAATAAGTACTCTGATATTTGGCCAATGTCATACTGATTTTAGAAAGGGTAAAGCAGAACTTTTCAGCACCCACTCTTGTTTATGTATAATATCTAGAATGGTTATCTAGATCTCTTCTTTTTGCAGAACTAAGCTTAATGTATAAACTATAAATTATAAAGACTATTATATTAATGATACCTAAAATGAATTCCAGAAGATTAAGGTCATATTGAACTTGCAGAGGAAAGAAAAATTCTAAAGTGAATATATTACTATAAAATAATCTAATCTCAAGTTTTGTAGAGTTCATACTTAAATCTGGACTTAAAAGAAACTGGAATTATGGAATTAAGTTCAAAAAGTGTTAACATTATTTTGAGTGTCAGCTTTTAGTGAACAAGATGCTCCAAAAGAGGATTCTTGTTTCAAAACAGTCTATCATCAATTGTCATAAATAACCATATTTGTATAAAATGTGAAATAATTAATATAATCAAGTGTCAAAGTGAGAAGGAAGAAGAGACACATGATAGAGAATTAATATTTTGATTTTTCTTAAAGCTATGAAGTAGCAGTGATCTCAAACTTATTTGATTCTGTGTTATAAAGAACCAACCTGGTAGGCATGAAACCACTTTTGCTTGCAAAGTAATCATCATAATCTTGATTATATTGTGACAATTGTTATATCAGCAAGCATTTGTAAAAAATAAAAATGGAGGATCATTGAAGATGGCAATCTTTTTAAGTAAAAATATAACACTAATGTGAAATATTTATACATTTTATGGGGAAATTGATGTAAATAAATTAATGTCAAATGTTTTGAAGTTTTACACAGGACATTTCTTAATTATCATTATGCTGAAGCCATTCAAAGAAATATTTTAAAATTATAGTTAGTCATATTGTGGTTTGGGCCTAGAACTTTTCAGCATTTTTTCAAATATTAGTAAATATTATCTGATAATGTGTGTATGGAGCTTCATTTTTATATACTCTCTCTTGCCTATTCGCAATCTGAATCTACAGTAAAGTACAAGTTAACAAATTTATTTCATTTAATAAATTCAGTATCATTAAAAACCATAAAATTTAATTGCAAAGAAAGCAATTGTGCTAAATTGGAGTTTTAATAAAAAAAATGCTAGCAAATAAGAAAAATCAAAATGAACTTGATTCCTCACATATTTGAGTTCATGTTAAATTGATGTCTTACTGTTTCTAAATTTTCAAATAATTTTCTGACAGAATTTGTATCGCATATCGTAACTGAATTAAGCCTTGCTTTTTACTCACTCGGAATGTTTTTTAATAACTATGTTCAAACGTTTTTTATATTTTTTATTTTATAAATTAACACAGCTGTTAAAGTAAAGAATATGACTGCAAAATTGATGTACTGAAATGCATCATTTGTATTCATTACAACTGACGATATAGTAAATTAAGTATTGAAATATTATTAGTTGAACTTTTTTGCTGAATTTTTGTAATATCTCTTACAAGACCACACACTGAGATAAAAGTATTTAAGTGCATATGAATGTTGTGATTGGTGCCAGACAGGTTCTGATATTATAACTGCATTAGCACATTGTTTCCAAAGCCATGAATACTTATATATTTACCAGTTCTATTAGTTATTGCAATTCTTTTAAAGACGTGGGATCAAATATGCACTTTTCGTTAGTTTCATTAAATGTTTGGTATAGAAAATTACTTAAAAAATTTTTTTTTTTTTTTTGCATACTTAAAAAGTCACTGCATTTTTAAAAAAAATTTTTAAAGCAAAGTAAACCTCAATTGAGATTTTTCTTAATGTCCTACTTGTTTTAACACAGTTCTGCTTCATTTGAAATACTATTTTTATTCTAAAAAGCTTATCAGAAATCCAATGTTACAAATGATCAAGTTACCATCTTTTTGAGCTAATTATTGAGAGAGGGGAAAAAGCTCATCTTGTTGAACAAGTGTTATGGTCATAAATTTAACTTAATTACCACCAAATGTAGCATGATTTGAATCCATACTCATTTCTTAATCTTTCAGATAACTATAAGCAAAAAAGTTAAATGTAGACTACAAATCTGTTACCTTTTTTTTCTTTTTTAACAAGGATCTGTTTACTGTCTTAATGTCTTATCTGTGTGAATGCTCTTGAACAGATTACACCCTGTCAGCTGGGGCTTCAGATATGCTAACTGCACCTCTGTTGAGGGGTGCTCCAGATGAGGCTCCCTGTTTGCTGTGAGTGGTGAACCATAATTTCTGGTGTTTGAGGGATTCAAGAGTCCGGTTTAGATATTTCTGATCCCAACACACCACTTTGGCCCTTACTTGGATTAGACAGGCGATTGGAGAGGCCCAATCCAATCAGTCAGCTGGTTATGACAAGCCCTAATTTAAAATAACCAAAATGAAGGGAAGAAAATTTGGTCATCATTTAAAAATATTCCAAAGTAAATATATAAAATATTTGAATTAGAAGGTGGCAACTATATACTCAGTTTGGAAACAAAGAACTATGGTACATCATAGATACTCCAGACATTTCACTAGTTATTGGATAGTGAAACCTAAGGGGAATTAAGGACTCATGGCCTTCCTCCAAATATGAGTATACTGTTGCTGTGGTCCTGTCTTACCAAGGTGAATAGGTTTCCACATTTGTATTTTCCTTTACATTGGACTCCATGGTGGGTGGGGAGCAGGGGTGGTGATGTAATATACATTTTTTTTAATTTTTTTTTTTTATGGATAAAAACAAACCCAACAAGAGACCTGGATATGTATTCTGAGAAGGGATCATTTCCAAGATTTATCATTTTGGAATCACTATATGAAACCCCACTCACAAAATTCTCCCTTTCTTATATAAAAAAAATGATATCCTCTAAAATAAAGTCCCAAAATGTGAATAATCTAAGAAATGGCTCAATTTTGGTTGAGATCGATAAGAAAAGACAAGTAGAGATATTACTGAAAATGACAGCATTTCATAAATAAATAAAAATAAAATAAAAGCATGCTCTCACAAAAAACGGAACACCTCATGAGGGATTGGTACAACGTACGAAATTCTCAGTGTACCATTGAATAAATAAAAAAAAAAAAAAAGAATTGAAAAAGCAAGTAGTCACAGATGTCAGAAGAGTGACAATTAAAAAGAATAAGGAAAATATCCACATCAACACTTACATCCTGGCATTCAATGTACCAACTCTCCCCAAAGAGATAAAAATAGGATATAATGTATAAAAGACGGAACACTTTGTCCCAAATCCGCTTCATTGTTACATCTGCCAGAGGTTTGGACATCATGAAGATGGATGCTATGGTAAAGCAGTATATGCTTGATATAGGTCAAAAGAACCCAGATCACCACAAATTAATGTGTACGCACACACACACACACATATATATATATATATATATGTGTGTGTGTGTGTGTGCAAATTGTGGAGAACATCATCCAGCATATGCCAGAGTATGTAAGATTTGTAAGAAAAAGAAAGAAATAATAACTGTAAAACCTTCCAAAAGCATTTCTTTACCCAAGGCATGTAAGATTGTGGAGGGATGTATGACAGAAGTTATGCCGAAATAACAAAAATTAATATGTATTAAAATCATCAGAAATATGATAACCTGATAAAAAGGTTAATTCAGTTAGAGCCAAATGACTGGCTGAAATTTATAAATGAAATCAAACCAAGTCTGAATGAGAATAATGCAATGATATATAATTAAACCAATGCCAAAATAATGCAACCTGGAGCCTTCCTGCAGGTCATCCAAATGTCACTGAACAAAAAACATTTTAATAAAACAATGATCACAAAGATCTCCAATCTGTGCCCCAACACCCACTAAAGAAAACTCCCCAACAAAAAACTCACAAGAGAAATCTCCCAAAGAAAATACAAGAATACAAAAAAAGTCAACATGTAGAAACCAAAAACACTCTTGAAACAAAGAATAGATTTGAAATTCTAGAAAAAAATGGATATAGACCCTATAAGCATTTCTAAAGTAAAATACATAAAATATTCAATTAGCACAACATAAACATATTTATATACAGCTAAACAAAATATAAAAACAATGACAAACAAAATAATACAATGGAACATGAGACGTGCCAAAACTAATATCAACAAATTATCCTTACCTTGACCTTCAACCCAGCAATTATGTTTACAGGAAATTTACCTGAAAGAAAAGGACACTCTCAATCTTATATAATAAATGTGAAAATGTTTGTGTCACCCTTTCTCAACTAAAGGGACACCACTCTCTGAAAAATTCTTTTATCTGGAACCATGTTCAAAGACTCAGTCTGAAAACAAACATTAGTCAGAATCACAGGTGACTTTGAAGCAAGATGATTTGCTGTTGCAGCTTGGCAATGGAACCATCAAAATGGGACAAAATGGAAATATTTCACTCTCTCGTGAATTTTCAGTCTCAAGTACCCAAGACTTGGTTAACCATGTTTATCCAAACATTAAACACCATGGATTCAAACTGACTTTGTGAGATTGCCATATTAGCCCCCAAGAATCAAACTGTGGATAGTATCAACTAGAAATTTATCCGGGAAATTCCAAAAGATAGCATGAAGTACTTTTCCATTGATACTGTGGTTGAACAAGAGCAGGCAGTGAATGATCCAATAGCGTTCCTGAACTCATTGAATCTGCCTGGAATGCCATCATACAACCTGGAACTAAAAGAAAATGTGCCAGTTATGCTATTGAGAAATCTGGATCCTCCAAAGCTTTGTGATGGAACAAGATTGTCAAGAAGATGCTTCCTCATCTCTTGGAAGCAGAGATCCTTACTGGTCCAGGAAAGGAGGTAAGAGTTTTAATTTCAAGAATCCCCTTAATTTTTAAGATCTCCCTTTTCAGTTCAAAAGACTTCAGTTTCAGCTATGCAATGTTTATCAGTAAGTCACAAGAACAATCATTGAAAGTAATTGGACTTCATCTGATGGAGCCCTGCTTTTTTCACGGCCAGCTCTTTGTTGGTTATTTAAGGGTTGGGAATAGAAACAAGCTATTTGGACTGACCCTGAATGGGGAAAACCAAAAATGTTGTTTATCATGCAGCTTTACAATATGTTCCAAATAGACAAATTAAATCATTGTTTTGATGAAGACTGTTGTTTGAAAAATATTGTTCAAGTTTAATAAAATTTAATATGTACTCGATGCATGAAGTGTCATTGTTGGACTGAAAGCCCAATCAAGAGTTCCTCGCAGAAGCTAGCTTAAATGCCATCCGATAGGGTAGCTGTTAAGCTATTATAAAATATTACTTATCCTACAGTTTCATCAAACAAACTGATAGAGCCTCAGGAGGCTCAACAGTACCATACCACAGTGAAATAATACTGAATACAAATTTGCAGGTAGTAGCAATAATGGCTACCCTTCACAAAACAACAACTTTCTGCTCTTGATGAAATCCCTAATGAAATGGAATTACATAAATTAATACAGCAACTACCAAAACCCTTCATATTAATGAGTGACTGACTCGGACAGACTGATCTAAAGTTGGTGATGCAGCCATTCACCACAAATTAAAATTAATGAAACCGCTTCCAGACAAAGCTTCCATATTTACTGCCAAAGTGACAGCTATCAACATCATAAATTCAAGTAACCATAAAAATTTTATTATATACACTGACTTCGTCGGTGACAACAGTACTAAAAAACAAAAAAATAATGTCAAATCCACTCATCATTAAACTACTCAACAGGATCAATAGCTTACAGATATTGTCATCTGCCGGATACCAGGCCATATTGGTACCATGGAATGATAGAACAGATTCTGCAGCAAGAAAAACTTTTACTATAGACAACACATCAGACCTCCTTAAATACCAAAATCCCATATACAGATGTGAAACCAACAACTGATAACTATATTAAGGAGGAGTGGCAGAATCTATGGAACTCCTGTGAAACAATAAACTATACAAAATTAAACCAACTATAGGAGAATGGCATCAGAAACACCAAACTAGAAGAGAAGAATTGATTATATCCAGACTTCATATTGGACATACTACCATAACCCATTTGTATATCCTAAAAATGGAAGATCCTCTGGTATGTGTGTCATGCCAAGAACAATTTGACAAACTGTAGCAATTTTAATTTAATCCACATAAAATAATACCAGGCAATAAACTTAAAAGAACTTTTTCAAAATACTAATTCACTTTACATATTCCAGTTTCTAAGAGAAATTAAACTGATTTAAAAAATATACTTAAAAATATATATATATATATATATATAAATAAATAAAACCATAACTAAGAGCAGTCTTACTCTTACTATTTAAAATACAATTTTTGACTGTTTAAATACAAGGTTTTATTTATGAAAAATATTGTTTCAGCATTCAAAGACCCCAAGGATTGATATGCTTAAAAGAAACCAAACTACACCTTGAATAGATTGCCTTGTGTTCATTGATCACTCAATCAAGCTTAAAAGGTTACAAATTTCTGGGTGTAGACATCTGTAATTTCACCATTATTCAGATTGCCTTTCTAATCAAACAAAAAAATATTGGCACTATTCCAAATTCAGCAAGCTATTGGCATAACTACAAAATCAATATCATGCTTTTCAATAGAGATATAGAATTCCATACTGAAAACTTTACATTGTAATGAGTTATGTATTTAATATTTTAATAAGTGTTAATGCTTGACCTGCTTTAGAAGATGAAAAATAGCTTTCTTCCATTTAAATATAAACTCTATTTAAAGAACACTTCTTCAGACCCATTTGATCTGTTACACAAAAGTATGTATTCTATGCATGATCTATGTGCTTTGCTAAATCTAACTTTTATCCCTCTCCACAAAAACATTAATGCCATAACTAGTATAAATTTGTTTTATAACTTCCTAAAATTGGTCATATTCATCAATCATAATGTAAGGTCTCCACCCACTTCTTTATTTTACTTTTCCCTGAAGTTGTGTGTGTAGCTCCCCCTGCCAAGGATATTTAAGGTTTAAAATGCATTTAAAAAAACTTTCTTAAAGCTTTTATTTTAGTTTTAATTCCAAGATAATAGATTAAATTTAATATTTCCAATTAGTAAAATACTTTGCTGCATTTCAAAGTGAATTTAAATTCATTGGAATCTTTTTCTTTTCTTTTTTCTCCTTATCAGTAAAATCAATAAAAATTTCGATATTGACAAGTGTCAACACAACATACTTCTCTTTAAAAAAAAAACAAACAAAAAAACAAAAAAAAAAACACATTTTTCAAAAATAAAATATACTTTTCTGAACAGTTGAAAAAAATTAACTGATTTAAAGTTTAATTAATCTGAATTAAAACAAATATTACTTTTGGTTGAAGATATCTTGCAACAGCATTTTTTTAACACAATTGTGTGTTATTTATCAATAACCTGATGTTTGAGAGATTTATATAATAAAATTACATGATGAATAAAATTTAGATCATTTTTAACTACCCAGTAATCTTAGTTCAAAATATTTGAAATATTTTATTGAACTTTAGGTACTTTGGCTTTATAGTCTTACTTAGGAAAACACTTAAGGAAATGTTAGAAAATTACCAATAAATTTAAATTCACCATACTTACTGAGCTTGTTTTCAGATAATGTTGTGTATGGATGTCCATATTTACAATATTTGCTAAGCTTTTCCATTTATGATTAGTAAATATAGTTTTTATTTAATAACAATATCACTTGACTGATACAAATTAATATAGAATTTTAAAAGTTTATTACAATTAAAATTTAAAAAAATAAAAATTTTTGAAAATTTATTATTCATCTGAAGTTTTTCTTCAGGCAATAGTATCTATAATATATTTTATTCATAAAAGCAATTATAGGCATTTTTAATTAGTGTCTTAGTTTTATTACATTTTTTTATTTTACGATTCCGATAAGATTTTTTGGCAACTGGGGTTCCAGTTTGACAATTTATTTCTCCAGGGACTTGTCGTTATAACTAATATAAGCATTAAGCATGGCAAAAAATAATTTCTCAAAATATAGAATTAAATAAGTATGGAGTAACAAAAAAAAAAAAATTTACCAAGGTTTTCTCAAAGGAACATTTCTAAAATAATTGATTTATGAATAAGTCCTAAAAGTTTCATTAAAATCTGATAATTATAAGATTTTTGCAAGAATTTCCAAATTGATGCATTTTTCATTGCAAAAAGATTCTAAACTTTCCAATGCTAATTTATAGTCACCTTTTAATGTCAAAGAAACAAGATTTTTAACTAAACTTTCTAATGTTTTAAAATGGATTTTAAAAAAGTAATTTTTACACACAAAAAAATATCTTAATTTAAGTTTACTTTTTTATTAATAATAACTTGAAAAAAGGTTAATGAACTTTTATCTGAGTTTGATTTGTTTGAAAACATTGACAGTATTTATGTTAGTATTTAAATCGAAAAATAATCTTTTTCTAACATTTTCGCCTCAGCCTTTCAAACTCCGACTTCTTACTCTCTGGGTTGAGGTGTCTACTCGATCTTAACCGAACTTAAGGGAGTGACCATAGGTCCATTGAGCATCCGTACATCATTCAACCGGTCCACTGGTCTAATCCTGCTTCCTGCCCACGTTGTGTTTGGTTTGATCCAGAAAGCAGAAGTAATGTTCATCCATTCACGGTACGACTGAATATGTTGACACAGCTGGAGAGTCTGTGCTAAGAAATTTAGAATGCACCAAAAAAAATATCTGCAAAAAGCCGGGCAAACAAATATTCAATGGTTGAATTGTTAATGTCTTTTATATTGCAGAAAAGAATAGTATAGAAAAGAAACAGGTTACAGAAAAGAAAATAATCGATGTAAAAACTCATACACTGGATTCTCGAAAGAGAGTAGGTTGTGATTAGCTTGTTGTGAAATCGTCTCAGAACGATATACGACTCTTGCGATAGAGAGATAAAGATTTCTGTGCACTACTTAAAGTTTATAGTTGTGTTCCACCTCAGCGGTAGTTGCAGCAGTAGTAGTAATCTTTGTGATAGCAGAAGCATCAGTACTTATATTAACAGTACATGTTAGCGGGCATTTGGTTCCAATCTCTGACGTCACTTCCAGTCTCCGATATCTCTCCACCCAGCTCGACTATACTCAACAACAGATGAGCCCAAAAACAACCTTTTGATTATTGTAGCTTGTTCGACGTTTCTGTTTCCAGTGGTAGTAATAATAGTAGCAGTCTTAGATTGTTGGAGGAGTTATTCGCTTCTTCGTACTTATATCAATAAAATATGTTAGCGGGCGTTTGGTTCCAATCTCTGACGTCACTTCCAGTCTCCAACCTCTCTCTACCCAACTCGACTGCACTTGACAGCAGCCAACCACTGTGTCAACAGATTTCTGTGCACATTTATATAGATAAACCTGGCTGATCATAAATCAACCCTTGGCCTGCATGCGATTATCACGAGTGCTGCCTTCAACCCAAAATCATGTGAATTTCAAAGTTCCTCATAGCCTTAGTAAGCTCTTTCAAATTTTAACCGATAAAAATTATCTCGATCATCTTTCATTGTCTTCCTAATGACCCAATTCCAAATGGGCTAGATCAGATTCCCATCAGTAAACAATTATTCTGATCTAATTTCTCTGTTCAAATCTATTCCAATTTCAATAAAAAAAAAATGTTTGTGTGGTTCCTAAACTCTCTCTGTTACATTTCCTCCCCTACCCATCTGTCATTTGCTAGTAAATGACACATGAGCTTTCCTATAAGCAAAATATGAGAAAACCCAGCCCAACATGGTTCTGACTAGGGTCTACTTAAACATACGTCTCTTCCAGCATGCAAAGGTAGAGTCCTCAGTTCTTCTTAGGGCTCATTATGCCCCCCTTACATTTTCATTGTCCTTACGATAAATATGTACATGCAACCTCCGGTAGAAACTTTTCACAGTTTGAGTGTTCTTTCTTTCCTTTTTTTTTTTTTTTTTTTTTTTTTACCAATTATTTCAGTCTCATTACAAAAAAAAAGAAGAAAAAAAATCGATTTATTTCATAAATCTGTCCCTGTGATTTTGTCTCGCCTTCACAACAGGCTTTGTCGAATCTTTTGTTGGTTCAGGTCCTTCCACGACAATCGTGGACTCTTCTTCAATATCAGTTAGGGGTCCCAATGCACTCATGTCGGACCTACCTTGGTAAAGTGCACTAACTAGAATCCCTCCTTCACTCATGCACTCCCGTGCCAGTTTATTCTGCTCGGTCGACAACACCACTCGCCTCTTCAACCACTACCAAACTAGCAAGGCCACGACTAATATAATTCCCACAATGGTCGGCCAGGTTATTATAGCAACCAAATTCTCTTTCCAGCCCGAATTCGGTGTACCTATCTTATCTAACTCCAACTATCCAAGATCAATCTTATCAACTTGCCTTAACAACGCCGGCATCTTTTCTAGCAACATCTTAGGAATCTCACTTACATTGGGTTCCCACAATCCCGTCCATCCACTGGCATTCGTTCCTACCAGCTCTAACAAAGCCTCATTCTCTTCAAACTTCTCTTCTGCTTGGTAGTAGGGGGGTAAAGAGATAGATGGACCATGAGCTCCACAACCAATGGGTAGCTCTACAAAAAGCAAAGGGGGAGTAACTCTTATCATAGTGGTGGGCTTTCCTTCACACACCGTAGATAATTCCATCTCCTCTTGTGTGGCCACCGCCCAAATTCCGTCAGAGACACTGGTTGCTTTAGGTAACATTACACTAGCCAACACCTCTACCTGACAATGATCTCTAATTCCCTTCTTATTTTTCTTAAATAAATCCAGTACACACAGATTATGACTACATGTCACGTAAATTGGACTTACAGACCCACAGGTACCTAAGGCATCATTCTTGCATTTTTCTGCTTCTCCCTTTGTTAATAGCATAAACTCTGTCCTGGCTAGGTTTAGGGCAACAAATTCCATCTCTACCTTGTACCTAGCCACTGCTCCTATCTTCGGCCTTAGTTTTGGATAGGGAAGGGGAAGATTCATCACCTGATAAATTTCAAAGGTACTATCTCTGTCCAGTAATGGAACCGGCACTAGAAATTTGTTATCTTCCAACAAGGTAGTACATCCCAAGGCGCTATAATACCTCCATAACTGCTGGGTGGGGTTTACACATAATTTAAGGTGATGGGGTAGTTTGGCTTGTATCTCCAATAGTACTTCCCTTAATCGTTCCGGAGTTATTATATTCGGAGACAGGTGTCCCAGCGACAGCATGTCTAATTGTGCTCTCACATGCACTAACAACACAGTTAAAGAGTGATTTGTACCTTACTCATTATAGCTAATAATTGAAAATACCTTTGCAAAAACCCCTCTAATTTCTGTAATTCGGTTGTTACAGACGTGGTTACATTTATCACTTTTCTAAAAATCTGTAGGTGAGAAATCAACCAATTGATACTCCCTCTATTCTTAGCCAATTCCAGCCTAGTAACATTGAATATAGATATGCTATCTTTAACCGACTGAGCCATTGCTTGTTGTCTCTGTTCTACTGCCTCTAATTTCCTCTTAATTACTCTCACTTCGCCTTCGGAGACTGTACCAAACAACACGCTTAATACCTTTCCCACTATAGGTAATACTGCCCTCTTTTGCCTGGTCCGTAACAACTTTATTCCTTTCAAATAGTAACTCATATCCTTCCATTGTCTCTCAAGTATTAGGGATTCTTGAGCTAAGGGGTATAATATACGGTGGTATTCTGGAGTCTGTAAATAGTCTCCAGGGACTTGTGTCCTGGCTGTATCTAGTTTGTCTTCAACTGATCCAGTAACTTCTCATATGGCTTCAGGTCTATCACCAAAGTTATCAACCACTTTGATCTAATTATAATCACTTCGCTAGTCTTCTTAAATACAGTATTCACACTGTGTTCCCAAGTATTAGCTATCACAACTAGCATCGTCAGTACCACGAGCCTCCTCTCGTCCATGTCTGCAAAGAGATGGAGAGAATAATTCGTCTTACTCAATCATTCTCTTATTGTTTTTAGCAGGTGGTTACATCTTAGAGCAATACCTCAAGCACCGACCCACACCACCACTAGCGCCGTGCATGCATGGGGCCCGTCCACACAGTTCACCAGCACTGATGATAAATGCACAGTTAGTCCAGACTGTCACTTATTTACCACAGCCACTGTACTGGTTTCACTTAATCTTTGGGCTCGGGCTGCACTGCTCCCCTCATTCGCTGTTTTAGTGGTAATTCCTCATTAACACTAGGTGCTTTTTCAGCCCGCAATCTACTGTGCAATTGAGCTAACGGAATTTCTTCTTCCCAAAGGTTAGGCTCAATCTCTGCTTCCTCAGAATGTCCCGCTGGGGTTCGACTTGCCTCCCTCAGTCTTCGAAGGGTAGTTGGGCTAATTTCAATCTCCTCACTCCCTTCACTTTCATTCTCAGTCTCTAACCCTTCAGGTTCTACCAACATAGTTTTCCTCAGCCTTTTCTGTTGAGTTTTTGTTTTGGTTCCTTTTCATTCTCCTATTTCAGCTAGCTTTATATCATTCACATGCACTCTCTTTACCTGTCCGGTCAATTGGTCCCAGATAACAAAGGAAACCGGATCCGTCTGCTTCACGATCCTATAGTATGGACTCCATCTCTGGTCCAATTTACCTTCTCTCATGTGTATTTTATAATACACTGGATCACCTATCTGGAAGGAAACTTTTTCTCTATTTTTATTTACCCTAACGTTTTGCCTTTTCTGGGCTCTTTGAATCCTGCTCCTCACCTGCGTAAAAATTTTATGCTGTTGTTCTAAAACTATTTGGTGATGATCCTCTCCTAAATACTTCCTCCTAGGTCGTAACAGATTGTCTATAGGTAAGACTACATCCCTGCCATATATCAAGTAATAAGGGGAAAATTTTGTCATCATTGAGAATCTCACAGCTGCTAACACTTTGGTTACGAATAAATCCCAATTTTCCCTATTATCGTCTGTTACTTTAGCTAACACATCAGCGAGAGTCTTATGAAATCTCTTTACCTTAGCGTTACTTTGGGGGTGATATGAAGAGGTGGTTATGCGCTGTATGTTTAATTCTCCCAACGTCTCTCTCATAATCTGATTCACATTCTCTGATCCATCATCAGTAACCAACTGTTTGGGGGCCCCATACCTAGGGAATATTTCGTTCAGCATTATATCTGACACCGTTCGTGCCGCCTTATCCGGTGTGGCAAATGCCTCAGGCCAATTCATCAGCCAGTTCATAAAACTCACTATGTAAAGATTACCTCTATGTGTTTCTCCATAGGGCCCGGAAATATCCATGCTTACTTTCTGAAATGAATAATTCAGAACATGTGTTTCTAATACTGGGGCAACCCTACTCCTTCGACTCTGTACTTGGCATGTTACACATTTTTTTACATGGTTCACAACATCATTAAACAACTTAGGCCAGTAGTAATTTCTCATTATTAATCCATACGTCTTATCAATTCCCAGGTGTCCTAACCTCCTATAGCACTGGTCTAGAATTTCAGCTCTCAACTTCTCAGGTATCACCATTTTTAAACTTACTTCCTCATCTCTTCCTGAAAGGTAATACAACACTCCATCGTGCACCATATATTTGGAGGTAACCCCTGCCTCTACCCTGGACCTGATAGTTGCTATCTCGCTATCCTCTTGGTTTTGTCTAATCATATCTCTCGAGTGGAGGTCGGAAACAATCTCCGTTTCACTTGTTTCCTGATCTTCCCAACCAAGTCTCTCCTTCAACGCCTGTGAATTGATCACATTAATTTGGAATGCTTTATCATCCACACCTGGCTCCAACCTGACACATTTGGTCTCTAATTGCTTCAGAATCCCCGATAACAGGTCAGCACAGGTATTATCCTTCCCTGCCAAATATTCTATTCTGCAGTTATACCCACTTAACTTCAATGCCCACTGTTGTATCTTCTTATTCGTCCACTCCACCTCTAACAAATATTTGAGGGGTTGGTGGTCTGTTTTAATGGTAAACACAGCCCCACTCAAATAATAATCTAATTTCTGCACAGCATACAGAATGGCAAACACCTCTTTTTCTATTACTGGCCACCTTTGCTGAGTCTCAGAGAGCCGATGAGACAGAAAATAGATCGGCTCTTTCTCAGGCCAGTACTGGTCCATCCTTATCGGGACATGGTTGTGTGAGAACCGCCCCGATACACTTGTCGCTAGCATCGGTTTACCATGGGCTTACTCAGGTCTTGGTAGGCCAACAGGATTACAGCTGTCAGCTGGTCTTTTAGAGCCTCGAATGCATGCTGACAATCCTCGGTCCACTTAAACCTAGCATGCTTCTTAATTAGAGCTATTAGAGGCCTGCTAGCTGACTAAATGCTGGTATGAACCTACGGTAATATCCGATGGCTCCAATAAATCCCCTAATCTCACTTACAGTCTTCTGTGCAGGCATGGCTCTTATAACCTCAACTTTGTCTAAATCCGTTTTTATTCCTTCTTTGTTTATGATAAACCCTAAATACTTTGTCTCTTCTTTCATAAACTGACACTTTGATAATTTTAACTTTAATCCATGTTCCCTTAACCTATCGAACACCTTCTGCAGATGTTCAAAATGCTCCTCCAGTGATTTTGAAAACCCCATGATGTCATCTAGATACGCCATGGCAAATGTCTCAGTGCCATTCAATACAATGGACATTAACTGACTGAATACACTCGGGGCGTTTGCCAACCCAAATGGCATAACTCTATAATTGAAGAGACCCATGTGGCAGGTAAAAGCGGTCTTTTCCTGGTCCTTGTTGCTAAGTGCTACCTGCCAATATCCCGACCTCAAATCCAAGGTGGAAAAACATTTAGACTTTCCTAAAAGAGCTAGAATATCATCAATCAAGGGGAGGGGGCACTGCCAGCGGTTTTGTAATGGCATTTAATTGACAAAATCCACACAAAACCTATGCCCTCCATCTTTCTTTTCAACAATCACTATTGGAAAACCCCAGGAATTTGGATCTTTTGATCATCCCTGATTCCACCATTTCATTCTTTGCGTCCTCTACTATACAGTCTTAACTTATTAGGTGGGTGATTACCTGTGTCTATCTTCATTTCAACTGTCTCCGTCTGTCCCAGTTCCTTATCAGTAATGGCTATTACCTCCCGATTACTGTTCAGCAACCCCCTCAATTTCCTCCTATAATGCTCAGGGGCTGTTATATCTTCATCCCTTATTTCATCGCTACCCATCTTATTCCCAGGCCTATTCTCATTCCATACTCTCACCTGTTCGACTTCTCTCACTGGGCACGCCTGTGCCACCTCCTCTCCCTGCTTTATTTTAATAGTTTTATTGGCAGTATTGGTTAACAGTAAGGGAACGGTCCCCGACCTCTTCACCAACAAATCACACACGGTTATTTCCCCTTCACTATTATCATACTTATCAGTAGGGACCACTTGGTACAGGTCACTGTTCAGCACTCCTTCTGTTATAATATTACCCTTCCCAGATACAGTAGTCCTAGGGGGAAGCTTTATATCTGTCTGGGCCACCATTGTACATAATTATCCTCTCCCAACAGTATCCCTACCCTGTCCAATGTTTTCTAGGGGCTCCAATTTCTGTCTAGGGGCCCTCCTGGGTGGGTTAGAGCTCGGACTAGCAACCTATTTCTCCCCTCTATTCGAGTTAGGGTTGTTCCGTTCGGTGTGGTCCATCTTTCTCCTGCGAGGACAGGTTCATCTCAGGTGACCTGCTCCTCAACAGCGCCAACACCTTTGCTCCCTACAATTAGCCGAAAAGTGCCCGACCACACCACATGCCCAGCATCTCAGAGGTCTTACTCGCACTGGGGCCACCCTGCCTCTTACTTTTTCACGGGTGACCCATCAGCGTTTCTTGGACCCTTTTCCTTCTCGGTAGGGGGCACCAGCGTATTAACTCATTTTATCTCCAGTTTACGGTCTCCCTCTGCCGTACACCACCGAGCCTTGTGCTCGAACTCGCCACAAGCCATGAAGTTCCGCCCTAAAGACCTTGGGTCGCCTCCATAGTTTATCGGACAGTCACAAGCCCAATGCCCACCATACTTGCAAGACCAGCACACCAACCCATGTTGGTCCGGTTTTGGCTTGTGAAACCCATAACACAGGGCCCAGGCTCTCCTATTGGGAACTGCTTCAGCCTCCCAGTCCTCTTCCATTTCTTCTTTTGGGTCCCGTATCTGGATCTGCTCCTGGTCCTTCTTTTTCATCACTACTCCCCCCCCCCGGGGTTCCTACCTACACCCCCTCTTATTCTATCCCAGAGTCATTCGCTGGTCCGAGCCACCTGTATAGCTGTAGCCAGGCTGGCCGGTCCCTCCACCTTCAGAACATCTCCCCTCGGGTCCCTGTCACTCAGCGCGTCCACATACATATCAACCAACAAGGCTTGAATAGGACCACTGTCCCGAGTTGCCAACTCCAGAAAAGCTAACGCCGCTAGCTCTGTGATTCTTTCCCCCAATTCCTCATTAGTCTCTCCTTGTTGCTGCAGCCAGAATAATTTCCTGACTGCCTCAATGGCCGTACACTCACTTGCGTATTGCCACACCAGATCAGATTTAAGTTCGATCCACGTCAGGGCCAGGTTTTCTCTGTACCACTCCCCTATGTATTTGGACACCTCTCCCGCTGCTGCGTCGTAAGCTAGGAGCATCATTTCTTGGTCCGAGAGGCCATAAATCACCTGCTTCTTCTGAATGGACAGAATCCATTCATGCAGGTCCACAGGGTTTCCTTTATAAATAGGTAGCTTCATGCTACCTATCAGCCTCCTGAAACCCATCGATATTTCGGGGACTCCCACATTCCTCAAGGTCATCTGTGGCATCTGATCCTGTCAACTACCACTTTCAACGACAGAATGAAAGGAAAAATACTTAACATGGTGGTGGTGTACGTTGACAGTCAAAACAAGATCAACGATATTACTGGCAGATCTTCTTACTTCCTTCTCTTATTCTCCTTATGTTCCTTTTAGACCAATATAGTCCGAAGACTAGAGTCCTTTCTAGTCTTACTTGGTCCCGACTGGACAAAACAAATGCAACCTTCTCTCCTCTTTCAGACGGCCATGGTAATTCCCACGGGTCTATCCTGGCCACGGCACCAGTCTAACACTTTCGCCCCAGCCCCTCAACCTCCAACGTCTTACTCTCTGGGTTGAGGTGTCTACTCGATCTTAACCGAACTTAAGGGAGTGACCATAGGTCCCCTGAGCATCTGTAGATCATTCGACTGGCCGACTGGTTTAATCCTGCTTCCTGCTCACGTTGTGTTTGGTTTGATCCAGAAAGCAGAAGTAATGTTCATCCATTCACGGTCAGCTGCAGATGTAGGCCTGACTGGAGAGTCTGTGCTAAGAAATTTAGAATGCACCAAAAGAAAATATATATCTGCAGAAAGCCAAACAAACAACTATTCAATGGTTGAATTGTTAATGTCTTTTATATAGCAGAAAAGAATAGTATAGAAAAGAAACAGGTTACAGAAAAGAAAATAATTGATGTAGAAACTCATACACTGGATTCTAGAGAGTGAGTGGGTTGTGATTAGCTTGTTGTGAAATCGTCTCGGAATGATATGTGACTCTTGTGATGGAGAGATAATGATTTCTGTGCACGGCTAAAAGTTTGTAGTTGCATTCCTCCTCGGCGATAGTAACAGTAGTAGTAATCTTCGTGATAGCAGAAGCATCAGTACTTATATTAACAGTACATGTTAGCAGGCATTTGGTTCCAATCTCTGACGTCACTTCCAGTCTCCGATATCTCTCTACCCAGCTCGACTACACTCAACGACAGATGAGCCCAAAAACAACCTTTTGATTATTGTAGCTTGTTCAACATTTCCGTTTCCAGTGCTAGTAATAATAGTAGCAGTCTTAGATTGTTGGAGGAGTTATTCGCTTCTTCGTACTTATATCAATAAAATATGTTAGCGGGCGTTTGGTTCCAATCTCTGACGTCACTTCCAGTCTCCAACCTCTCTCTACCCAACTCGACTGCACTTGACAGCAGCCAACCACTATGTCAACAGATTTCTGTGCACATTTATATAGATAAACCTGGCTGATCATAAATCAACCCTTGGCCTGCATGCGATTATCACGAGTGTTGCCTTCAACCCAAAATCATGTGAATTTCAAAGTTCCTCATAGCCTTAGTAAGCTCTATTTCAAATTTTAACCGATAAAAATTATCTCGATCATCTTTCATTGTCTTCCTAATGACCCAATTCCAAATGGGCTAGATCAGATTCCCATCAGTAAACAGTTTTTCTGATCTAATTTCACTGTTCAAATCTACTCCAATTTCAATTAAAAAAAAATGTGTGTGTGTGTGATTCCCAAACTCTGTTACATTTTTAAATAAAAATATGGGGATGCTGTACCCCTTAAGAAAACGTATTTTCCTAAATTTAGTTATTTTTTTGTAACAAACGAAAAAAAAGTTTATTTTTTAAAGAGTGAATAAAAAATTATCTGAGATGGCTGAAAAATATCAATAAATTGTCAATAATAAACTATTATTGAGAGATCTTCTGAGCAACACTGAGTATCCCTGCTAGTAAAAACTAATTCAAAGATAAAATAATCACCTCCAATCCTTAATCTTGTAAGTGTTGGTCATATATCAGTTGGCGCAGTGTTATAACTTGAGCTTTGTGTTTCAAGCATACTTTTTGTAGTGGCTATTTATGGTTGATAAAGAAAAGTTTGAACTGGATTTAGCTATAAATAATGAGATGTTTAATGTGTATAGGTACAAAGTGAGTATATGTATGTTAGTATTTGAATCGTGTCCGATTACATTTGGACATTAATGGTGTAGTAATACCAAGGGGATATATATAAATGCAGACATTTTAGCAGATTTTTTTAATTCATACTTTGTTTATTGAGAAATCAAATATCTAGAATTCAACATATAATAATTTAAAAAAAAAAGATTTAAAAAGTAGCCTAATTGTCTGACATATTGTGAAGACATCAATTGAAAGTGAAATCATTTTGCAAGTATGCAATTTGATAAATGTGCTTGTTGTATCATTTTTATTTCTTAAAAAGAAATTCCTAGAATTAGTTTTACCTATTTTAGTTTGTAAAAGTATGGATTTTACATTGCTTCATATATATATATATATATATATATATATATATATATATATATATATATATATATATAAAATACATAGAAGTCAACACTTAGAGGCGTCAGTCTTTCATGCTAGATGCAATCGTCAGGCCACAAGTGCTGTTATTTTTCTCGGCTATTTATATATATTGGTCAGTGGTGCATTGTGGGTAGTCTATTTTGGTGGTTATTTTACCAGAAGTCATTTATTTGGGTTAAATTATTTTGCTTGTTTTTATTTATTTTTATTTCTTATCTTATATTATTTATTTTTATTTTAATCGGTGTTTTTATTAACGTAGTAAAAATTTGTTTATATCGCTTATTTAATAGTTTTTTTTTTTTTGGATCGGCTTGTTAGTTTATTTATTTGGATAAATTTAAATCAGTTTATTTTACTTATTATTTGTTATGCTGTATATTTTCTCTTTTTGATTTTTAAGTAAAGTAGTATTTTCTTTTTTTTATTGTTATATAACAGTTATAGCTATTTTTTTCGTCCGGTTTTTGGTTTGATTTTTATAGTCTAACTAATATTTTGGTCATAATGGTTTGCTAATTTGTTTATTATTTACTTTATTTGTTTGGATTCATTGATTTTGTTTCTTATTCTATTTCCTCTATTCTAACAGGTGTGATTTGGTGATTTGTTTGGGTTAATTTATTTTGCTTATTTTATTTTCATTTTGTTTATATTTTTTATTTTATTTTTTCCATTTTTAAGTAACGTAGTAAAAATTTGTTTTCATGCCTGCATTTTAAGATGAGCTCGGATCTTTTATTTAATAATTTATTTTGGTCTGGGAAGGTAATGATAGCTATTTTTTCCTCCAAGCAAAGTTTTCAAGTTTTTGATTGGTTGTTGTAGGCTGATGATCTTTTCCTTATTTTCCAAGATATTTTGGGTGTGATGTCCGTTTTGTTTTTTATATCCCAGATATACTTAGAAAGCATTCTGCTGTTCGCATATTTACTATTTGTGAAAGATGTTTTGTGTGCATAATTTCTTTGTTTCCAGGGTCCTTCAGTTACTCCCATGTATACTTTTTCTTCATTATCTGATATTACGTTATTTTGTAAACAATTACCGGGACATTTGTTCTTTATTCTGCAGTTGCATGTGGGTTTAATTTGTTCGTGTGATTTGTTGATAATTTTCTTGTTATGCTTTTTTATTGTTTGTACCATGTTCTTGGTGCAACTGTAGCTGTTTTTTACTGTATTTTTGTTGACTATTTTGTGTAGGGTGCTTGATTCAAACACAAACACTTCCCGGCAACGTAATATACCAAGCCACGATAAAATCACCAGATAATGAAGAAAAAGTATACATAGGAGTAACTGAAGGACCCTGGAAACAAAGAAATTATGCACACAAAACATTTGAATTGTTTATTGAAAATCACACTAAAACTACTGCACTGTATAACATGTTACATCATAATATAGCAAAGTTGTTCAGTATAATTTCCCTTTCAAGTAAATGAAGGTCTTATTTGATAGCACAATGATTTAGTAGTAATGTGCTTGTGCCATGCATCTTGTCCATATACAATTTGTAAAGCTTCAGTAAATTATAAATTTTATAAAGCTTTCACTGATCATCGGAATTCCAATGTTACAATTTTGAATCTAAACTTAATTTTTAAACTTGTCTCCTCAAAAATCAGTAACAATTTGGAAAAAAAAAATTTTTTTGTTATCATATAAAACCCCAATTTTCAAATTGAGTGCAATACCATGGTTTGAAAATCAACTTGCCCGAATGAGGATGCAGGCAATGAAAGCCATAATACACACTGTTTTAATAAATAAAAAGTGGGGTGCCAATTTCAAATAAGTATCCATTATAATAACATTTTGTTTTGAAGTAATAATAAATCCATTAATCCTTTAGCAAAAATATAATGGTTGATATATATATATAGCAGAATTGGACATGTCTAGAATTTCCTATCAAAATAGCTGTTTGACAGGTCTAACAATATCTTTTATTTATCTGTGTGACTTATTTTTACTTCATTTTAATATGATGTTGAGAAAATATTTAATCTACAATGCATTCTTTATTATTTTCTCTCATTTTAATACCAAATTATTTTATCTTTAATTTATTTGGGAATAATGGAACTCTAGATGACTGGTTAATCTCTTATTGTATACCAGAAGGCTAAAATAGGAATAGGTAGATGACACTTTAGCATAAGGATCTCCAAAAATAGTTATACCTAAGGTTTAAAATGCATTTTATAATGAGAAATCTTTCTTGGAGCATTTTTTAGTTTTAATTCCAAAATAATAGATTAAATTTAATAATTTCAAAAATAAAATGTGCTTTACTGACACTTCATTTGAAGATTAACTGATATATTAAAGTTTAATTAATTTGAGTTAAAACAAATATTACTTTTAGTTTAAAATATAGGAAGCCATTTATTTCTTTTTAACCTGGAGTGGATGTTTTTATGAGGTATTGACAGATTTAGCGATAACTTAAAGTTTGACATTTATAAGTAAAGGGATCATGATTATAAAAATTAGTTGATGAATACAATATGTATGTTTTTATATAATTTATTAAATACTCAGTAATCTTAAAAATTTGGGAAAATATCTTAAGTCACCTGATATTTTAAATTTGGCTTTTATAGTCTTGCTTACAAAGATGCTCATTAAGGAAATGTTAGAAAATTATCAATATACACTCCTGATCAAAAATTTAAGACCACTTGAAAAGATTTTTAAGACTTTTTCATGGAAAACTTTTAAACATTTCTTACTTAAGGTTACTAATGTTATAATCTAAAAGGGTATGTGGACAAAAACTTATAATCTGAACATTTTATTGAGAAATTGACATTTTTATAAAATAAGGCATTTTACACTTGATCAAAATTATAGGACCAGAGACAAAAATTCTACGAAATTATATGAACAGTGTACGAAAACATTCAACAACCAAACTTAATAATGAGTTCTAACTCCACTGATTTTGATGACTTCAAAAATTCTTCGGGGCATGCTAGAAATTAGTGTTTCCATTAAGCTGCGAGGAATATTGCTCCAGCTTCTGAAGATAGCTTCACGAAGTTCATTTTTTGTTGAATATTGTTTGCCATTTCGATAAACATCTCTTGCCATCCGTCCCCAAACATTTTCAATTGGGTTCAAGTCCGGTGAGCATGCGGGATGTCTCAAGAGATGGACCCCATTTTCTTGTAGAAAGGTCAAGGTCTGGCATGCAGCGTGGATTGCAGCATTATCCTGTTGGAATAACCATCCATCCCTACACAAACGATGGCCCTCCATCAACAATGATGCTTTTTGTAGCATGCTAACATAACCAGCTACTGTCTGATGACCCTGCACCACCTGGAGCTCCATCATCCCTCTGTAAGAAAAGGCACCCCATACCATTAGGGACCCTCCACCACTATGACATGTGGAGAAAATTTCAGGAGGCATGTTTTTGTTATGCCAATATCGTTGGAAGACATCAGGACCATCTAGATTGAATTTTTTCGCATCAGAAAACAGGACTTTCTTCTACTTTTCAATGTCCCATGTTTGGTATTCACAACCAAACCTTAAACGGTTCGCTTTGTGACATGGAAGCAGCCGAGGAATTTGTTTGTGCTTTTTATTTACCATGCCTTTTTGTTGTAAGTGATGGTTACTGGACTGCAATCAGCATCTGTGGCTGCCTTAATTTGACTAGAAGAAAGTCCACTGGCTTTCACAACAACCCACCTTATTCTCCTACTCAATGCCAAAGAAATTTGGGGGGGCCTACTAGTAGACTTTGCGTTTCTATAATTCACACTGTCCTTTAGAAAGTTGCAAAATCACAGTTTTACCGTTATTTACCTTAGCTGCAATCGCCCGCTGTGACAAACCTTGATTATGAAAATCTAGAATTCGAGCACGCTCAACTTTAGTAAGTTTGCTTCCTTTAGGCATGGTGATACCTTTACGCAGTGATTACTAATCTCTCACTGAACTAAAAACATTGGAATTACCCTAGATCTAACAATTTATACCCCCTGGTCTTGTAATTTTGATCAAGTGTAAAATGCCTCATTTTACAAAAATCTCCATTTCTGAATAAATTGATTGGATTATAACTTTTTGTCTACACAACCTTTTAGATTATAGAATTAGTAACCTTAAGAAAAAGTTTATAATGTATCCATGACAAACAGTCTCTTATAAAAAAAATTTCAAGTGGTCTTAAATTTTTGATCAGGAGTGTATTTTAAATTTACTATAGTTACCAACCATTATTTTCTGATGTCATGTATGGACATCTGTATTTACAAAAATCAGCATGTTGATATACAGACACACACACACACACTCACACACACAAAATTTAGAATTCTTTTTTAAAATACTGGGAGTTGCTGAATTATAAGCTTTACCATTTATGATTAGTAAATGTAGTTTTTACTTAATAACAATATCCCCTAAGTGCTACAAATTAGTATAGAATTTTAAAAGATTTAAAAGTTCATAAATTATTATTGCCTGGGACCTTCAAAGAATCCTGTTTATTTATTTTTATTTTTTTTCTTCAGACCCTTGATAGACTGGGTCTACCTGGTCGTCATGGTCTGCAAAATGGACAGAACCATTGTTCCTCTTTGGGTGGCGCAACAACCAAGCAATCAAAATGGAAATGATCATTACATTGATCACAAGCAATCATTGGTCTGGAATCTTCAGGCGTGTTGCCAGCAGGGTAAATCCAGGTTATAACACTTTCATCGGGTTGGGAAGATTAGGTTTGATCCTGGAGTCCCTCTGGATCTCTGTCATCCACAAATTCTCCTTCAGGGTCTCCTGAATGCTGAGAGAGCTCCAATGGGAACAGATGTTTGATGGAATAGGTCTGTATAGATTCATTCCCCTTTTTTACCTTAGCTGAACGTACCAATTTATTGCTCCCTTCCATCAGTTCAATAACCTCACCTATAGACCAGAATGGTCTAGTTTTGAGGGGATCCTTTATCAACGCTATATTACCCCTCCTGATTGTATTCTTGGTTGCAGAGTCTGCTAACCTTAGAGTTCTTTCTCTGAGACTCAAACAGTAGTTTTCATGCCACATCTTCCTGAATTTCTCACGGCTTTCTTCATGAAACCAGAGAGTCTGCAGCAAATTAGTTCTGCGAAGTGGCTCTGTTGCATCTAGGTCTTCAGTGTTCAACCTTATTATAAGCCCTTGGCTAACATTTGCATTAAGAGAATTGGGTGTTAACATGTCCAAACCCAAATCATCAGAGCTTCTATAAGTCGGGGAAGGCTATTAATAACCCACTGAACATCAGTTAATATTGTCAGCAGACCAAAATAGTCTACTCTTCCTATTGTCTTATATAGACAGATTTTAACTGCCTTAATTGTTCTTTCCCAAGTACCTTCAAACCACAGAGAATACAATAGGTATGGCACAATGTTTTAGGCAGTAAGGGCCAAATTTTTTCTTTTAAATTCATCTTTTACCATCCCTTTGTTTATTATTCTAGTAGCAGCAATAAACATCTTTGCATTGTCTGAGTAAAGGTGTGAGGGAACTCCATTTACATTTGTAAACCAAATAAAGGCCTGTGAAAAGGAAGATACATTCATATCAGAGACTAATTCTATATGAACAGCCCTGACACTCCTGCAGGTAAATCCCTTAATCCAGATGTAACTGGTATAGTCAATGCCAGTATGGAGAAACAGTCTTACCAAATTCACCTGAAGGCCAGGAAAGTCTGTTGCATTTGGCACTGACAAGGCAGTGGCATTGTACCTTTTGCATTTGGCAGAAGCGCTTACTATGTTGTGAGATCCAATATCCTGCCTGCCTTATTTCATGCATTTATATGGCCAGGCACAAATGCTGGCTCTTATGATATTCTTGTATCATCAAGTTGGTCAGGTGATGTTTTTCCCCAACAGAATAGGGTTCTGAAACTCATACAGATGATGTTCTGATCCTACTATCCTCCCCTTAGAATGGATAATATTAGTTGGGTCCAAAAAGAGGTTCAGGCTCTTTACCAATTTTGGTTTGCCTTTTTCCCCCAGATCAAAGAAGAAATCCAATGATAGTGCAAAGGATTCCTTCTGCATAATCCTGAACAGGTGAATTTTTGCCTGAAGGTGATGGTCTTCCTCGCTCTTCTAAAGTTTGTTGATGAACTTGAACACTAATGAAGTTACATTTACTAACCTGCTGAGGCTGGAAAACCACTCCACTGGGACAGCAGGGGAAGCTTCACTTCTTGTAAACAAATTTACAGAGGAACAAATACATTTTTTCTGGTCTTCTGAAAGACAACCCAGGTCAAAATTGTTCCAGAGTAACTCTTCCTGTGTTATTCACACAGGACCCCTTAAGCTTTACCTTAAATTTTTTTTAGGGTCAGTCCTTAGGTAATATAATCAGCTGGGTTGTCAGCAGTCAGAACGTATTTTAAGTTTACCTCCAACTCAAACTCAGATTTTATCTCGGCAGTCATCTGAGTGATATCTCGCAGCCTGTTATGTGCAAATATGTTCTTTGTATTAATAGTTTTAGCAAGAATCCAAACCAAGACAACTTGGACATCTGTTGTAACATAGACTTCTTCTATTGAAATGTCCTTTAAGGAAGGGAAAAACACCAGGAACACAGATAAGAGCTCCAAAGTGGTGAGAGGTTTACTCTTCAAGGGTGCCACTTTTGCTTTTGCAAATATTAGGGTGGAGTGCCCATCTTGCATGTCACATGCTGCAAAGCCATATGCAGTTTTGGAGGCATCACAAAATAAAAATAAATTTGCTGGTTTTCCTTCATTCAGGACTTTCCTGGTAAATGATATGGAGTCCAATTCTGCTTCCATTCTTTCTCATAACTCCATATTGTTGGAATTACAGGATTGTATGTCAAAGTTGCCCTTCTGCAGGTGCTCCTTTACTGACGTGTACAAGGTAGACAGGGCGTTGAGGTCATTTCCAGTTTTTATTAGATCATCAACATAAAAGTTGGATTTGAGTGCCTGAGGGCATTCATTCATTCAATGGGAACTTGTCTGCATAAAGATATAATTAAGTATAAAGGGGCTTGCATTGAAGCCAAATATGATAGTTGAATATCGGCAACAATGCAATCTTTCCCCCCTTTTTTTCAGGGGGGGGGGAATTCCAGTCTTCTCCAAAGCCAAACAAATCATATTCATGCTTTCCTTATGTCGACCAATAAGACATATTTGTTGGTTCTAAAGCGAATCAACAGGTCTCCCATTAGGTTGACTCCAGGATAGGCTGCTTCATTTAAAGAGACTGAATTTTTTGTTTGTATGAACAATTAAAAAAAAAAGACCACGTTAGTGGTTGTGTTGTTTGTTAGTTTCAGCACTGGCCTATGAGGAATCCAAATATAATTACCAGAGCATTCCTCCAGAAAGCTTATTTCTTCAATAATTCCCTCATCTTCCTATTGTTTGAAGACCTGCATATATTGATCGTAGAGCTTTTTCTTCTCTAGGTCATTGGCTATTCTCTCTAGGATCCTATGGGCAGCATTATGATTAGAAGGCACTGACTCTATTTTGTCTTTATACCACTGCAGCTGTACATGGTAGTGGTCATCCTTGAAAGATATGGAGTCTCTGAACTGCTTCACTTTCTCTTTATTTAAGGTGGAGAATTCTTTGGAGATGGGCAATCCCAGTGATTCAAGGTTGAGCGTTGTTTTCTAATCCTTGCTGGACATTGTTCTCCTCAAACCAATCTTTTAGCGGGGCCAGATAGCATTCTGCTGGGTTAAACACAGTTAATTATGGATGATGGTAGTGAAGTTTTGGCCAACAAGAAGGCATAATTAATATTTGTGCCGCCTATGTTTTTGCCATTTTTAGCTGATTTTAAACACTGGCTGTTGCCAAAAGTAATTATTCCTCTAACTGTTGAAAAGGCAGCACTATACATACAGAGAACTATTTTGAATGGTTCCAGGAATTGAATTGCATCAATTCCTAGTAGGCCTTAAATGACAACCCAGTCATTCTGGGAACTGTATTCAGTGGTTAACCAGTGGTTATCCTGAGTATTTGAGGAAATCCTTGCATCTCATAAGTTTAATTCACATGAAAGAATTGTGAGGGTGTGGACTTTACCAGGATTGAATCACAATTCTCACAAGATCTCCTTAAATCACCTCGTTCCCAAGCCTAAAAAAGTTTTTACCTCCCACACCTTATCTTTAGAAGACTAAAAGCAATTTTTCTAGGACCATGGTGTCCAAGTAGGTCCTTTGATATCATGTGTCTAGAAGGCACTGCAATGTGTTCCCACCACAATGCTAACCACCAGAGACATAAATGTATACTGGTAGTTATTGATGTGCAAGCAGGTGTCAACTTGAACTCCACTTCTGTTGGCTGGGTACATGGCTGTTATGTGGCCCTTATTATTGCAGCCACTACAGCTACTGTTTCTGGTCATCGTCAATGGACACATATTTCCCATGTGTGACCTCTTAAGGCACCTGAAACATAGACGTAATTCCCTACATCTGGTGAGTCTGGCTTCACAGGAGCTATAGCCAGATCAGTCTTCTGAAAAATGCCTGTCCTTACAAAATTGTTTGCTTCACCTCCACATTAAAGGTTTTTAGGGAAGATTGGTGTCCACTATCGTATTCTGCCCTAAATTTCAGTGGGGGCCTCAGGTTTTCTGACAATCAAAATTCGTTTGACTATGATTGGCATTTCTTTTAATATCACAATGTTGGATAGGTTTTTTCCAGAAATCTTAATCAGCTTAACTTTTACCTCGGATGGTAGTTTGTTAAACAACACCTGAGATATTATCATGGCTCCAGCTGATATCATCATACAAATCACAATTATAGGAGGCTCTGAGTTCCCACACATCTTTCTGGGTTTTTATGATAAAATCTTTTAGCCCCACCAGGTCTTTAGGATTTTCCAGCTGAAAGTCTAATATTCCCTGGATGATCTCTCATCTTATCTCTTCCTCATCCAGGTACTGGTTCTTCAACTTCAGAGCCACTGGGTAGCTCTCTTCAGAGACTGAAAGGTGGTCAATGAGTTGAAGGGCCTTACCCTCCAGGGAACATCTTAACCTCTACCACGCTGCCGAAAAAATTGTTGCTGTAGAATTTTCTCCCTTTGCTGTTCTAGGCACATTCGGTCACCTTGAGATGGTCGCTATAAATAAAAACATGTCAACTGCTATTAAGCTGGAAATTGCCTACTACTGCTTTGGAAGAAACTTCTGTTTTCCAATGCTATTTTGAATTCTTCTAGACTCTACAATGATTAAACCCATGTTAATTTTTTCATGATTTTTTTTTGTAAAAAAAAAAAAAAAAAAAAAAAAATAATATGCCCACATTAATATCCAACAAAGCCTTTATTCAGGAGTTTTTCTTTGATTACGACTCCGATGATGATTTTGAAGGCTTTACTCCAGTGGGTATTGATGGTGAAGTGGTTGAAGATGATAACCTAGTGACGTGGAGGAATGATGACCACTAGCGGCTACTATCATCCATGATTAATTTTATGGAAGCTACTGGTGACCATCAATATACCTGATAGCCATTCTTACGGTGAATTATTTTGTCTATTTATAAACAACGAAATAACTTTATTCATCAACAAGACAAATATGAGTCAGGTCAAAGAAAGAGCAAACAAATGCTAATGTCTTCTTGTATGTAAACACGAGGAAACGTGTTACTTTTTTAACGAAGTGAAAGCCTTCTTAGTGATTTTGCTTCTTATTGCACCACCAGGACTCCACAAGGAGTAATAAAAGTTAAAGTATGTTGAATTATTTATGTATTTTTAATGTATTTGTTTTTTATTTCGCGTTTCAATTTTTTTGTTTTCAACGTCAAAACATGCATGCAAAACAACACATTACATACTGCATTACATCAAAATATTACTCATTCAATCTTTTATTAGTGTACAAAAATTAAAATCTATATGCACAATACAAAGAAAGTTATAACAATTTTAAAACATTAAGTGTTCATGTTTTTGCACCCTCAAAAAATGCAGTGGCAGGGAGGAACAATTCTAGAAAGAAATTAGTGGTAAAGGTTAAAAAATGCAACTTGCCAGTTTCAGATGGTATGGATGCTGCACAATTCTCAAATTTGGTGACAAAGTCCTTAAAGCTCTTTTTGCAGGTTTCAGTCTTTCCCACTGAAATATGGCCCCTTCAATTTTATTTTAAAGGGTTCTACTGAAAAGGATGAATGGACTGCTGGATTAAAAGGGAAGGATCTAGCTGGTTCTGGCATACCAGACGCATCCCGTTTCTGCTAGTTGCGAGTCTTGTCAATGTTGGGAGTCCTTTGGTCTTCCAAATAGACCCTTGGAGTGTCTCCATTGCTGTTATTCTGTAAAACTCCTAATCACTGTCACACATCCCTCCTAAACCTGAAAGAGTCCTGAATTTGGCCAATGAATCTGCCTTCTCTTTGGCAGCAAGTTGCTCCTCCATGTTCCATGAAACTGCCACCACCTCTTCCAAACATCCCATGATTTTTATTTCAAAGAAAGAGTACACATCTGTAAACAAATTCTCTTTTAGTCCCTTTACTATTGACCTTATCTTTTGTTTGAGAAGTTTTCACCTCTCTAGATCTTGCGGTTAACAGAATCTTCCATTTGATACTAAAGTGAAGCAAGAATGGTCCAGGAACGGTAAATTTTAATCTGTGAAATTCATTGCAAAGTGTCAGATTTTTTTATGCTGACAGATCGGGGGAGGGGGAAACTAGGACTGCTAGGCAACTCGGAAGCATTGTACCCGAAAATCAATGTGAGGGGGGGGGGATAGAACACTTGCCTGTTGTAGCAGCACTTCACAGCATCCCTGGGTAATAATAGTTTGAGATTGTAATTGTCTTGTTGCTTACAAGCAATGCCTGTCCTTGTAATAGTACCAGTATCATAGCGGTATAAAATAGTAACACACTAACAAAAAAAAAAATAACTATCTGGAGGGTGAAAGGGATTTAGCTTTCCAGACAGTCTCATTTAAATGTATTGTAGCCTTGTGCATCCAATCAGATAGGATCTACAACAACAGCAAACAGATTCTTTGCCTCTTATCTTGACTAACCGCCACACAACTGTTTGAATTCTATCACTCCCACTGTCCACATCGAGTTTCTTGGTGAGTACAAGTTACAACCGTATATATACACACACACACACACTATTTTTGTGCCAATAAACCATGTATCAACTTGAATGTTATTAAAATTAGCTTATTGTGATATCCTTGGGCTGGGCATATATGTAAATAAGCATTGAAGCAATTTGAACTTGCACTAATTTGGTTCAGTAAATTTCAATTATTTTTCTTTAATACCTATCTTAAATTTTTTCAGTACTATATCTAAAAAAAATGCACTATTTCCTATTGCATTGATTTTTTTTTATTTTTAAAATCATACTTAAAGTACTCTGCATTATTTATCTATAAAAAACTTAAAACATGTAGTGAACTGTAACTTAAATTAGACTTCCTTTTTTTTTTCTTTTTTTCTTTTTTTTATCATTTCACCCCAAGCAGAGCAATAAAGCCACTAAGATGCAAGGTGTTACTGACTGTTAGAGAATATGGGGGGGAAAAAAAAAAAAAAGAGGAAAACACTATTAAGGAGAAAGAACTCAAAAAAGAAACAGGAATTAAGAAGACAGATAATGATTGGCATTGCATTTAAATTTTTGAAGATCAAACTTGATTGGAAAGCAAGAAGACAGTTTCACAAGCAAGAAGGGAAAGAAAAGACGCTTAGAACTTAGTTACATCTCACCATTTCAACTGTAAAATGAGTCCTTGCCATCAATCTATTATCGCACTAAGGTTTATAAAGTCTAGGTACCATAGCGGAAAGTTCATCAGAACAATTACCATGAAAGTATTTATAGAAAAGGTAGGGGAAGCTATATTATGGTGGTGAGAAAGTGACTGAAGTCAATATTCCCTTTTTTCTGGTTTTGTTCTTTGATCTATTTTTGTTCTCTGCTTGTGGATTAGATTTTAAGATTGTCTATTTTTGTTATAGATAGCTTTCAATAATACAGGCATAATAAAAATCATTTGTATATAAGTTTACAAACATTAAATAAAGCATTATTTAAAACCCTGATGATGGTGGTCACAAATTATTTTATTAGTTTTATTTTGTCTTGTGAGAATTCTGTAGAATTTTAGCAACACTAATTGTTGCTATTTATTCACAGGCTTTCTAAACAGATCATAGTTTCTATACATATACAAACTTGAATTTTGTTTTTTATTGGGGTTAAATCTCACCATTGTATATTGCTTGCTTATTCCACTTTGTAACTTTTTAGCATAAAATGGAATAAAAATAGACAAATAAGACAATTTTGCACCTGGAAAAAGCTAAAGAATAAACCAGCTGAAGGTGGTAGGGTTCCCTCCTTAAACTGAATATTACCTCATCTAAAAATGTTGCAATAAAAAGAACTGAGTTGTAGAAATTTTTATTTAAATATCTTGTTCAAGATGTTAAGAAATCTCTCAGTGGAAACAGAAAAAGTTTGTGATAATTATCAGATAATCGGTTAAAAGCAAATATTTTCAAACTAACTTTTAATTTTGTAAGTCTTTGGAATCCAGGCAGTCATCTAACATTTTGAGCTCTTAGTGTCTTTAGCATCTAAGTGGCAAAGAAAACAAAGGAAGTGGAATCTTCCTTCTTCCCAAATAGATAGCACCACTTAGTGTCCCTTTCATTATAAGAAACTGTTAAAATGCTCTTGTAGAGATATTGAAAAGTATGAAGATTTGAATCTCTTGTAGAGAACTAAGTTTGAATGTCTGCCCCCCTTCTGGCTAGTTAATGTCAAGTGTGTCAGAAAATGTTATCTGTTTGGGGTCTGTTCTAAGTGCTTACATTATAGAGAAGAAATTGATTCCAAAAGTAAAACCATTTGCCATAATGTGATATAACCTACAAGTTATCATTTCAGTGAATTTATTTATTTTTTTTTTTTGTTATTAAATTTATATATTCTACTTACGGAGAATCACCATCTATTTAAAAAAAAAAACAAAAAAAAACCTACATCAAGGAATGGAGGGCTTTACTTTTTTTAAAGTTCTTATACATATTTTTTTTTAATCTGACATTTTTATTACTTCAAAAGATTTTTTTGTATGTGTACTCATGTTTGAAATAATAGATGTCTCTAGAATGCACACTCGCGACAACTTAAATAAAGAAAATGTACTCTAGCAGTGTCCAACCCTACCCTCCCCCCCAATTTTAAGGAAATTCACGGTTTGATCTGGCGTGCTTTATACCACTATGCTACAGAGACCATCACAGCCCAGCAAGGTTCTATCTCCACTTTTAAGGAATGCATACTTCTTTCAGATTTTCTCATTTTCTTTATTTATGTTTCAGATACGAACCTGAACAGAAGTGGTCTTTTTTTCTTTTTTAATTGTACAATGTTTTTGCCATTTTCTTCTGCCACCTTCATAATTCCATCCTCTTAAAATTTATTTTTCTCAGCAAAGTACTGCTCTTTTTGCAGTTTCCCTAGAATTTTTTTTTCAGTAAAAGAATTCTGTAATGATTGGAATAAATAGTAATCTGAAGGTATTATATCTGGTGAATGGGTAGGAGAGAAACTTCAGTCAAGCTGTAACAGTTTTTGCTAGTAACAAAAATATCTTGTTCACTTGATGAAATATTATACCTTTTCTCTGAACTAATTTAATTTTGAGATGCTTTTCAGTATTTACTGTTTTCAGTTAGTATAGATGAGAGCATTGCTTACTCAAAGCAATTCAAAGTAGATGACTTTTCAATCCGATCATAGACACAGCATCATTTTTTCCCTATTGTATAAAAGTCAATCTTTCATTTTAATTGCTCTAAAATCTTTTGCATTCTATGTGAAGCCACATCTGTGTCTAGCATAACCAAGTTTGTGCAGGTAATTTTCATATGTGAGAAGGATGCTGAAAAGTTCTTGGCCAATTCTCAGAATCTGACCAAATTCAATAGCAAATATTTTTTATTTCATAATATTGGTTATTCAAAATATCTTTATTTGAGCACTAACTGGTCTACTGAACCACAAAGCATCATTCAGGGGGGAAACCCGTTTGTCATACAGTAAAGTGCAAATTCATTGGTTTGGGAAAAAATAAATTTTATTTAAAATAATATTTTTAAAATATTGAAACATGAATAGGGATCAAATACAGATCAGAATTTGACAGAATGATAGGATAAAAGAACAAATTGGAAACGTTTATCAATCTAACATAAAAGTGAAACATGTTAGATTGATAAGCATTTCCCATTGGTTCTTTATCCTATCATATTGAAACATTTCTTTCTTTTAAACCAGTTAGAATTTATTGGGTTTCAAATATTCTTAATCCATTTCAGAAACTTTTTATTCAGTGCAATAATATTATAAACACAATATAAAATGTTGACAAGGACAAAATTATCCATACACCAGAAAATTGTATTTATGAAATTCATAATATCTATATCATGTTATGATGAAGTAGTCTGTGTTGAGTTGAATTTTTAAAAGAACTTTAGTTTATTGGAATTGAACATTCATTGTCACCTTTGATCCAGGTATCAAGGACAACATGGTGAAGATTAAAGAGTTGTCTGTGTATTTATTTCAGTAAATTGTGAATAGTTTTATTCTTAATGAGACTCCAAACCTCAAGTAGAACTATTATCCATTGTTAAAGATGCTGTAAAAATGGTCAGCTCATTCTATTTTTCCAGGCTTGTTGATTTTAATGTCTTCAAAATGCAACTGCTCTCTATTAATCATCTAATAGAACCCTTTCTGCCTTCAATCAGCATGGCTGATGGTAATTTTCAGGAGTGACTCACTGCACCTTCTTGGACTAACATTTTCACCTGATATGAAGTGGAAAGATTATATTGAATCAATTGCTAGGTCTGCTGCTAGGAAAAGTTGCTTCAGTGTGTGTGCTAGACAATTTTTCTCACTCAAATCTATCTTACATATTTATAAGTCTACCATTTGTCTATGCCTTGAATTTTGCTGCCACAAATGGTCTGGTATTCTTGCTATATAGAGTTCCTTGATAAAATCCAAAGAATCTGTAATGTTATTGGTCCTGACCTGGCACCTTGGCTTCAGTCACTTTCCCACTGCTGTATTGTACCTTCCCTGTAAATACTTTCATGGTAATTGTTCTGATGAACTTTCTTCTATGGTACCTAGGCTTTATATAAATTTAAGTGCTGTAATAGATTGGCAGTAAGGTTTCATCATTTTACAATTTAAAAGGCTGGATGTAACTAAGTTCTATGCTAACAACTTCTTTTCTCACACTTCTCACTTGTGGAACTCTCTTCCAGCTTCTTGCTTTCTGGCCAAGTTTGATTTTCAAAAATTTAAATGCAATGTCAATTGTTATCTTTTTCCTTTTCTTCTATTCTTTCACACTCAGTAACCCCTGTGTCTTAGTGGCTTTATTGTCTTGCTTGGAGTGGGAGGGTGAAATAATTTAAAAATAAATAATCAAATTCTTCCTACTATACTTTATCTTTACAAGAGTTTGACAAAAAATGGAGTATTGCTGCTATATCTGAACTGGAGCTGTTCAATCCTCACTATCCAGCCATGATGGTGTTCAAAATCATTTGTATGGTTTTGTGGAGGATGACATATTTTCCACTCTGCAACCTCTTTCCTACAGATGCAATGTTGCAAGTGTGTCTTTATTCTATCACTATTTTCATTACAAATGTTGAGATTAGCTCCATTCTTTACTTGCATCTATTCAAACCTTTACAGCTAAGACACACCATGCTTCTTCCACAGATTCAAATTTTGATCTCTTCATGTCAAGGGTCAATTATCTTTCCTCTTTATCCTTATAATATCCATTTCATACTTCATTCATCATTACTATCTTGACTGCAATCTTCTACATTTAATGGCTCTTGAGCCTTGTATTGGGTAAAAAATTAATATTTAAAAAAATTCCCATATTGAAGAACTGGGCATTGCATGTAACCTTTCCATTTTGTCCTAGAGATACTATGAAGGACCTAGAATAACACTGGTAATTTTGATCCAAGCAATATTTACATGGATACCATTATACCTTCATATACACGTCCATGTTACAAATAACATAAATGGAATATTACTATTTTCTTTCCTCCTAATTACATTTAAATTTACTAATTACTTATAATGTATGAAGTGACCTGAATATTTAAGTTGGAGCTCTACAAAAAGGATTTCTGCTTATATCATCAAAATCTTGTTTAATTACACTTGGTATTTATTAGTTCAGCAATCATTTCCTTAAAAATTTTGGTAACACTTTTGTAAATTTAAGTTCTCCAATTTGATGAACTGAAGAGAAAGTTATTAGTTACTCCATTTAAAAAAAGTGGGGGATGCATATTAGTGAAAGAATTATTTAAAAAAAAAAAACAAAAAAAAAACTCTTGTTTTTAAAATACAAGTTAAGTACAGAAAGGCAAGTCCTGAAATCTCACCTAATTTTAGTAAGGCATATTCTCAATGATTTCAAATCGGTAAAACTGTTTTGCAGTTTTGTTTATAATATCTTGTAAAATCACTCAAACTGTAGTAGTACAAAAAGAACTTTTTCTTTTTTTTTCTTTTAATGCTCCTTAAATTTTATAAAAAATATAATTTAAAATAGGCAAATTGGAATGTACTTCAAATATAGTTTTCCTTTTCCTATTTGTTTCATTCTAAAACTTCACTTGATTGAAGAGTGGTATATTCTCTCTGATCTTCACACTGCAATGTTCCAGAATACATCATCTTGTGTTATCCTATCACTTTACAGGATTGTAAATGGACAATAGGGCAGGTTGATTTTTCACTTTTCTTATAAAACCAACATGGTACTCAGCACAAAAGCAGGGGTTTGATGTGATAAATATCAACACCAAAAATTAGATTCATAGCTTTTACCAATTTTTGAGCATTTAGTTTTAAAATCCTCTGAAAAAAGATACAGAAATGTCCCATTTCTACAGGTTTTTGTATACAAACTGACTTCATAATTTATTTCAAGAATAAATGCAAATAAAGTTAATATCTTTGTATTAGATACATTCAGTGGCAAATATATTCAAACTAGAATTGTAATTATAAATCACCACAAGTAAAATATGCATTGTTTTTTTTACTGTAAAACAAAACCAAAAAAACAACATTGTAAAAGTTTACAAAAAAGGCTACTCAATGAATAAGATTTATTAGATTATATTTAATAAAAATAATAGTGTATATAATATCATAATACTGCTGGACATAAATTATAAGACAAAATGTTTTAAATTTGCATTGTTTATTGAAAATCACACTAAAACTACTGCACTGTATAACATTACATCATAATATAGCTAAATTATTTAGTATAATTTCCCTTTGAAGTAAATGGAGGTCTTATATGATGGAACAATGATTTAGTAATAATGTGCTTGTAAAGCTTCAGTAAATTATAAATTTTATAAGGCTTTCATTGGTCACCAAAATTAAATTCCAGTGCTACAATTTTGAACCTAAACTTTATCTTTTAAGCTCATTTCCTCAAAAAACGGTAGTAATTTTGAAAAAATACTTTGTCAAACCCAAATTTTCAAATTAAGTACAATACAATGATTACAAAATCAACCTGCCCAAATGAAAAATTCTGATTTGATACTTTCTTTTTATTATTATTATTGAAAAAGAATATTAAATACCAGGAAAGAAAAAAAGTTTGATACTATATGACAATTCAAATAGAATAAAGGTAATGTAAAACCACATTCAGCTTTTTTAAGATCTATCAAGATTTTTAATTTTCATTTTACTTTTAAAATGCAATCATTTAGTGATTTTCAGAATCTAAATTCATAAAAATCTGGTAATATTTTTTTACAAATATGATATATTTGGTAATTTTCATTTTTATTTATATAGTTGAAGCTTTTATTTAACTAAATCTTGAAATTTGTCACTGTAAGTTAAATAGCTAAATGTTACTAAACTAAAAGAATTACTATTCCCCAACAGTTAAATTTCTATTTGTCTGTTAGTAATTTAATAACCCCAAAGGGTTCCCAAGTGTCTGTTTGGCTCAAACAAAAACCTCTCAGAATCTATTCTGAGCAGTAATGATGGTAGCAACATTTTTTTTTTTTTTTTTTTTAAATCTATCCAGAATGGTAACTATGTTTCTATGTAAGGAACATATGCTACATTCACTCCTGTAATCTGTGATCTCCACTAACTTTTGACCTCACATCTGAGAACTGTTTTTTTTTTAATCATACCTAGCAATCACTTTGTGCTTTTCACTAGTTAGTCTGCTGGTCATGAAATACACTTTAAACCTCCAGTAACTGGGAAGAAACTGTTGGGTAAGATAGCTGGTTTTAAACATTTTAGGGATGAAAAGATTACATCCTAGCTTAAAAAAAAAATAATTCATCCCTGAAAAAAGAAATTTACCTATTTAATATTTTGAACCTTATAGAAAAAATTACTTTTTGAACCACATGGATATTAATATTGCCAAAAATAAAGGAGAACTTAGTGAATTATTGTGATTAAAATTCACAAATTTTGAATATTAATATTTTCATATAAATATCTCATGGAAGGTATTAAATGTAAAAATGCATAGACAAAAACAATTATTTGTCATTGTAGATACTTCTTGATAGGGTTGAGAATTTCTTATTTGTTTTATAAAATGCATTCACATTTTATTTTTGGCAAAGCATTCATGCTTGTAGATTCTGAATGCTTCTGTATTTAGATTATCCTACTTTTTGCATGTCTGTAAAGTTAATATGCTTTCATAATTTCTTTTTTTTTATCTTACGAATGAACTTCATTTGTATTATGGCGAATTAAGTTTGTGGAGTTCTCTTATTTCATTGGGGAGAAATGTAAGAGACTAAAATGATTTTAAATATCTAGAAATTAAGTATTGAAAGACTGATTTTTGTCCGATCTGCTTCTTTCTTTTCATTTTTTACTTGCTTGCCTGCCATATATGAAATTTTGCTTGCTTTCCAAATGTTTTTACAATGGAATTATCAAATGATAAATTGATCTCACTGCTAAAGGCCAAAGAGTTTGACTAAGTCTCTTTTTCATAATTAGACTCTTTCAAGGTTGGTTTTTATTAACTAGTAATAAGTGGTTTAAGTTCCCACTCGCCAACTCTCCACTTTCATGGCATACTAGTGATAAGACCAACACCCTTGTTGAAACATTTATTTGAACAGAAAGGGAGAAGTGCGTTGATGCTTTTCCAAGTTTAACTGAACACAAAGGAAAAGATGCCAGGTCATTCTTTGGATAACAATCTTTTCATTGATGGTTTTAGTTATCAAATATCTATGGGCTTCCATAAGTCAAGAATCTGGAATATATTTGGATGTATTTTGTGATTTGATAACCAGAGATTTATCACCTTACTTACATCTGATATTATCCTACCATCTGTATTCTACAGTTTTCTTCCCTGATGAATTTACCATTTCTTGGAATTCTTCCCATCAAGTAAATCTGATGCCTCACTAGCCCAATCCTCAGGGATCTTCAGGAATTCAAAATGTTTGCTAGTCATTCCAAACAGGCCTTTTTGTTTTACTCTACCACTATATCTTGTTCTTTAATTAGGTTTATATGAACAAATCAATTACAGAACATATTGTAACCTGGTCATTGTAGAGAAATATCCAAGCCCAGTTGATGTGTGTCTTTCTGAATATAACACGTAGGAAGCAAAAACTACATTTAATAAAAACGATAACATAAATCCCCCCCCAACCCCACCAGAAACAATCACAAAGATTGTATTATCCAAAATATCAAACAATATTAATTATAGAGTTCGTTACAGAGCCCTCCACCACCAGATACCAAAAAGCAAATCACTTGGGTACATCTTTCCAGGTACACCTTTAAGGTGCACTTATTGCAAAGAGATGATAGTTTTTAGTGCTAAGCACAATCTTCATGGGTCATACTTGTGATGTCTATTCTCCTTTTTTTCCTGTACAGCTTTTACTATAGTTTTGCATTTATCTTCTTGGAATCAGTTGTATAAAATACAGTTTTGAAAAATTTAAACAGTTTAAGTGCTCATTTTCTTTTCAGAAGGGGCAAACTGTTGTGCTTTTTTTTTTTTTTTAACATAGTGCCTGAAAAATGTGTGTGCATCTGGGGAGGGGGATACATATGGTTTTCATACATCTACCTAGGATCAGTGTAGTATGTGTGCTCTGAAAAGAAGTACATATGAAATGCATCTCACGTGCACACACACACACACACACACACAAACACACACACACACACACCATTGTTTTATACATGTGGATAGTTAATCTCTCAGTTCAGATTCTTCTAACAATAACACTCCAGTTCTTTTATGTCCCTGTCATTAGATGTTTGTCACTTGTTGATGACCTCTGTAAAACTGACATTAATACTTCCAAATCCTAGCCTCTTGGGAAGATGTTTTGTCACTTTCTTTCATTGTGCCATCATATTTGTTTTGTATTGTATTGAGTATCTACTTACAAGGATAAAAATAACATTTTTTTTCTTGGACAAGGAAGGTTATTGCTACTCAGGTATGACAGTTATATGTGGCTAATTTCTATTCAACAAACTTCATGGCTTGTTAGATGTAGTGTGTTCAAGGACCCTTAAGGATTTTAATTATATATTGGTGGGACACAGTGTAAATCCTCTCCAGGAAGTCTGGCAATTTCAAACAGTTATTACTTATTCTTGTAGATGTCAGATTTATGCCAAAATTGAAGTTAGTTTGCCACACCATCAATGCAGCCTGTGGTATTTGAAATATATATATATATATATATATATTGGTTTTTATTTTGAACATGCATACATACATATATATATATATATATATATATATATATATATATATATATTGGTTTTTATTTTGAACATACATACATACATATATATATATATATATATATATATATATATATAAATAATAGGAAAGAACAGTCAGATTTATAATCCAGAGTTCTTTAGCAATTATTTTTATTTTTTTAAAAATTAAAAAAACTGCTTGATACAAAATAGAGCATATTTAAAAAAATAAAATAATTATATATAATTTATTTTAACAGCGGTGGCCATTAATCACGGTACATAGCTTGCACCACTCTGAGGAAGAAAAAAAGCAACAAAACTCGGAGATCAGATAAAAGACAGGCTCTTTTTGCTGATCAGTCTTATATCAACTTAGTTTGAAAGCATCTATCTTACAGTTGTGTGTGCTGATATTAATGACATTTTAACTTTTTTCTTCGAAATTTGAGCAGTTTGCATCAATAATGGAATACATGATATCCATATTCAACAATTTGGCCATACTCTGGAAGATGGATAGTGATAGATTATATAGATTAACTCTTTGTTTTAATCTTCAGCCCACCCTATATTGATTTCACAAACCTCAATTCATATCTTTTTTTCTTTTCCTCACCACTTATTATTGTAGTATGAAGTTGATTGTGACAACAGAGGGAATTTGAATAAAACTTAATTCTTTTTAATCTTGTACATTAGACACTTAACTAAATTAAGTCACTGCTAACTGAAGATAAATAATCATACATTCTAAAAATAAGCAAGTCTTCATGGTAAAGAAATAACATCTCATTTGATTTGATCAAAGAGTGGTGGGAGAGCCTCTTTTCCAGAAGTTTCTGGAATGTGTGTATACTATTTAATGGTTTTGATTTGCATCTTGAAATACTTGTTGAATATGAATGGTAAAAGTAACAAATACAAATAGTGACTTTTAGTTTAAGCCTTGTCAATTTTCTTTTAATCTTTTTTATATTTGCTTCTACAAACTATTGTGTGTGCTGCTTGGTCTCATCTTCTGTTTTAATGATTTATTAAAGAAACGTCAATAATAGCTACAAAGTTTGACGATTCCAATATTAATGCAAAACCTGTGCTGAGAGCATTAAAATCTCATTTGAAAGCTTTTATCTATTTTCTTCTCACATGCAGAGGGGATGCAAAAATAGATCAAGTTTAAGTATGAGATTTTTTTCCTCTTCATGACCAACTTTAATATCCAATGTAAGCAGCTGTAAAAATAGCTCTTACCTACTTTTGAAAGAAACATTTTTAAATAGCTTGAAAACAAAATTTGGCCTTGTTCAAACACACTACTGATAGAAACTTGTTTGATTGTCTGCTTGTGAAAAAAAATTCTATAAATTTTAGAACAAGGAATATTGCAAAGAATAATTTTACATTCATATCATTAAGCTACTAGCAAAAGTAACCCAATTTCACAGGTTATATGTTTAGAAATTCTTTGCTTTACTTGTGTAGTGTTCGCATATATAAGATAATATTGAAGTCTGTTTTGCACCAAGAGAAGTTGAGCTTATCACATTTTCCCAACTGTGCCCTTACTTTTAATCAATTGAAGTCGAAAGTGAAGCAAAGAATGTAAAAAGTAGGGTCTTCCATATCAAGGGAAGAGGAATGTCATTTTACATGTAATATCCTTTATACTCAATTAGCATTGAACAAATTAGCCAAAATATCTTGCCAGTTATACTGAATTATATTAGGCATACTCTTGTATCGATAATCTTGTGCTTAAATACAGCTTTTGTTTTCAACATTTGAGATATAGTTATTTTGTTTTGTCAATAGAAAAATTTAATCTATTGTATTCCCATTACCAATTAAACAATGTTATTAACTATGCCAGTGGGATCAAAACCAATTCCATCACTTTTATTAGATTGAGGCAAAGAGTATTCAGGTATATCAAATACCTAAGGGAATTGAACATCCCTACCTTGCATAATTCATTACTTTGGAATGTCAAAAGAAAGGCACTTGTCATGAGAGGTGACTTATGAAACAAAACTCATGAAATACTTTAAGTCTTGTACAAGCTGACCCTATCTATACAAAAATATAAAATTAACTGAACCATCAAACTAAAAATGAAATATCCCCTATTAAACAAACCATGACATTAAATAACCCTAAAGGAGTTAAAATGCCGTTAAAAACAAGTGTTTTCAACACAATGTTAGGGAAATCTTTGAATTTATTCTGCTCTTTATTGCACATGCAAATTTACTCCTTAAGAGTTGTTTGCAGAATTTTTTTTAATCAAAATTGTGACTGATTATGAAATGTATATTTAATACTGTTTACTCCTTAATCTAGGGGAAAAGTGCAATGGAAACTAGACAAAAGGATCACTGACATTTATGATAATAATGCAATCATTGTAATCACATGTCAGAAATGGTAAATTAGGGTTACTTACAACCTAGGATATTAATTTTTATTGTTTTGAAAGATATTGAGTACTCTGTGGATTCAGCCATCTGAAGAATGTTAAAATTATCCAAGCTTTTAGAAGAATTTGATTACTAATCGCAACATTTGACAGAAATGATAAAACTTATTAAACAGAATATTAATTGTTCTATTACTTAGATATAGATAAATGGATAACATTAGCAGTGGTTATGTTTTAAACGAAGTATTTCACATATCCACAATTAGTAAAACTTTATAAAATGAAGACTTATTTCATTATGTCTAGTAAAATTTCATTCTTATGTATAATAAAGAAAAGAAAATGAAACAAGATTGTGATTTTTATATTTTTATAAATTTCTGGCCTCCAAACACTTTATTTTAATTTAAAACAAATTCATAAAAAAGGCAGAAAATTTTCAGTCAGTCACTATAGATTTATGAAAAAGAAAGAAAAAAAATTATCCTGGCCCAGTTTACCAAATGTTAAAGAAAGTCAAAATCATGACTGCATGAGAAAAAATCTAGTTCAGGGTTATATTCATGAAACTTAATAAGATCTCTTGAGGATATTCTCCCATTACTATAAATATATGTTGTGAAAGTTATTATAGAAAAAAAATGATATGACAGTCTCATTCTTTCTTTTTACTAAACTAATTTGAGGAAAATTCAATTTTGTATCATAATGTTCTTGATGCAACATTTTCAGGACAAAATCAACAGAGGAACACCAGACAATTTTTTTCTCTGGACTATAAGAAGGGGATAAGTCCTCTACACTATTGGTTAAAGAGTGGGGAAAATCAACTATCACTGAATTTGTTTCTGTACTGATCTTAACAACCTGAAACTCAAATGATATAGACTAAAATATAGTAAAAAAAAAAAAAAGGATAAAATTGTATTTTTTTTTTGTCTGTTTTCTTTCTTTTTTTTATGTCATATCTCTTCAGGATATGGGTGATCATTCTTTTTCTTTCTGTGAATTGCCATGCATGCTTTGGAAAGATAATGGAGCAGCTTCCCTGTTGCCTACTCCACAGTTTAGAATTCAGTTTTCCTTCTCTTAGGCTGGTTGTGACCACAACAAGAAAATCCAGTTTACTCTGCTATTTAACTCTTAGTATTCTGTATATTAATGTGAATTTGCAAAGAATTCAAATGAATCTGTAACAACTTGAATTGCATAAGTTTATAAATGTGGAAAGATGTTAAATTGCTAATTGTGGTGATATCTTAATCTTATATATAAAGTACAGTGTGTGTGTTTGTGCCCAAGCAACTCCTCTGCTCACACTGGTCCGATTTCAATGATTCATAGCTCTTTCAAAAGCGCTAGAAAAGTTGGGTGCAGGTTGAGCTCAGATTCAGGGTTGTCTGATCATGATGTGATTTACACACTAAAAGCTTAATATCTGTATTATATATCATCTACTTAGGCAATATCACTCTTCAGGTTTAAATAATTTGCATATTGATTTAGAAAAAAAGTTTATTTCATTAATTAACTGTCCTTCATTACTGTTCTTTTATTTGAGGATTGTTTTGATTTTCATATCAAAAATAGTTCTGTTTAGGAGCATCTGTTTTTGGCATCTATTTGTAAAACTTTCCTTAACTATAACAAGCCAATCTATGAATGAAATGTTCATTTATAATTTTTGTTTCAAAGATTTCAAGTAGTAAATATATCTTACTTTGTGAAGCAATAGCGAGCGGGCAAAGCCTGCTAGTTTCTAATAAAAATTTACAATTTGATCAAATTAAATGGCAACATTACAGGCAAATATCAGTTATAACACTTATTAAAATCTAATTATCCATAATGTTTTAACGAGTCTTTTTTTATGTATTGATAAGAGTATGGACAGGTCTTTAACTTTGCCCTTAATATTGAGATGTCTTGCCTGATTTAACTACATCCAAGAGTATATTCATGTCAAGGTTAAACATGCAGGTTCTTCTTGAAAATAAAACCATTTTACTGTCATTTAGCATATTATTTAGTTTAAATGAAAGAGGCTATTATGTTTTAGTCTTTTATGTCCTGTAGCAAAAGAATAGCAATTTTGTAGATATATTTTTTTGCATTTTGTCTTATAAAGAATTTGATTTGTTCATGCTAAATGATTGATAATAAACCATGTTCTTTCTGAAAATTGTTTTATTGCATCTGTTATTCTGTAAAATGATTTTAAATAATTTAAACTTTGTAATTATAATCCCATTCCTTTGACCAATGATAATCATTATTGTTGTCTTAATATCTGTTCATTATATTATTTAATGAAGATTTGTTTGAAAATAGAGCTATTTTCATTAATGATTCAATTCATAATACACTTTATTAAATCAGTTTATATTAGAAATTCCTACTTCTATTGCAAAAGTCCAATAAGGATTATTTCTTTACTTTTTTTAAACTTTTATAAAAAAAATGATTGTATCTTACAGTACCAGTTGGTTTTTAGTTTGTTTTTCGTTTTGTTTTTTTTTGTAGTAAAACAAAAATGAGGAATTCATACATGACATTTTTATTTCTAGTTTGGAGTAAATATTTTTTCCGTTTTTCTTTGCAGCTGGTTCTTTGGTCCTATGGCAAGAGAAGAGGCAAATGATATATTAAAAAATGAAAGAGACAGTGGTGTGTTTCTTGTACGTGAAAGTCAGACAATGAAAGGCAATCTTGTCTTATGTGTAAAGTGAGTATTTTATCCTTCAATTGTTTCAGAATTTTTGTTTTTTTATTTCTGATATTTTATAAGTTCATTAAGGAGATTGTTAATGGGAGTTTTGATTCTAAAATAAACTGTGTACAAATTGGTTTATTTGAATCTATAAACAGTTCAAATCAGGTTTGTTTGAAAATGAAGCATGATTATGTTTGTGTAGTAATTACTTTTGTTAGATGCAATCAACAATTTGTATTTTATGTTGAGAAATGTATAGATTGATATAAGTTTTAAGAGTAAGAAAGCTGACAAATAGCCTTTTGACATATCAAATGATTTCTGACTAGCTTATTGGAAGTTTATATTTAAATGAGTTTGCTTTGAAGTTGGTTAGTGTTTGAATGATAGCTAATCAATTCAGAACGCCTTTTTTAATATCAACTTTCAAAGTTGAAAGTTCAATGTCCAAAAATAGGTAAGCAAAAATAAGGACATGAATTTTCTCATTTAAATGTTTAAATCTGGAAGAGATCTAATCAGCAATCTTTTGAACTTGACATTTGTAGATTATTAGTTTTGTCACCAATATTGCTTTCATCTTTATTTCAGTTGCTTTTTATCTCAACAACTCTCAGACCATCATTGTATGTTGATTAGTTAACAGTGCAGATTAGAAATTGTACAATTATGTCAGAGTGAGCAGAAATTTGTCAAAGTGCTCAATAGATATCTAGAATAATAATTATCAACAAATCTACTTAGTTTTGTGATGTTTCACTTGTCAGGGTCCAGACAAAAATACTTTTATTTGAACCCTGATGAGCATTGCTAAACTTTAAATTGATTTTTGATAAGTATTGTGAACTTCTATGTTTTTGATAACAATAATATTGTCATAAAATATAAACTATGACAAATACTAATTTCTCCAAAATAACTTTGATGATTTCTCTTACTATAAAGATACTGATTATTGTGGATCAATATTTAAAAAAAAAAAAGATTACATATCTTTATATTTACTCTTTGCTTCAACCTGGAATAAACTTAACCAGTTTAAACACACAACAGTTGCTCTTAGAAGAGAGCAGGGCTCGAAAATAACATCAACCTAGAGACAATAGAACATTTAGTTTGTTACAACGGGTTTGGTTTTGGGGAACAATACAATACTTTTTTTTTCTAGTACACTTATTCTAAAAGCAACTAATTTCTTAAAACAAAATTTAAAAAAATCTTATTTCTCGTGAATAGTTGTAGGTTTGTAATAAATGGAGAGACAGTGTGCGCACACAAACATACACACACACACACACAAAGCTTAAACACTTAAGCTGATTAATGAAAAAATGAATGTTGAAAGACTTAGATGTTTGTATTATTTATCTATAAATACAAAACAGTTCTAAATGTAAGAATCAATTTTGCTTTAATATTTATTAAAGCAAAATTGATATTTACATTTAGAACTGAATATATTTTTTTCTGTGTATTTTTGGTTAAAAAAAAACTTTAAGAACCATTAGTTAACAACATGAATGTGTTGTTTTACATTTATACAAGGAAGAATTTTTTTTAAAAATGATAAACTAACATGGAAAATTTAGTCACAACATGAAGCAGCTAATTGTTAATGAAAATATATTGATAAAAACAAAACACTTTTTGGATTGTGAATAGTTGGAATGCATTAATAATTTATATAGAAAATGAATACTTAGAGCACTATTCTTAAAGTATGATAAAAGTTACTCTAAGAATTAACATTTATTTAACAAGAACATTCCCTTGTAAAATTATTGAAAGTAATTTAATTTAAATGTTTAAATAAAATAGTTCTGTTTTTTTTTGTTTTTTTAAATCACTAGAATTTAACTGATTTATTTTTGTATTTATTCATTTTTAAGCTTTTTTAATTAATTCCATTTTGTGTTGTACTACAAACAAATATAAATGGTAACAAAGTTAATTCAGATATTCTGAGACAATTACAATTTTTTTTCAGAATGATTGAATTTGTTTTTTCCTGTAGCTTATTATTTTTCTCCATAAAATAAAACCTCCAAGACTTAATATTACATTGATTACAGATCTACACTTAATTACACAGAAAATATTACTTTGATTTGATTTTCTAAAGTTTTGCTGGAGTCTAGAAACCTCTGCATCTTTTGATGCATGCATGGATGGGAGAGGAGGCAAGATATTGTAACTTTGATTAATGTACAGGTTGTTCAGAAGAATATTAAGAAAATATTGAGTTGGAAAACTCCTCCCAAATTCTTTCAACTTATAACTTCATGCTTCTTCAGAAAAAGAAAATTGGAAGTATTTTAGTCTGTTTGCTATTCACATTTCTAATCTAAAGTAGCCACTATATATATATATATATATATATATATATATATATATATATATATGGCTACAAAAATAGGTATACAGAATTATATCATTATAATAGTGGTTCTAGGATTCATTAAAATCAATTTTAATATTTTTTATTTTCGTAATTTTTATTATAATATGTTTATCATAACTTTTAATAAAAATGTTTTTCAGTTAAGTATATGAATGATGGTGACAAACAGTTTGAACATTTGAGAGATTGATATTTCTACTGTAATTCCTAAAAAAAACAAACATGTAAAACTTATATTACAGAACATGGAAAATTGCAGATCTTGTTGTCACTAATCAAAATAAATCCATCAAATCTAAATTAGCAATGACCAATATAGTGTATCAATTTCACTGCTCAGTACAAGACTCTTTCTTGTCATAAATCGATTAGCTATATCAGACATACTACTACCGCCTTATCAGAGCAAAGTGCAATAAAAAAACATCTGTCTACCCACAATCTACAAGAACCCCTAAGAAAAATTCTGGTCAAAAACACTAAAATTCTATGTAAATCAAATTACTGAAAACAAGTAAGAGAGGCCCTGTATATTAAATCTTTTTTTCACTATCAACCTTACCTTGTTGAACAATGAGAGTGGCGTGCTGAAATGTTTTTAAAAAATAGAAAGATACTCACTCGAGTTCCAGCCGTGCTCAACATGCAAAGGCTCAAAATAAATGTTCCTACGAGCATTCAAAACAACACAAGAATCGCATCTCAGTCAAAACATGAAGGGGGGAAAAAATGGCTAAGTGGGTAAAAACGTTTGGGACAATGGATGGTGTGGACAGTTTTGTACCCCCTCACTCCTGCCATACAGAAAAATGTAAGAATCCTGGAAAAACTAAATAAATAAAAAAAATAAAAAAAATTGGATTTTTTTTATGTCCATCAGCATATTTAACAAATATATATATATATATATATATATATATATAAAATCTGGCTAAGACTGCTTGTTAACTTCACATGAATAGATGTCTCCCTAAACTGAGTTAAATAACAGTAGTCTATGTTCTCTAACATTGGTTAGAAAACAGCTTAGAAAAACAACTTTTAATTCAAAACAATGGAAAAGCCAATGAGAAAACAGCTGTATCTTTCTTGGGAACAATCCCTGCAATTCACAGTTTAAATATTAAAAAGAAAAACTGTGGAGATCCATTTTAGCCTAGCTCTTGAAAGGACATTAAACTTAGAGAGCCAACTGTTAACTTTCCATATAACTGAATGGTTGTTGAATTGTTGCATGATATATTGACTTCAGCTAGTCAATGCAACGCAAGAAATCAAGACTTAGTTTGAAACTAGTTATGACTGAACAATTCTTTAGTACTGCAATGGTGAGCTATTAGATTATAGTTTTGAAGAGTAGACCTCCATTACTTATATGAATAAGTGTATCATAAAGACCTGTATCTTTTGTTAGTGTCATTATTCATATACAGTAACTGCTAACAGCAATTAGTAACAAAACAAAATTAACTTCATTTGTTACTGGAAAGTTTCCTATGTAAAAATTCTATGAAAAGTAGAAAATATATTTCTTGAGGAAAATTATTCTGGAAAATTGCCCTTTCAAAGTGCACAAATATTTTCCTTGTTTACAAATTATAGTCTGCAGCCTGTTACAAACAGTAATTGTTACTAAAAAGAAATAAATTAAAAATTCTGCTTAAAAAATTGGTAGAGTAAACCCAGATGATGAACAAAAAATTTAAGAAAATCTTCCTCTGGATCCAATAAGTGTATGTATCAGATTTAGTTGTGTATAATAAACTCATTCATCCCACTGTCTAAGATCAGTGCAGTATCTGTGAAAAGCTTTATTCATATGCCTACAGAATATCTGTGTGGATGATATCAAATATGAAAAAAAACAAAAAAAAAACTTAAAAAAATTATCCTGCATCCTTAAGTCCAAATAATATTTCTTTTATGTTCTAATAAAGGGGGTGCGGTGATAGTTTCTTAAATTTAACTAGGTAGCATTAGGGTTTTAGGATATGGGAAATATGGCTGACCCTAGTTTTTGATTTTATGCTGATGGTAATACATAGTGAGGAAAGAGGGCCCAGAGAGTTTAATATTCACAGGATGTACTGAAGGTAAGAGAAGTTGGAGTGGGGGCAGTAAGTAACCTATTTAATGAGTTTGTAAATGGATAGCAGAGCAGGGACAAAGAGGCATGGTAAAGAATAAAAAAATTACTGTGAACAACAAAAGACTGAGTTGTGGAGATCTATGATTAATAACATATTGAAGGAACTTGGCAAATAAAAGAAATTGTGAATGCTACAATATCTAATTTTAAAATTTTAAATTATTTTTAGTGGTTTAAAATGAATATAAGTTCTGAAATTAATTTTTAATCTAAGTGCATAAATACCAATAAAGAAACTCCAGGTGGCACAGCTTGTTGCTTCAATTTCAATTAATAATAGTATTGTTTGTACTTTTGATATTTGAGATGATTAAATGCTACATTGTTTTCAAATTCATGCCAACAATGGGGATGGTAACAGCAGTATTATTTTTCATTAGATGAGGCTTTGGCAACCATTGTTATTTTGACTAATATAGGTTGACAATCACATATCTGAACATATGAAAATGAATATTTTTTTGTGCAGAGTTTGGTGTGCAAAAAGCTTACCTACTTGACCTATGCCACTTAGGTATAACATGGCAACAGGTGTCCTGATTGGGCCCAACTTTGCCCACCACTCTTGCAGCCTGGCTGAGCAACCTGAGCCTGCCAAACATCAGTTGTCAAGCACTCGTACACTGACCCCCCCCCCTTTCTGGGTAATTGTGAGAAAAAGAAAAAGAAGCATCTCGACACAAAAAGTAGAGCTTTTGCAGAAGCCTGACAGGAATATGGTGTCAGAACAACCAATGTGTATGATTTTAAAAAACGTCAAGTTACTTAAATGTTATAGTGAAGTGATGACCTTAAACTTATGAACAATAGGAAAACCCTACATATGACAAAATAAACTACTGTAGATTTTTTTTTTTTTAACCCAGCCTTTGGAAACAATCTTATGCTATTGTCAGATAAGTGATAGTATTGAGTGACAGGCAAGTGTGGTATGTATATTTTAGTGAGCAATAGAGAGGCACAAGAGCACAACATATATTTTTAGTTTATAATTTGATGCTGTTCATTTTTCAGTTATACAAATCATGTTTTGTCTGAAATAAATAAAATTTATTTGTTACTTATGGTTTTAATTATCCCTTTATTTCATTTATCAGTATATTACTCTATAAATAAACTGTAATAATATTTGTATTCATTTTTATTATCCCTCGTGATGTGAGTATTCATGTTTTTGCTGCAATATTGTTTGAATTTCTGAAAATTGAAAATATCAGAAAACCGAAACCAAACTGGCCCCAAGGATTTTGGATATGGGATTGTGTACCTGTATTTACTTTCATGTATTTTACAGTTAATTTTTTAGCACAGCTTTATAAACACTACATTAATCACATGGGATGTTTTGTTGCCCCAAAATTTCTAAAGTACTCTTAATTCCTAGTTGGCAACTTTTTTTCTTTTGTTCCTTCCCAGTACTCTCCTGACTCAATGAGGAATGCAGTGTGGCACAATTGTCATGGGAGGCAAAAGCCAAGGCACTATCCATTTTCGGAAATCCGAGGTGACTAACACAGGGTTAAGTTTGTCAAACTATCACCATGAGTAGACAGATTAAGCTCTTGGTAAGATGTGAGCTCAAATCTTCTTTGCTTTGCGGAAATCTGATAAATACTCATCTTTTAATGTTAAGCTATGAGAACTTGACAGCTTTGCCAAAGGACAAAATTCAACTTCAATCCATTTCACACCTTCTCTTGATGCCATATTTGTTTTTACACTAGTAGCATTAGTAACAGCAGTATTATTTTCATTTGAATCTCAGAAAGCTTATCTTTTATTGTTGATCCTGCACTGCTAAACCACTGCTATAAGTTATGATAGAAAAAAAAGAAGAAAAATTATGAGATATATAAAGTTTAGTCAAAATAATTGATGATTTAATAGTAAACATGAGAATACTAATTAGTTTTCTTTATAAAATTGTAATGCTAGATATTTACTTTTAACATTTAACTATTTTGTTTGAAACTATATTACCAGGGTTATCTGGCATTGCTTAAAGGGGGGGAGTAAAAAAAAAGTTTTTAATAAATTCTAACATGTTTTCACTAGATTTTGAGAAGTATGGAAATCTGTACTGCTTTACCAAAGTTTGTATATGATTGAACATCACAACCAAAATCTGAAAATTTTTCTGAAACATAGTTATTATTTGA
>OZ038484.1:114030300-114092800 GCA_964036315.1 Acanthosepion esculentum
GAGAATGCAATTTTTCCCACTGTTTAAGTGGGTCTGATCTAATAATTATTGATTCTATTAGAATATTTCTTTTATTTCAAATCTACCTATATAACATTACATCTATAATGATTTTTAAATAGTCTGAAGCTGGCATCTTCAGTTATACACTGTTGAAATTGACTTCTGGTCCAATAGCACAAGACAGAAAATTGACAAACTTTGAATGGTCATAACTTTGTTGCTAATTTGAGCTATTGAGATAAATTTGGTATTATTTATGTTTTGTCAAGTTCTCTGTGCCTCTATCAAAGGTTTTAGATATATTGAAAACTAGACCACCCATAAGCCCGTGGATTCCTTTTAAAAGCAGTCCATGATACAAAATAAGATAACAATATTATCAATTTTATTAATTACACATATTTTAATTTGTATTTGCAATACAAGCTATTATAATAATTATTACTTACATGAAATGAAATAATAAATTAATAAATTGAAAGGTTTTCAGAATTTGTTAATAAAAAAAAAAAATGCAGTCCCTGATACACAGAACAGAAGAAAAGACAAAACTTTCAGCAAGTTAAAATTATTAATGATATTGAAATAAATTTAATAGTTTTAACAATTCAAATATTTTCTTAATGAAATTCAGCCAGAAATTCAATGATAGATGCTAAATTATGAAACACTTTCAGAATGAACAAAAATTAACAATACCACAATGATACATAGGCCTATCATTGTTCTTGGATTATAACCTAACTTCAGTTTGAAACATCCTTTTAATGCAAACATTGCCTTGCAGGAAAAAAATGTATTTTTTTTTTTGTAGAATGGAATTGTAAATTGATATCACACTAAAGGCCTTTCCATTCAAATCATAGTAGCCCGGGGGTGATAATTTATTCAAATTTTAGTATTTACTATATTATTTTCAAAGTTGAAGGTTATTCCCAAAACAAACCATTGTCTGCTTAGAGAGAGCCATATTTATTGAAATAACAACATATGGATGCCTCCTTTTTTTTTTTTTTTGTGCCCTTAGTTTCAGTTTTTCTAGGTAATTTTTCAAAATAATAATTATATTTTTTATTATACTTGTTTCTTCCTCAAATTTATTTCAATATATATATAATGGCAGGGAACCACCATGCATCTAAGTCATGTAAGACAATTCTTCAGCTATATAGAATGTTTTACAATGACACATCCATATAGGGTCTTCACTTATTAAGTACTTACCAAACATCTGAGATATTTGTTTATAAAACAAAGTTCTAATGTCATGAACTGTATAAATATATTTTGTCTTATGTCTATTTAAATTTATTTAATAATGTTGTTATAATGTATTATACATGTTTGTTATTTTTCACACACATAATTGTTGGAACATAATATGCAAGTGTTTGTTTATATACATGAATTGATATAAGGATGTATATTAAAAACAAATTTCCTCTTAAAAAATGTCATAAAAACAGCTTTAGCTCAAGAATCCGTATCTAATTTTAATGAAATTTGGAACTGCACTCGGCATATGCTCCTAAATTGGTTGGGGTATCATGTATTGTTTAAGCTGTATCTCGGGAACACGCAACTACGGTGAGTTTCAGTATTATATAGATAACATTTTAGTTTGGGATACCTAATTAAAGTACCTCTATTTGATACTTGCATTGAGTTAAGTGTTCAATATTTATTTTAAAGCCTACTTTGATATCCTCATTGAATATGATACAAGTCAGTGAAATCAAAGTACACTGTAGTGTTTGTTAATTCTAGTTTGCAAAGTATCATTTTCAAATTTTTGAATAAAAATAGTTTTTATACTGTTAGGTATTGGGTCAGTGTCTAAAATTAACAAGTCTGGTATTGTTTATATATTTTTAACTCTTTGTACTTGGAGGATACCATCTTATAATCCCCCCCCCCCCCAATTGAGAGAATGTTTTTCAGTTACTGCATTCAATGTACATTTTGATAGAAATGTGACTGTTCAGAGTTTTTTTTATATATTATGCTTAAGTGATAATAAAAATTGTCTTGAAGTTTCTTGCTCTTTTTCACTTTCACATAGGATTTCAGTACTTTTGGGTTTTTTTGTTTTTTTTTTTCTTTCTTTTAGCACAAATTTCAATAACAAAAATGTAAGATATATTTGTGACATTTTCATGATCAATTTAACATTTGTGACAAATGGCAACAGTTTTTCAAACTCGAATCAAAACTTCTAATTATTATTTTTAATGTTAAACATATATGACATAGATAATTACGCTTACATAAATAAAATATACCAGTTGAAATGGGATAAAACAACAATTACATTGCAACCAAACTTCTATTTATATTTTTGCATGCTTAACAAATTTTCATGAAATATTTTTAGCTTTTTTTATGCTGGTCATGTTTTTTTTCCACCCCCATTAATTGATCCATAATTATTTTTTTCCCCCACTTCCATGCAGATTTTTATTTTTAACTTCCATGTTAATGTTTAAGCAGATGTACTCTAAGGTCCTTCCCATATGGAACTCTACAATTTTCTCTCCACTTATTTAGCTTTGTCAAATGAAGTTGAGCATGGTATATTTGAGGTTATGTTGAAAAATTCTCAGCCTTACCCACTTCCCAAAAGTTTGCAAAATTATTTTTATTTAGTTTTTAAGGGTTTCTTGGTCAGACAGAACTTTTCAGTACCCTATTATATATCAAATGGAAGGAAGGAAAAATGTTTGGATTATGTGCATAGTATCCAATTTGTTTGAGAAATTTGCTTCCAGAAAATAGGATAGTTTCTTAACTGTATAACATGTACTAATCTTCAGAATGGGTCTCTTATTTTATCACATTCAGCATTCATTCTTGTGATTTAAACTTTCCATTTTTCTTTCTATTAATATCTTATTGTACCAGACTCATAATCTCGTAAGCTGTGAACTGCTGCTTGTTTAATTCATAGATTGACCTCACAGTTCTGTGAACAAAATATAATTAGCATCAGAAACAGGTATGTTCATTTCCCTCAGGTTACCACATGCAACATTTGAGTAATGTTGGAAAGTTTTCAAAACAAAATTTTGTAATGAAAGCAAATATGTGGATGCTATTTTTTTTTAAATATCTTAAGAACTTTAAGCTTTTTTTGGTGTTTATAACTATGAATATTTATAAGTAATATTTCCAAAATTGCTTATTTTCCACTTATCCACCTCCCATTCTTTTTGTTTCCTTTTCTTTACTTTACACTTTATCTGGGTTGTCATTTAAATGATTTCACTTATTTTTGTTTTTCAGAGAAGATAGCAAAACCAGTCACTACATAATTAATAAATCACAACAAGGAGGAGTAACAAAATTCAAAATTGGAGACAATGAATTCAACAACATGCCCAGTTTATTGACATTTTATAAAACCCATTATTTAGACAGCACCTGCTTAATTGCACCTGTAAGTATTCTTCATCTATTTATACTGTACTAGCAGCATGGCCCGGCGTTGCCCGTGCTTGATTCAAAAATCGTACGACTCATACAGCAATCGCTATCACTTGACTTAAAATATTTTTGCCCTTCCTTGCCTTTAAAGGAGTGCCCTTTGCCGTGCTGATGTTGCTACATGCCTTACTTCGTGCCTATCTCACTCTGCGAATTTTTTCTAAGCTCTATACTAAACATTAAATCTGTTACAAAAAAAGAACTAAACAAAATGAACACAAAACGATCAGCTTTAAAAAAGGACTCGTAACTGGAAAAACCGAATGAAAAAAGAATGTTAACAACAGATATTTTTTCACACCCAACCTAGTTCTGCGAAATCAGAATCAATGTTGAGTTTAAGCAAGCGAATGAGCCAATTGGAGTAACGCGCCATGCAGATTTAAATTTTTCCCACTTGTGACGAATGCAGCTATTGATTTTTTTTGCATGCTAGCATGCTAGTTAACATTCGTGTCAGTCAGCTGTTGGCTCTCACACTGGCCAATAGAATCTTCCTGCCTATTCGTGGCAGCCAACTATAGGCTCTCACTCTGGCCAGTAGAAAATGGCCGCAAACTACATGAAAACTACTGTAGAAGCATGAAAAAATCGATTATTTCCACTATCGATGGGAGTTGGGAAATGCAAAGTCGGTCTTGGCCTACTCGCTAACTTGGAGCATGTGCATGTAAATTTTGGTGCAAATCCGTCAAATTGCGGCCGTGCATCGTCACACACACACACACACACACATCCTGCCTTTTATAGATAGAGATCAATTGACCCAATTGGTTGATGAGATAATTGTGTATTTCCTGCCAATGCCTGATAGTTCAAGTCAAGGTAAAAATCTAAGATTTCCAATTCCTCACTTTCAAGATAAACAAGCCCTTGCTACTTAGAAGATTGGCATATCAAAATATAAGTTAAGCTTAGTGAATATTAAGTCCTCTCAATTGAGAGATTGGCACAATACAATTTTTCTATCCTCCGTCTGGACTTGTGCCAGACTAAGCTTAGTATAGCCATGTCAAGAAGAACGAAGAAAAATCTTATTAGGATTTGGATTAACTAGTTTGTTTCCAAGAAACAATTTACTGCAGGAGAATAGTTCTTTGGCTGTATGCCAACATGTTTGCTTTCAGTTATGATTTACCTGTTTAGAAACTTTTCACATGAAAAATATCAAATTCTTGAGTTCAGTTCTAAGAGCAGTTGTTAACAAGACACTTAAACAAAGAATTCTTGAAAAATAATGAAATATAGTGTGCATAATATATATGAAATATTGCAGTTTTAAATCAGCACCTGACAATTGCATTGTGCATGAAACTCAGTTGTACTACCATGAAAAAAAGTGTGTGTATATATATATATATATATATATATATATATAGTGCTGGTTTTCATAAAATAGTGCTAAATTTTAATAAAACATAAATAAAAAAAATTGATATTCATATAACTCTAAAATAATTTCTTTTTTACTCCCTCACACACACACATATACATACACACTGCATTTATTTTAAATGCCATATATATTTCTTTTAATTTAAAAACTGTAATCCATATATAACTGCGCCAACATTGTGATAATCAGATGCTTTTATTAAAATTTAAATTACATAATGGTCAATCTATACTCAGCACTTGAAGATTGTGTTGTGCATGAAACTTTTTGTCATGCTAACGCTGAAGGATAATATGTATATTTATTAATATATCTATAAAATTGAAGATATATGTGTCTGTCTGTGTGTGTTTGTATGCTATTTATGCACATCCACATTTCTTGACAGATTTCAGTGAAATTGTACACACATATTGCAAATTTACCATGGTAGGTTGAGACCAACTTTTCAATCTCCAGGCCTCTCGGGTTTGGCAGAAAAATCAATAAAACTGAAGGTGGGTATGACTTTTTGCAAAACCAAGGCAAAGTTACATGTGAACAAAATTTTTACTGGATGAGCTGATGTTCTTTGCACTTAATGCAAAACATCAGCTCATGTTACGAGGTTTGTGGAGAGTGCTGGATAGTTTTCCTGCAATATTGGCTTCATACAAAAAAAATGAAAATGGATTGGTTTTTTCGTAATACTTTAAATAAAAACTTGAATAACTTTCTCATTTTTTTTTTATCCAATTTTCTTCAAACATGTTGCAAAAAATGTGCCATCATGCAAGAAATAAGATAGTGTGGTTTTAGTCCTGCTTGCTTCCCCACATGTAACAAAAAATCATGAAAAACTGTTCAAAAAGCCCTTTTTTTGCCCATAACTCCCTGGTTTTACACCTGATGCTTTCCAAATTTGCTATGTAAATTACATATGACACACAAATTGTCTTGCCTGAATGTTTACTTTAGATTATTTCAGTTAAGTGGATGAAATCTGTGACAAATTGGGTCCAAAATTGGCTTTTGCCATTTAGTCAATAGTTTCTTCATGATTCCATCCTAAATTGGCATTTGAACAACTTTTGATGCAAAGATTGTTTGAGACGGATTATTGAAGCATTAAAAGGGAAAAATTCCCAAAGAATCTCTTATTAACCCCAGCTTTACAGTAAACGTGCAAAGGAGGGAGGGGGCATTCATGTGTTTGCAGGTGAATCAAGCTCTGATGCTTCATCCCTGTTTTTGTTTGATTATTAGATTTGTGAATAATGCCATACTATTTGAAAGTTACTACAGCCATAGGAAATTTACTGAATATCTAAAACATTAAAACAATTTAACCTTGAGCAACAACCACACAAGGTTTTATCAATGGATGATGCATGCAAGCAGGGACGAAGGCAGACATTTCTGTAGGGGTGGGGGTTATACAGTTGCAGTCATGCACACCCAGGCAACCCCAGTTGCCTTGGCTAATATATATTAAGAAAGAACAGTAAGATTTATAATACAGTGTTCTTAGCAGTTTTTTTTTTTATTTTAAAAAAATGAAACAAAGTGCTTGATATAAACAGTAGAGCAAAATATTATAATTATTTTCTTTTTAAAAATGATTCCATCGAGACACAAAATTTCCATGTTTCAAAACAAACTAAATTTGTAAATTTAATTATAGAAATTTAAAATCCATAGTCTCATTCTTTTAAGTGCCAGAAATATTTAGATAGGAACGTTTAATTTCGGTATTTATTATTATTAAAGGACATTTGATGTCCTTTGTGCATACATAAAAAAATTATGCATTATTAAGTTTCTGAAAAATAAAATTTATTAAATCAAAGAAATGAAATAACTATTTTTTGTAGTCACTGTCAAATATTTTCCTTAAGTAATAAAAATAATTTGGAGAAAATAAAATAATAAAGAATAGAGATGAAATATACATTTTTATATTTGATCTTTAATTAGTATTTAAATTCTAATATATTTGTAAAAATACCATATCATCTTAGTTATTAAGTCCAATACTATTTTAAATTTATAAGAATAAAATTTAATTAATTAAATTTAAATATTAAAAATGTTTTGCACATATTTAAATGATCCTTTTAGAAAATCTTTCTGCATAAAAATATGAATTAAGCAGATGAATAAAAATGCCAAAATTTTTTTGTCATTGAAAACCCAGATGACATATTGAATAATGGAAGATTTTCCTAAACCTTAACAACTCATAATATCAATATTGTCTGTGCTTATAAATTAAGTAAACTTCTCTGAAAGTTTATTTCTAACATTGCTTGACAATGGAACAAGGATATGGATTTTAAGTTTAATTTTTATAATTAAATTTATGAATTTAGTTTCAGTTTTGAAACTTGGAAATTTTGTGTGTCACAATGGAATCATATTTTTGATAAGAAAATAATGATATATATTAGCGTGGAGTAAAAATAAACTATGACAAATGAAAGTTTTTGTGTGATGCATGTTGTTTTTTAGGAATTGTATGTAATTTTTCCCAGATATATATATATATATATATATATATATATATATATATATATATATAATGTGTGTGTGCACCAAGAATTCTGTCATACAAATTTTATTAAACAATACTGACAAGATCTGTCTTCAACATTTTATTTAGTATATCCAATATAATTATTTATGAATTTGTTTTGATCTATATTGAATATACTACAACACATCTAACAAGAAGACTTACGTTACATCTGACCATGCTTCAATTAGGTCAAACCCTACCAAACCACATCTATAACATACTCATTGATAATACAAACATAGTAGCCTCATCCACATTTGTATGAAAAAATAAATAAATAAATTAGAAGCATTATTAATTAAAAAAGAAAAAGCCAACACTCAGTACCATCAACTATAAAAACAGCCACAATGTGCTGACAGTGTTTTGGAAATAAAACATTCCAATAACTCTAGATACATACATAAAAAAAAAAAAAAAAATCCATATATTCAGTTAAAAGTAAAAATAAAATCATTCTTGATAATAGCTAAAAGTATAGCCGGAAACACTCGGACATACACAACATTCACTCAATTTCTACATAATTTATGTCCAGAAAAGAAGAAAATAAGAACACAAAAAAATTAAATAAAAAAACTTAACCACAGTACCTTTGTTTTTAATTAAACTGTGTGTGTATATATATATATATATATATATATATATAAATAAAAATCATAATGGGCTCTAGACAGTCTATACCAAGACTTAATGACACTACTTGGATTAAAAAAAAAAACGGAGATAATTTTGATGTCCCAATGGGAGCATTTGATTCAGCTCAAATAGCAGATTTAATAGGTATATCCATTTTAGATATCCTAAGCAGATTCCTTAACCCCCAAAGTGTAGGGCTATACAGGGATGATGGACTTATTGTTATACCTAATACCAATGGTCCTCTAACATCCCAACTACAGAAGAAAATAATTAAAGCCTTCAAATTTCTGGTATTTAAGATAGAAATATCATCCAACCTAAAAATCGTAAATTTTCTAGACCTTACATTTAATCTCATCAATAACACCTACAAACCCTTCCAAAATGAAAACCAATCACCCATATACATAAATATCAACTCAAACCACCCAAAAGCAATTATAAACCAAATTCCAAATACAGTAAATAAAAGAATAAACAGTCTTCTAGTAAAACAATTTTTAACCAAAATAAATTGACATATAATCAAGCCCTATTAAAAAGTAAATTTAAACAAACATTAAATTATATAGATAAATCAATTAATAACACATCCACTAAGTCCAAAAATAGGAAAAGGAAGATTATATGGTTCAACCCACCTTTCTGTAAACTATCTAGTATACTTCCTAAAACTAATAGACAAACATTTTAGTAAAAATGAACTATTGAAAAAGATGTTTAATAAAAATGAATTTAAAAATTAGTTATTCATGCATGAGCAATGTAGAAAAAATTATAAGCTCTCACAATAGCAGAATTATTAGAGAATTTCACAATAATCATTTACAAAGAGATCTTAATGCAAACCAAAAGAAAACATCTACCTGTAATTGCAGGGCAGGATTAAATTGTCCAGTAGAAGGAATAGGCATGGCAGAAAACATGATATACGAAGCTACAATCTTCCCCAAGGAAAATATAAAACAGAAAAGGATATATATAGGAATATCTGCGGGAAATTGGAAGCAACGGTTTTATAATCATTGCCAGTCCTTCACAAATGATTCTAAAAAACACCAAACAGCACTATCAAAACATTATTGGAATTTGTTGGAAAACGGCTCAACCCCACAAGTAAATTGGAAAATCGTCTCTAGTGCTCGAACTCCAATAAATTTCAGAGACTGATGCGACCTGTGCATAATAGAGAAGATCCTAATGATAAAGCGTAAAGATCCTGATATATTATTGAACCAACATAACGAGTTAATTTTTAAATGTAGACATAAAAACCATCTCAACCTAACTCAATATATTTAGAAAAAGCTATATACGAAGGTAAATATTGTGTTATTTTTGGATTTGGAAATGATTGTATGCACACATGGATACATTATTGTGTATATACAGATGTGTAGATGGACTTGGAAATAGATATGTGGATTTATGTGTATATGTATATGCATTTGTATAAGTATATATATATATATATATATATATACATATATAGCTGTATATATATATATATTGTAGGCGCATATGTAAAAATATATATGTGTAAATGTGTAGGTAGGTAAGTAATATATATATATATATATATATATATATATATATATATATATATATATATATATATATATAGGATTGCTTGTGGTCTGTATATGTATGCAGAGATATGTGTAAATATTTGTGAGTTCGTATATGTAATATGTGTGAATATATATGTGGCATATAGTAATATAAGGATATATGCATATAGATTTTTCTTTACATATATATATATATATATATATATATATATAATATATAGAGAGAGAGAGTGAATCCTAATGGAAGGACATAAAATTATTATATTATTAATGTTTAATCTTACTTTCTCTTTAAATATTTTCTAATTAGAGCTGTAGAATTGGAATTTTTAATCATCTGGAGATAATGTCAGTTTAAATTGATAATTGAATTTAAAGATATTACTCTTTAACTATTGGTCTTGATAGTAAAAGTATTAAAATTAGAAATAACTTTTTTTTTCTTTTCTTTTTTTTTTTTTTTTAAAGTTTAAACACTTAATTCACCACCTAACACTAAACGTTAAAAGATAAAATTTAAGGAAAAATTTAAATGAATATGTGCAAATATTTGTAAATGTATGTGTAAGTATTTATATATGAATATGCATAGGTACCTGTGCATTTCGAGACATGTGTGTGCTTATGTGTGTAATTGCACATGTAAATGAACGTATGTATATGGGAGATTTACATAAGTGTATATGTGGTATATATATATATATATATATATATGAAAAAAACAAAATTTCTTTAATGTTACCTTCAAATATTACTCCATCTTAATTTGAAACCTAAACTTTAAGTAAGAAAAATTACCCATCTAAAAATAGTTACAAATTACATTCATGAATTAGACTCAAACTGATAATGATGTTACCTTAACAGTCATTTACAATATTAAGATTACTATTAGAAAATTTTATATTTTAATTCTTAGTTTTTTTATTAATGTGTTTTTAAATATAATATTTAACTCGTATTAAATCCCTAATTTATTTGTAAAGGAGTTAAATATTCAAATTGCTAACAAGGATTAAATTAAATTCTTCGTGGATTTTTAATCATTTAAATTACTATCAAAAGTTAAAATCTTTTTTTACCTAAATTGCTAAAACTATACCACCCCTCCTCCTTCCTCTGTAAACCCTAAATACATCTCCTTTTTCTTTACTTTCCCCTTTTTTCTTTTTTTTCTTTCTTTTCCTTTCCTCTCTTCTCTCCTTCCCTTTCAACATATTATTTCCGTTGAGTTGACCGATTTAATAGGTCAATGTCTGATCCTTACCCCCTCCTTCCTCAATATTAAGTATAATAGAAAGAAATATAAAAATAAACCCTCTCTAAACTCGACCATGTCTCTCACACCACTCCTTGCTACCTTCTCTGTTAAATTACATAAACTTAATACTACCCATCAAAAGTGTAAATTTTCATTTCATTTTTCGTTTCACCTTTTCAAAGTGATGTCTGATGATCCAGAGTACTTTAAAAGGTCTCTGGTGAAATAAAATATTACAATGGAGCCTTAAAGTGGTCTGTTTTTCTTTAAATTATTAGCTCTGAATTTACATTGAGCTCTCAGGATTTCATCCTCCTTGGGACTACCCATATGGATTACAAGTTTTTCGTAACTTATATATATATATATATATATATAATTTTATATGCACAGTACTTAGCTCTATCACAAATATTGAGCTTTCCACTAAGATATTCAGTTGTATAGATATGAGTTTGTGACCCTGGTTTCATGCTTTTGCGATCATCAGACAAACTGGTTTATTTTTTTGTTTTTAAATTGGATCTATTTATGCCTGTTTGACTATGTTTGGTGGTGGTAGGGGAAATCTACTGTGTTTGTTTTTTTGGGGGGTTCACATGCTCGGCAACAAAATAGAATTACAACTGTGTATGTATGTATGCCTGAACACATGGATATGTATCTGCACTTAACCTCGGATTGTTTATATGGATGTGTTTGTGTGAACCAAAATGCGTACACCTGTATGTATGTGTGTCTATGCGTATGAGAGTGTCACCCCAAACAAACACACACAGAAGTAGAAGTGGTGTTATTTTAAACTTAAAGTAAATATTTTTTTCAAATCAGACTAATTATGTTTTAAATCAGGTAATATTTCTCGAAGTTTCAGAAAAGTATATTTTATTTTTGTTAGATGTTTTAATACATTGTACATTGCAATGAAAGACTACAAAAAAGCTAATCAGCTATTTTAGAAACAATTTTTTAAAAAAATCAATTTCAATCAATATAATTTGTGGTTTGAAATACACCAGAGTATTTTGCTTACTGGAAATAGGAAATTTAACCTTTAGAACCACACATTCGGAAGGAAGGAGGAATGTTGAAAAAGAGACTACTTTGTGAATTGCTGCAGATTCCGCAAGGAAAATCAACATTGAGAAGATGACAAATACAAGAGAAATGTGAAAAAAAGCGAACACACATGGAATGACAGTTCCGAAGACAATAGCTTTGTCTGGAACTTCACAGAACGAGTGATCATCCACAAAGTAATGACAACAAAATGGGTAGGACAGAAAAGAGATGACCAGTTAATTGACAGCAGGATCAACAATGTAGACAGATCATGTAAACTGGACAGCGGTGCATCAGCCAACATCGATGATCACCAATTCAATGCAGTGTGGCGATACTCCGGGAACATCAAACTATCACCCAACACAGACATTGTGAAAACGATTCAGGGGAAATTGAAACTCAAAGGAAAATTTGTTACAATTATCAGGAATAAGAACCGTGGAGCAAGGACAACATTCATTGTAATCAAGGGACACATAGGTGCACCACCACTAATTGACAGGGATACTCTCCTGGAGCTGGGAATGCTGAAAATAGAACCAGCTGGATCACTGAAGGAATTAAACAAACTCCGGATAAAAACGATAGACAAAAATACCAGAATCGACAAACAGGATCCTGGAAAGATTCAAAAATGTATTTGAAGGGATAGGATTGATAAAAGACCCAAAGACTAATGAGGCAATTGAAGCCAGGCTTGAGATAGAACCAAGTGCAGTATCAGTCGCACAGAAACCGAGACATGTACCATACCACTTTGAAAAGCCCCTAAAACTGTGGTTGGAAGAAGAGGAGAAACGAGACATCTTTTGAAAAAGTATTAAGCAACAAGGCAATCACATGGTGCTCGCCACTGGTTGTCCAACCAAAACCAAGATACACAATGGCAAACTAGGACAAACTAGTCATATATGATACAGGCCAGCATTGATGTGTGAAGACCAAATTAGTTCCTAAAAAGAAGCTGATGCGTGCAAAACCCCAATTGTAAATTTCACATACCATATGGGAAGCTGCAAAATATTTAGCAAAATGGATCTGATGTCAGGATACCACCAACTGATAATAGACCAGGAATCAAGGATGAAAGCAACATTCTGCACACCTTGGGGGAATTACAGTCCCAAACACCTAATATTTGGTGCAAAATCATTGCAGGACATGTTCGATGGAGCCATGTTCCGCATATTTGGAGACATCCCACAAAATATGAATCCGCATGATGGCCTCATACGAGGAAAGAAAGATCAAGAAGAACACGACAGGACTCCACAGAAAGTTCTACAAAGCACAAAGCAATATGGGATGAAATTCAATGGGGAGAATGTGAATTCAGAAAGATGGAAATCACCTTCTTTGGACACTTATTTACAGAACAAATCCTGAAACCAGACCCTTAGAAAATCAAAGCTGTGTTAAATTGTAAAGCACCAATATCCAAAGAAGCCAGGAGCTTCCTCAGCATGGTTGGATACCTCAACAATTTCATAGAAAACTATGCAACAATCAATGCAGCACTGAGAAAACTGACTCAACAAAAAATGAACTTTAAGTAGGAGGAAAAGGAAAACATTGCTTTCAAGAAACTAAAAGAAGCCGTAACAAGCCACAAGACAATGACCTACTTCAACCCGAACAGACAGATTGTTCTATGGACAGAAGCAGGCTTCAATGAGGGCATAACTGTAGCACAATTCCAGAAAGGGCTGCAGGGACTGCAACCAGTGCATTTTATCAGCAGGAATCTAACGGAAACCAAAAAGTGCTACAGTCAAACTGAAAAAGATGCGCTCGCTGTGAATTGGGCAAAAGATAGGCTCAGAAACTACCTCATAGGTGCACTGAGGTTTACAATTATAACAGCCAACAAACCACTCTGCCCATGTTCAATAAGGCAACAGCAAAACTCCCACTGTGCATAGAGAAATGGATAATAGAAATGTCAGACCTGGACTATGATATATGAGCCAGGAAGGGATGAACACGACCCATTAGACTACTTATCAAGGCACCCAACCACAGAGAAGAACAAAGACAAAACAGATGAAGTAATAAAATGGATGATGTGCAAAGAAAACACAATTGTCATAGAGAAATCCAGGATGAGACTGAAAAGGGCATGGCACTGGAACTAATAAAGCAACTGATGAGAAAGCACGACTAAGCAAGATGGAAGACTGACAGAAGAATGGGGCCTTACTATCAAATAAAGGACAAGCTAAGCAATATAGACATAAATCGTTTACTGTTGCAACAGGATTGTCATCCCAGAGATAGCGTTGCACTTGGGTTTGGTGGACCATATCCAGACATGCATTGCAACTTGGTAATGGTTGATCAGAGATCCGGATACCCTGTAATGAAAACGATGAATCGACATCATTCAGGGAGAGAGGGGAAAAGTTGAAGGAGATATTCACCACCTGCGGCACACCAAGAAGAGTGCAGACTAACAATGGACCTCCATTCCAGCCTAAAGAATTTGCAGACTTCGCCATGGTGGAGGGATTCAAACATCACAGGATAATCCCTCTACATCCCTGAGCCAATGGATAAACCCTGAACAAGGCAAAACAAATTGCCCATATCTAGAGAAAAGATGTGACTGAGAGAATATCTATACTGGAAATACTCACAGCATATAGAACAACACCTCATCCAGCAATAGGAACAGCTCCTTACAAAACCATGAAGGACAGAGATATTCGGATCAAGCTAGATCACATTAAGCCAGGTCAGACAAGTGAAGAAGCAGAACTCATCAACACCAGAGACATGGGTTACAAAGAGAAGTTCAGAGAGCAGAACAAAACTTCATCTGTAGAGACTGTGTTAGTCAAACAACCAAAGAGAAATAAATAGATCACTTCATATGAACCAAGCTTCTACACCACAATTGACATCAGAGGATCCCAAATACGCACACGACGTGTAACAGATGGGAAAGTGGTATGCAGGGATGCAAGCCACTTTAAGCTTGCAAACCAGGTTATCAACACAAGGGCTGACATGGTAGATTATCCAGTGGAATACTTAATGATTGACTCACACCCAAATGAGAGACTTGATCCAGAAGATGACTCTTGGTAAACAGACCCCAGACATGAGGAAAGCCAGAGGACCTACCAGAGACAACATCACTGACAACATAGACAAGTAGCAAAGAAACCAGATCCAGTGTCACCAAAACAACCAATAATGACCCAAGATTGCAAACCAAGAGAGGCAGGCACTTACCACCTAGAAACCAGACACGGCCAGAATACCTCAAGAACTATGTATAGAGGGGAGGGGGATGACATCCATCTGAATGACTTGTGACTTATGACTTGTACAAATAAACAAGAAACTAAGACAAAAAAAATGGCTATAAATAAAACCACCCATGTGCACATGCGCAGATGTCTTTTTGGATGAATAATGTTAGCATTTGTTAACTCTTTGATTGTGTTGGTTATTATTCCTATGTCGGATTATAATAAATAGTTCATAACTTTTTACTACTATTGTATGTGTAACAGGTAGGTCGTTATGGATTAGTAGGGTTTGAAGGTGAAATGGACAAAGTGAAACTACAAGTAATGTACCCTATCTTGAGTAAATGGATGGCAGAATAAGGATCAGGAAGGATGGTGAAAAGACAAATCTTACTAAGAGCTACAAAGGATAGGAAGTTGTGGAGAAACATAATTGCCCATGTCATGATGCATAAAATAAGTGTGTACCTAAATTTAAATCCTAGTATGCCAGTGATAAATCAAAATATATAGTGATAGCAGGAAAAGTTGGTTTCATGCGTTCCCAAGAGCATTAATGTGAATTGAACAGTTTCAGCCGGAATCTAAACTTATAAAGTTTTATTTCTCTACTTGTTACATCACCTTGAACTTCCAGACAGAATAATACATGCATGTAAAATAAGTTTCTTACTTCTCAAGTAATAGAACATATGAACTGTAAAAAAAATCGGCAATGTTTAACCTTCATGCCTGCAAAAAAAATGGTGCTTCAAAAGGGCAGTTTTTCCCTTAACACCGCTGTTATTTTAACTACTTTCACTCCTCGGTTTATTTTAAAAAGTGATGATTAGAATTTTAATAAAACCTAAACATATGAATGTAAATTTATGCATTTTCTTTGAACTTGAAAATTTGCAACAAAAATAATAAAAACTATTTATTTATTTATTAGTTTGTTTATTGGAATGATTGTCAAAGCAGCAGCTAATTGCTAATTGACTTGAACTTTATAAAATGATAAATAATAAAGATCTCATAGTTGATTAATAATTTAGTAAATGTTTATAAATTTATGAATAAAAAAACTTTTATATCTTTCTTTATAAATTTGTAAATTATAATCATTGCATTCCATTAACTTCAATACATTTGTATTAGTTTTTAGAATGTTGTAAATATGTATAAATGCACTTTCATCATATGTTGAGGTTTTATTAAAATTTTAATCATCACTTTTTAAAGCAATAAACATTGCCGAGGTGTAAAGATAGTTAAAATAATAGCGATGTCAAAAGAAAAGGCTCCCTTTTGACACCCGGTGTTTTTTTTTTTTGTTTTTTCTTTCTTTCTTGTGGGCACAAAGGTTAAACATTGCCAAAAAATTCAATATATATTTAACAAATTCCTCCTCTTAATATATATATATATATATATATATAATTCTAATTTAAATTAAAGACCTTTTGTACCATAGTAAATTTCTGAGTTACATTTTTTTAAATAAAAAATAATAAAAAGGATAATTTCCCCATTAACTTTGACCAGTGTCCAAATCTATAAAGGTACATAGTATCTATGTAGTATACCAAAAGAGCATAATTAAAAATTAAAAAAAAAAATTTTTTTTAAAGTTTCTAAATATTCTTTTAAATTAACTGTAAAAATAGATTTTTCCAAAAGTGAAATTTCTTTCAAATATCAATAAAACTGAATAAATTTGAATATCAAAATAGCAAGGGACGAGTTTCCAATTTGAATGCAGTATGGTCTCATCAAAATAATCTTTGCTGATTGTGGAGATGGCTACATTTTCACTATTGTAAATGCACAACATCCACTTTTTTTTTTTTTTTTCTGATAGTGATCTGCTCAAAGAAAACGAAATAAACAACGGAATATAAATTTTTATGACGATCAGCAAACAATGAAAGCATTATTCTTAATAAAATTAGATCATATCCGTAATTTGTATATCAATATTTTGGGCAATGGCAGAAATGTATTAAAACAGGATGTAACTGCAGTAGAATAAAAGGTGTAACTATCAAATATGCAATTCCTGCTTTGCTGGTCAACTCTTTTATTTTCAGTTTTATTTTGTATTTATAATGCAAGAGGTGGGTGTCATTTGACAGGCAGCTGCTGCTACTTCCAAGATAAACAGAGATGGGTGGACAAATTCTCGTACAAAGATGATAGACAATTATATATCTAAAGAATGAGATAATTGCAAATCATTTTCATTATTACAATTAATCTGTAACTAAATTAATGCTTATCTGCAAAAATCATGAGCAAGACTATGATGATAAAAATTGAAATGTTTTTAATTTTACATTTTAACTCTTACTTAGCTGTAAGCATTAGGTTTTGCACTGATTAATTATTTTATCTGTCTGGTAACTCTGGTGATGTATTAGTATTCTCTCCATGTTTAGTTTAAACTTCAGTTGAAAAGTTTTAATTATAACCAACATTGCTTTATACTTGGCTATCTCACAGAGGTTTCTTTATTTTCATTTTGTATATCACATTATTGGTTGGTTGAATATTTTGTTGACTTAGGAAACCACAGTTTTGTTGAGTGACTACAGTTCTGGTAATTTGCAAGAAGAGAGAATATCACAATTGTCTGTTTTATTTTATAGATGACAAATCTTTAAGCATTTTTTTTTTTTTTTTTTTTTTTTTTTTTTTTTAACATGTAGACCAGTGGTTCTAAACATTTTTCTGATTGCTGCCCCCCTTGCATACAAAAACACAATCCTAACATCCCCAAATGTATAGTCAACCTTTGTTTGGATTTTCTTGGTGCTAGTATTGCATGTCAAATGAGTATCTTTGTATCTCTCATAATAATTGTTATATAAACGGGATACACTGTGAAATGAAGGCAGTGTACACTTCAGGTAGAATGTTTGTGTGTTTTTGTTATATGGTTCGGATGTGCCACTGCCACCCTCTGGCTGCCCACTTTTTTCTCATCACCCCACCCATCTTTTCACCATCAGGGTTGGGAACCTCCCACTTAAGGAATCACTGATGTAGACAAAGAATGTAACAATGGGAATTACCCCCAAAATTAAAAAGCATTGCTGACAAGTGTGTATTTGTTGCAACTGTGTGCATGGAACAATAGAAACAAAGTATGAATTTCAAAAAATAACATTTTTCTCTTTATTTAGTGCTTAAAATGATAATGTCCTTTGAAGCTGAACATCTTAAATTGGAACCCTGCTTTGCTGGTCAACTTTTTTATTTTCGGTTTTATTTTGTATGCAAAGAAATTATTTAATATTTTTGCTGACTTATCCCATTCAATTGAACACTGAGAATCCAAGCAGAAAATATTGCAATATTTATTTTTGTTTTAAATACATTAACCTTTAACCTTTTTTCATTGTACAAAATTAAAATCTTGATAGTTACATTTCCTTTTTTTTTTCTTTACTGACAGCTATCATAAAATAATGATAGTACATAAACAATATCATTATTTTAGCAGTTATTTATTCATAAGACCATTGTTTTTATGTAGATTATGATTTGAAAAGCGCAATATTTTTAAAGAGCTTCTCTGCATTTCTCTTGTCTGTTTTTACATTTTATCAAAATAATTTTATTGCATTTTTTATTATCTCTCTCACATATATATATATATATATATATAAAATTCTACCTCTATAGTACAAGAGTCATTCTCATGTGCACACTTACCTAAAGACAACCTAATAAACATCTTAAGGCAATTAAGACTCTGAAGACAAAGTCCTGTTCATTGACAGGTTTATTAAAAGCCAAAAAGGTAAAACTAGAAAAGAAATAACGACACTCATAAGACTAAGTTAGTCTGAATAACAAATGAGCAAAAGGATAACAAGGAATCTGACAAAAGCAGCTGGAGACTTGAACATAGAAGTTTATCTAAATGGGCAAAGGAAGCTAGCGAATGCTTTGTTTACATGAATATATATAAAGTTTGCTACAGGAATACATTTCAAAAGGGAGAAAGTTATATGAATGGTTATATTTGGGGATTATATGTAAACAGATAACGTATTGAAAAGGATACTGCATACAGAGATAGAAACATAAAATAACTTACAAAAGGTTGCTACATTAAACAAATGTTCAGATAATGTGATAATAAAGTAGGCTAAAGTAAAGAGTAAAGGCTTTTAAAAATTACATACTGGTACTGGTAATGGTAACATTGGGGGTAAGATTAGGAGAATAAGAAAATTAAGAACCACATTTTTGGGCTCATGCTGTTAGTGTGTGGATTCCAGTGATAACTAAGGGCTAACCGGAAGTGGCCAAAAACTGTGCCTAACCTAAGAAGTAACTTAACTAAAAGAAAATAGGGGAAAATAAGACAATGAAGTTTTTGTACTATGGTAACAGCACACACACACACACACACACACACACACACACACACACACACACACACACACACACACACACACACACACGTGTGTGTGTATATATATAGGATGTTACTTCTTCCCAATTTGCTAAATTTTCTGGCAATTAAAATGACTTTGTTAGCAGGTGGGCCTCTTTTAATCTCTTGACCTTCGCTTTTTTTGTTAAAAAACAGCAAATCATGACGAAAAAAGGCCCCAATCTTAAAAACAGTTTTATCATCAAAATGTTTGTTATTATTAAGAAGCAAGACCAAAGTATTTAATAATTTTTTACTTCTTTCTAACATGTACAAAATTCTTTTTTTTTTTTCCTCAACAGTGTAACAGAACTGACTGTAGAAATTTTAGTGCCCCTTTTTTTTTTCTGCTAAAATAACACATTGATTTGAAAATTCTTGCAAAAAATCAATAATAATTGTCAGAATTTAATGAAACTTTCAGGACTTATTCACAAATGAATGAATTTATTTTTAATTATTATTTTTTTAAAAAAATCATCTGTCCCTACTGTCATACTTAATTTCATGAAATTTCTAAAAATTAAATTCAGACCTCAAAATTTGTTTTATTAGTTAAATGCAGGACTCTTTGGAGAATGTAAATCATACATTTTATTTTATTTTATTTTTTTTTTAACAGTTACTTAGCTCCTGAAAATCTGCTCTGAATAGTAAAATAAAAACTGCAATAAAACTATGACATTATTTAATTAGATAAGCTTTTAATTGTTTTTATAAATAATATATATTAATGACATTATAATCTGGAGGAAAAAAATTCTGAATGATGAATTTTTACAAGAATTTGTTTTCATTCATTTTTTTTTTCCTTTTTAATCATAACTTATAAAATTTCAAAAATCTTTTAAAATTCTACAAAACTTTGATCTTGTTAGGTCAGTGAAGACTGTTTTACTAAGCGAAAATTGAAAAGCTTAATATAAATCATCACACACCAAGATTCTTAAAATAAATTTCAATTTTTTGTGTATAAACATAACCATTTTGAAAGTATAGCTGACTACATGACTTTATCAGAAAACAAGATCAATGACTATAGTAAATTGAAAGTCAATATTCATTAAATTAGATTATGGAGAATATTTCAGCATTTTTTAGATTACTGATTACTTAAAAAGATATAAAAAAGGCATTCACTTGACATTTTCTTAAATTGTTTTAACAGTCTCTGTAGAACAACTATAAAACTGTCAACACCTTCATTCACGAACGTTGAAACAAGTACCTATCACTGCTACTATTTGTTTTTTAAAAATCGGTTTCTTTGTTATTTTCAACTTAAGTAAATAATATTTGTTTCAAATCAGATTAATTAGACTTTAAATCAGCTAAAATTCCTCAAAGTTTCATAAAAGTATTTTATTTTTGGAAGATTTTTTAATAAAGAAAATTACATTGTGATGATAGATGACTAAAAATAAAGGGCGCTAATCAGCCATTTTTAGCCCCCCAAAAAAGTAAATCAAACTCCAATCAATATAATTTCTGTTTGAAATACACTATAGAGTATTTTGCTGATTGGAAATAGTAAATTTAATCCTTTAGCTTTCAATTAAAGCTAAAATAAAGGCTTCAAGAAAGATTTTTAATTTTTAAAAATTCATTTTAAACCTTAGGTATCGCAGATTATTCACAAAATAGTGGAGATACCTTCTAAATATATAGTGACTTGCAACTTTCAACACCGAGTTGCCTATTTTCTTGAAAAGAGATATTTAATTTTTGAACTTGCCTGAGAATTAAGCTACATTTATGATATATTACCCAAATATCAATGATCCTGATTAATAATAGATTTTGGGGATTATAGAAACTGATCAAATGATTTGGCAGTAAAGAAGACTCATCGGGTTTATTTTCTTGATATTAATACACTAGCTTAAAAGCTGCCCTATCAGGCAGCATTTAAGTTAGCTCCTACAGAGTGCTCTTGGCTTAGGCCTTCATTACAATCGATAGGAAGGGGTAGATGCAATAGGCAATAAACTACAGAAGAACTCAAAATTGACCACTGCATTTAAGCATTGCATTAATATTTAAGCTTACTTTTTAAAAGTTCAATGATAATTCTCCTGCTGCCATTTAATTTAAAGACAATTTGATGTATGTAGGTCCTTACTTTCCATACAAACAATTATTTTTATTTCATGGTTGACTTTCATAATTCATTTTGATAATTCCCAAATTTATTTCCAAGTTATAAAAATTATCATACAAAAATTAATCACAAAAATCACTGAAAACAGTTGCAGTAATGAAAACTTGGGATTCCAAAATTTCAAGATTGCAGGTTCAGATCCGACACAGAATGTTTTTAATTTGCTCACAGTCGTCCCGATTCCAAAATGGCATGATATGTTGGGCTACGGCCTCTTGGAGTAAAGTTGAAAAATGTGACACACTGACATTCATATTTATTATATGGTTAAATACAATAAGGAAGATTGGTGTAATTCAATGTTGCAAGTGAAAAAGGCCTCCATACTTGAAAAGTTTATAGGGTTGATTTTCATATACATGCTGTTAAATTTATACAAGTACAGCATATCCAGGAGGTATGCTGCCCCCCCCCCCTTTTTTTATTAAAATTATGATTGAGCAAAGTTTTCCTGTTGGGTAATAAAAATTTACAAAGAAAAGTTAGTTTTAACAATGACAATTATCTCTGGCAACAAGTTAAAAAAATATATATCTGTTCCTTAAAATAGATTAGTTTCACTTGTCTTCTTTTCCTTTATTATTATTATTTTTTTTTTTTTTATATATATTTTTTTTTTCAAAACTAACACTCCTTATTTACTTATGGCAGTTTCACTGAAATATAAATGAAGTAAATCAGTTTGACCAGTAAAATGGTTTACAAAAGCTTTGTTACTAAATTTTTGAAATAGTTTGGAATTTGGTTATAAGTATAACCATTGTAATATACATCAAGAGTTAAGAGAATGCTTTTGTGTTGATTATTGTTCTTTGTTAATACTTACATTATTGAATTTAGATTTGTTTTTGGTATTTTTCCTAAGTTGTTGTAAGTGAAGCATTTTTATATTCATGTGAACAAACTTATAATTCCCTCATTGAGTGTTCACACTTGTACTAACGGGTGGAATACTCTGGACATAGTGATAGCAAGTCTTTACAATACTTTATCATTTTTAGAATTCAAGCTTTTTTTTTTTAGTAATGTTGTTGTCTGGAAGATTTTTTTTTTTTTTAAATTTCCAGTTCAAATGTTTTAGCTTGGCTTTTTTGTAAGATCATTCCAAGTATCCCCTCATGCTCCACAATTTCTTTTAAGTTTTCTTGGGCAGTATTGCTAAATTTAATTCTATGGTCTGCTGAAAGTACAAGATTCACTGACAAGTTTTTTTTCCAATAACTACAGTCAGGTAATCCCTTTGAATCTATCCCTGAGAATCTTTTTTTCTTTTCTTTTCTTTAAAATATTCTGGTTTGTTCATATATCATTAGTTTGTATGATCAAATCTGAGTAAAAGGTAAATAATATTTTTAATATATCTAAAGAAAGAATCTTCGCTTATAGTTCATTGGTTTTGGGGAAAATGTGAAACATGGTGAAACTAGTTTTAAAATAGGCTCAATGATAAACAACCAAAATATTAGACAGTGGCCTAATGATATATAGCTCCTACATTTTTACACAATGTAACAAGGATTCTATGGGGTGATGTTTATCTATTCAGACCTGTTCAAGGTGATCTATAACTGAGTTGTTTATTAGGTTGCCTCAATAAATGCTCAATGGAATTTAAATGTAGTGAACCAAGAGTCTCTGGAATCAATTTTATGTTTGTCACCTGCATTATTGCATTACAAAGAAATTCCATCAGGAAACATGGTGAGCATAAAGAAGTGTGAATATTCTGCAACAATATCTGCTTGTATTACACCTGTCAAGATCAACTTTAGTTTCACTAGCTATGAACAGGCTGGACCTATAGCCTCAAGCATTCCATACACACACACACACACACACACACACACACACACACACTGTCCAAAACAGCTGGAAATGTAACTTGTCTGACCAGTTTTCCATGGTCCAATTGCAAAATTCTCTAGCTCAGGTGAGGCACCTTAACCAATACTGTGGTGTCAATAATGGTACTTGAGATGGTAAAACTCTGTGGAATGCAGTAAATGTACAGGGATTTAAGTAATGGTTGGAGTGGTACCAACATTGAATTCAGTTGTGATTTGTTCCATTTTTTTCTCCTTTTATTGAGTGATTACTGTCCTTGTCAGTTGCTGGTGGCCCTGTTCTTTCACCTGTAGTTGTCTATGGTTTTCATGTGTTGCTGATGTTTGTCTAAAATTCACATATTCCAGGTATACTCTTACTACCTTTGCCTGAGAAAAACTTAGAATAGTTGTCACTTCAGAAACAGTGGCAAATCTTCAGTGCTCATTCTGCAGTTGAGCAGCATTAGATCTTGCTCAAGTCCAATGGCTGCAATAGCTACACTACTTCTTTACTTATTGCATCATATATAGATCTGTTCATGTCCATTTATACAAGTGGGGAAGAGCAAAAGCATCCAATGTACTTCAAATCTTTTGGCATTTCAGTTTATAAACAAGAGTTAAGCTTCTATGGTTAAACATATGGGAGAATGACAAATGTCTATGTATTAAAACAGTGTTGGGTAATAGAATGACAAAATGAAAACATTGGTTATAATTATACACCAAGAGGAAAGGCTGAAGATGTGGACACTAAATTTAAAAATTTTTCTGGCATCCAGCATGTTCAGATGCAAATGCTCAGCCAATTTAATTTACTTTCCTAATGCTTTTGTTTTTATTGCTGCTGTTTATAATTATCCCATATTGTGACAGAAGATTTAAGAAAGGTGAAATGTTAGAACCTGAACACATCTTTGGAAGACTCAGAAATTAGTGCACTTTCTATACATTTTCACCTTAGTAAATTTTCCTTTTAATGAAAGCAGCATTTTTAAGTCAGTTATGGTCAGATTCATTATGGTGAACAACTAATGCGTTGAGTGTATTGTTTTGTAAAAGATCTCTTGTGTTCATATTACCTCTTCTTTAACCTTTACCACTCTAATTTCTTTCTAGAATTGTTCCCCCTGCCACTGCATTTTTTTTTTTTTTTTAGGTTGCAAAAACATGAACACCTACTGTTTTAAAATTGCTATAACTTTTTTTATATTGTGTGTATAAATTTTAATTTTTGTACACTAATAAAAGAATGAGTAATATTTTGATGTAATGCATGTTTTGACATTGAAAACAAAAAAATTGAAATGCAAAATAAAAAGAAATACATTAAAAAATACATAAATAATTCAACATATTTTAACTCTTATTACTACTTGCAGAGATCCGGGGGTGCAATAAGAAGCAAAATCACTAAGAAGGCTTTCATTTTGTCAAAAAAGTGACATGTTTACATACGAGAAGACACTAACATTTGTTTGCTCTTTCTTTCACCTGACTCATTTTTATTTGTCTCATTAACAAATAAAGTTATTTCATCATTTTATAAATAGACAAAATAATTCCTCCATGTCACTAGTGTGGTTAGCATCTTCGACCACTTCTCCGTCAATATCCACTCGAGTAAAGCTTTCAAAATCATCATCGGAGCCCTAATCAAAGAAAAACTCCTGAATAAAGGCTTTGTTGGATACTGACATGCCCATTTTTGTTTACAAAAAATTGCAAAAAAAATTGACATTGGTTTAATCAGGGTTACACCTCATGTACAATCTAGAACAATTCAAAATGGCATTGAAAAACAAATTTAGCCTTCTTCCAAAGCAGTAGTAGGCGATTTCCAGCTTAAGATATCTGGAAATAACAGTTGACAAGTGTTTATTTATAGCAACCATCTCAAGGCGACAGAATGCACCTAGAGTAGCAAAGTAGTAAAAGGAGAGAATTCTACAGTGACACTTGTCGCCTGCAGTGTGGCAATGGTTAAATTCGTCAGTGTTCTTTATGTATATTTTGTGGTTTTTATTATGGTCTATAATGTAAATTCCTACATCGCTTTTATGTTATTTTGTTTTCTCTTGATTCTCTCATTTATTAGTAGTTGTAACAAATTTAGATAATTTTTTTTCAACTGTAGTTATGATACTTGGTAGGTGGTTATCTAATTTTAAGTTTATTCATTCTCTTATTTTTTTATAAACTTGATGAGCTTTCTGTTTTGCATTAAATATAAAATATCAGAGCTGAGAAAAGAACTTTCAATGTATTTCTCCTCCACATGTAAATATTGCAAACAGATGTATGCATGCGTGTTCAGTTGTGTGCTTACTAGCTAACATGGTATTTTCCATGAGTATCAGTGGTTGTTTTTGAGCCAAGAAGTTTTTTTTATTCATCAAGACTGCTTTCCTCACTTACAAGATTGGCACAACATAATTTACTTTCATTTCCTTTTATTTGACTTTGAGGTTAGTGAATATAGTCATATTTTTCCAAATGTACAATGACATCACATATTGAGGAAATTGCAATTCTGGTATGGTAGACTTAAACTGGAAAGACAAAGAAAATAAGTCTCTGAAGAGCTATAACAATTTATGAAAAGCATTGTTTTACTTTTTCAAAAGTCTGGGTGTAACCATCTCCACCTTTTTTTCCCCCCCTCTGTGGTAGTATTATTATTATCATCAAAATATTGGTCAATAAAATGTTTGAAATTAATCCTAACACAAAGGTGGGTTGTGACTATGCAATTGATGTCATGTTCATATTTAGCATTTCTATACTCCCAATGGCCTTCTTTCATATATTTGCATACCTTAAATGCTTCTAACATTTCTAAGCCTATTCTCTATATAATAAAAGGACAAAATTATTCTGTGTATTACAATTAATGGAATTTATATCTACTTCTCCATACCCTCTGTTGATGCCTGTGAAACGAGTATAAAAATGCAGGCAAGATTAAATCTGGTTATTAAGCTCAGCCTAGTCTGATACAATATCACTCAATTTACTAATTAATCTGTAAGACAAACTTGCTAATTACTACACTATAGTAGGTGCCTGAGACAGTACTGTTTGACTTTCTGAAACAAGAGGAAAATTATATTTGTCACTACACATATAGATACTGAGGTTCAAAGAAAATAATTCTAAATTCAGTTTTATTTTTATTTTTAGTTTACTATTCTATTATAAACCTGGTTATATACACCCTCTCTTATATTGTGTTAGTGATATGTCTAAGGGTTATAACTGATTGGCATTGTAATGATATAGATAATGAATCGTGCAACAGATTTGACTGGTTTTGTTTCATTGATGCTTATGTAAAAATGCAAGTATCATTCTCTTCAAATAGCTTTTCTCTCTCTCTTAAAAATCACTTAAAGATTGTTTTATGTTTTAAAAGTTGAACTTCAGCTTTGGTTCATTTTTTAAATTTGTTACTTGTGTGTGTCTGTTTTGTGATGTTTTGATAAAACTTGAACTCTCCTGCAGACACTGGAGATAAGATAATGTTTTAATGGAACTGCACTTAGCTATGTGGAAAAATTTTGCCCTGCTATCTTCAACACTCCCATCTCTGTATATCTGACCAAAATATTTTAAAATAAATGATCAAAGTCTCTCAAGCTTTTGGGTGACTCCTCTAAAACACGTGAAATAAACATCCCTTAATCATGTTAGTGAAGTGAGATATATAAAACTGAAAAAATTATGTTAAACAGAAAGGAATGTAGCCATTTTGTGGATAATAAGAAACAAGCATTTTAAGTGTGCTAATTATTAGTATAAATGCATTTTTGTAAGATTAACACAAAATCACAGTAAGTCATTGCTAAAAAAACTAATGAAATATTGGCTGTCCCAAAGATAAATTCCACTTGATTCTACTTGATATAATCAACAAATACTTGTTGGCTAAAGTAGAAGTGAATTTTGGTTTCTGCTGGTGTGTAGGAAGTTAGTTTCTGTCGGCACCAAACTACATGGCATTTCATTTTATGTATTTGGTTAAAGAGAAGTGGCTCAGAACAAATTCCTGTTTAGTTTACATCAGGACCAAAATGGCACTGATTTAGTGAAATACCTTTTTGAGTCAATCCCTGGGTATTGTCCTGCTCTGGGTAACTCTTGAGCAGTTTCTTTAGCCTTTTCTTTAGATATCAGGATAAGACAGAGAGCTTAAAACATAAAAATCTTTGATTCAAATCTATGGATTTCTATGGAAAAGTGGAGGAGGTAATCTCATTTAGGTGTTGGTTTTCTATAAAACTATATTTAAGTTTTTTTTTGTTTTTTTTTAGTTTTTTTTTTAGTTTTTTTTTTCTAAAGCAATTGATATAAGCCTTTAAACAATTTTTTTTTTTATCTCTGGATAGGATGGATATATTATGATTACTAGCCAATATTAAGCATTGCAAGAAATCTTCCATTTGTTTCAGAAAACTATTTACAGCAATCTCATCTTACAGGAAGAATATACTATTCATCTAGAAATGCAACGAATGGCTTATTGCCAATTGAAATCTTTCAATGATGAATTATTTTGATAAGTTAATCCAAATTGTTCAAATGTCCCTTGGCTCCATTACTCAGTTGAAATGTTTGAAATTTTCAAAAGGAAGGAAACTCTCAGAACACTTGTGAGACTTGCATTGTTTAATGTTTATATGATAGTCATACAATGTCCGGTTTTATATTCAAATAGTCCTAGGGACTTATTGGTGGTAGAACATTGGAACAATGCTCCCAAGTTTGTCTGAGGTATAAAAACACACACACAACATTGCTTGTATTTGTACTCAATTGTAATAAAATGCTAGTGACTAGGGTTTATGATTTGAAAAGTAGCAATTCTTTAAAGAATTTTAATTTCTGTTATTTTTGCCTTATAGATCCTATTAAAATTTAATTCCAGTATCAGCTTTGAACATTTTGTGTATTTGTTTTTCAAGATTTGTTAGTTTTTTTTTTCCACTTTAGAAAACTTTTTGTGCATGTGCTTTTTATTACTTGTTTTGCAAATGTCCTTTACTTAAAATTCACTAATAATGAAATCAATATTGGTGAATCAATTAAAATCTCTTTTTCTTGCCTGTAGTTGACACTAATTCTTTGATAGGTAAATCCAAAAGGCATTCCTTGTATTTTATGAATTATGATTTCTAAGCTTTATAAAAAAATTTCTACTTTTTGGATTACTATAAACGTTTTTTTAAACATTGTGAAAACCCGTTAACTTATAAAGTGACATGTTTATTTTATTGATTAAATATCTACCATATTTGATGATATAAAAGATCTTCTCCATCTTGCTACAAATATTAGGATTTAATAACTTTGTAATAAATGCACAAAAAGACTTGTTTTGAACTAAACCAATTAGAGAACAACTAAAGGTCTAGTAACATTTGATGTAACATCAATATATATATATATATATATATATATATATATATATATATATATATAATCCAAAAATTTTCTTTTAAAAAATAAAAAATGTTGAAAAAGACCCAAACTTGATAAAAACAGTTTTATTGTCAAAATGTTTGTTATTAAGAGGAAAGATCAAAGTATTTTTTGATTACTTTTTTTTTTTTTTTTTTTTTTAATCCTTTTTAGAAGGTTCAAAATTTTGGTTAAAAATCTTGTTTTTTCTTGCATCAGTCAGTGGGCCAAAGATTATTATAGGAATTTTTAGTGTCTTTTTTGGAGTTAAAAACACATTGATTTGGAAATTCTTCCAAAAATCACAATTGCTTGATTTTAATGAAATTCTCAGGACTTTTCACAAATGAATTTTTTTTAACACCTGTTTCCTCCACTTACTTTTATGAAATTTTGAGAAATTAAAATTTCAGCCTCTTCATAATATATAAGTTAAAGCAGGACTCCTTGGAGAGTCTGAATCAATTTGTTTTTGTCAAACAGAAACACCATTTACCAAAAATCTGCTCTGAATTGTAAAATAAAAAAATGCAATAAATCTGACATTATTTTAATTGCTTTTATAAATAAGATATTAAGGACATAACTGTCTTAAGAAAAAAAAATTTTGAATTTTTACAAGAATGGTTTTCATTTTTTTTTTTTTAAAGTAGGAAGATTTATTAAATTTTAAATCTTAAAATTCTGTATTTCAAACTGAAACTCTGCTCTGAATTGTAAAATAATAAATGTAATAAAACTGACATTATTTAATTAGAAAAGCTTTTAATTGCTTTTGTAAATAAGTTATATTGAGGACACTATTGTCTGAAGAAATAAAAATTTTCTGACGAATAATGAATTTTTACAAGAATTTTTTTCCTTTTAATTATAATAATTTTGAATAGTTTAAAATCGTGTAAAATTCTGTATTGGGTTATTTCCTGGATGTGATATAGTAATTAAATGGAAACGAAATTTACAAATCCAAAATTGAAAAAATTAATAAACATGGTTACACCATTCTATTTTTAAAATCTTTTATTTTTTTTACTTAATTTTTTTTTCCCTTTTTTTCATCTATGAAAGGCTAAACGTGACATTACTATGAAAAGGTCATGTGATCTAAGAGTTTTCTCTTTATAGAGAAATTAATTTAAGAAAATTTTATAGTATTTTAAAAAAATTTTATTCTTGCATAAAGCATCTTTGAAAGGTAAATAAAAGTTAATAAATTATTAGATATTTGCAAAAAATATGTTAATTTGTAAAACTAGGTGGTTAAAACCTCCCCCAAAAATGTGTTCACTTAGATTTTGTAAATTTATGTCAATTCTGGTCAGCCATATTAGCTCTCATCGCTTCGTCACTCAATTGTTGTCCATCAGTCATTGCCTCAGATAAACAGGACCAATCATTAAGAAATGGTTATATATTACTTTTTTATGCTATAAGTAAGTAATATTTATTTCCAATCAGATAATTTTAACTTTAAATTTTCTAATTTTACTCAAATAACATATCAAAAATATATATTTATTTTGAGTTTTAAAATTGATAAATTTGTTTCGTTTACAAATTTCTTAAAATTAAGAAAATGACCACTTTTAAGAAATCAAAATTTGACATTCCAATCTATATAATCTTTATTTGAAATATTTGAAACTGGAAATAATAAATTTATTCCTTTTAGCTTTCAATTAAAGCTAAAATAAAATCTTCAAGAATATTTTTTCATTTTTAAAAATTCATTCTAAACCTTATGTATTGATTAATTTATGCTGAAAAAGTGGAGGTACCTATAAAGGTCCACATATTTATTTAATTCTTTGATTTTTCAACTTTAATATTGCCATGTTTTATTGCTCATTCAACATAAGTATTGTATTTAGGGTTAGAAATATATATAAAGATGTTTTAATTACACTAAAGGCCCCTTTAAGATAGTTCTGAACTATAAAATTTTAAAAAAATCTTGAAATTCCTTAAAATTAACCGTTTGTCTCTGTCTACTTCACGGTATCTTAACTTTAGATTCGTAACAAGATATCATCTGTGCTGGACATGTCTAATATGTCAACTTATCTAGACATGAATTAATAACCCACCCACCCCTACCTCCTAACCCCATTTTCATTTTTCTATATTAGCTTTGATCCGTCTTGATTGGTTAATCAAGGCATACCCACAAATGTTGTTTTTTTTTTGTTTTGTTTTTTGAAATTTTGGTTTTCTCCTCTGCTTTTTAACTCAAAAATGAGCTACCAAATTGTTTTCAGATTTCCCAAGTAAATCATTTTCATCATAAGTTATCTAACATCGCCTGATGAGGAACAATTTTAAGTTCCAACACATAGAAATTTTTGTGTAGCAATGTAATATATTATAATAAAAATATTATACACAAACACACACACACACACACACACAGGTGACAGGCTATTTCATGCTAGACGCAATCGTCAGACCTGTTGATTACGTCTAGCATGAAACAGCTTGTCACCTCTGAGTGTTGACTTCAATGTTCATTTTTATATTTACATACACTCTCTCTGATATTGAGCACTTTATCCTATAAATATAGCACACCTTAAAACTTTCTTCACACACACACACACACACACACACACACACACACACAAGGTAACCAAAAAAGTTCTGTCCGTTTTTTGATTAGTCATTGAATGAAGTTGAAATATATACGAAATGCGTGTAGCAATTGTTTTCAAATTCGGACAGCCGAATGTAGGAACATCAGACGTTATAAAAAAAAAACATGCGCACCGTGCCCGGCCATAAGCCGGACAGCTGTGAGAAGGATGGAAGTGTCTAGAGATCTCGTTCGGGGCTGTTTGCTTTACGACTTCAAAGTGGGCTTATCAGCAGCTGCATCAAGTCGCCGCATATGTCAAGCGTTTGGGGAGTGCGATGTGGATGAACGTACTGCAAGGTGTTGGTTTCGAAAATTCAAGTCGGGAGATTTGTCTCTCCATGATGAGCCTCGCAGTGGACGACCACAAGTCTTGAATGAGTCCTGAAGGCAGCCATTGAAGAGGACAGTAGTCTAACGTGTGGTGAACTTGCAAGACAGTTCAACATTTCCGATGAAACAGACTTCACCTGCACCGCCTAGGTAAGACGTACAAACTGAGCAAGTGGGTTCCGCAAACGCTGTTGGAGCTCCACAAGGGACGAGTGGCAGCCTGCGTATCGCTGCTTTCTCGCCACCGTACCGCATCCTTATTCAATCGAGTGCTTACCAGTGATGAAAAGTGGGTTCTGTACGAAACTCCCAAGCGTTCCAGACATTGGTTGTCTCCTCAGGATGCTGTCCATCACACCGCAAGACCGCCTATGCACCCCCCCAAGATTATGCTTTGTGTCTGGTGAACAGGTCATCAAGTGGTTCATTATGAACTGCTACCAACAGGCCAAACGGTCACTGGAGACCTATACTCACAGCAATTGAAACATATGCAACAGGCATTGTGCCAGAAGGAGCCAGCACTGGTGAATCGCAATGGGGGGTTTTTACTGTGACAACGCCAGGCCACATGTCGCGTGAGTGGTCAGGGATACCATACAGCAACTTGGGTGGGAGACTTTGTGCCATTCACCTGACCTTGCGCCATCTGATTACCACCTCTTCCACTCCCTGGATAATCATCTTCTTGGGAAATCCTTCACTAATGAAGCAAACTTGCGCAAAGCCCTCACGGACTTCTTTGCGTCAAAACCCCACGAGTTCTATCACAAGGGCATTGAACAGCTGGAGACACGTCGGCAGAAGGTGCTGGATGCCGATGGCGATTACTTCAAAGACTAAATATAAGTTACACATACTGTGAAGCGTTTTCTTCTTTTCCTTTAAAAACGGACAGAACTTTTTTGGTTACCTTGTGTGTGTGTGTGTGTGTGTGTATATATATATATATATATATATATATATATATATATATATAAAATTAGGAAATCAGCCAATTTCACTACCTTGGTTTCAACTTGATTTTCTCCTCCTCCCACATCATGTGCTTATTCATTTATTTATTTTTTTTAAAATATAGCATTTAAAAAATAAAGCGTTAGGAAATCAATTGACCAAACTTGCCTGAAGATACTGAAAGGTTGAAACCAAGGTAGCAGAATCAGCTGATATCCTAATTTTCTGTACTTAAAAGCTCCACATATTAAATTTTCATCTTTTTTGTATGTGTATAGAGCACATTTTTAATACTACTCTTTCCTGGTCTAATTCAACTCTGACCATTAACTTCTTTATTATTGTTTATTTATTTTTTTATATATATATATATATATATATGTGTGTGTGTGTTATTTTTATATTTTTTTATTTAAATATCTAATTTTTTTCATACTTTTTATTTTAAAAAAAAAGGAATTTAAAAATGAATGCTAAAAAGCTGCATTGGCATAAAATTATGTTCTTCCCTTTTACTTTATGAAATTTTTAGTTGAATTTCCTATTTTAACATATTCTCTACTTCAGTCATTACTTATTTCCTGTCTCTTTTGTGCACTCATCACCTCTGAGGATTCATTCAAAACAAAGATCGTTTCTCTTCCTTGTCATAAGTCTCTGTGTAAGATTTATCCCATATCTAAAATCTAACCAATAAATACATAAATGTTTTAGTAACAGTAATTCTGTGCATGAACATATAGGTTGAACCATTGCCCTTTTGATATCTTTTTTTTTTTTTTTTTTTGTGTTCATTTTGTAACTTCCAAATCATGAATTTGAAAACTTATCTTCAGGAAGGATATCCCAGAAACGGTAAGGGGGGGGGGGGATAAGCAGCATAGACATACTTTCAGGGGGGATGGGAGGGGGTCATCACTTACAGTAACAATCATGGGATCACTACACCTCTATAATTATGGATAAAAAGGAAAATGACATTGACAGAGATGATGTTCTAACAGAATTTTTACATCCAAAATAACTAATATAGAACTGTCATGAACAAGTTAATCTCTTAGGTCTTGTGTCTTGAATTCAGTCATAACTGGATAGCCTACTACAAGACTAAAATTCAAAATCTATTCAAAACTTAGAATAAGTTTATTCATTTCCTTCTTAATATCAGATTATGTATATTTGTTTTCTGATTTTCTGAGCTTTTTTTTTTTAGTCTGTTGTCTCTATCCTTTATTATTTTGAACTATTTTTTTAAATCTATTCATTGATCTTCATGCATCCAATTTGTGCTCTAGTTGAGATGGGAGAAAACCAACAAATAATCTTTGTTTTTCCCAAGGGTCACAAATTGCAACAGATTTTCAAGGAAAGTTGGATATATTTGAAACAACAGGGTTTTTTGTCTTCTTTTTTTTTTTAGTAAAATTCTATATAATGAAACTAATTAATTTCAAGACTTCATGCAAAACAATCAGAAGATATTAGCTGAAACATTAAACAACAAATATAGAAAATTTCAGAAATGTATAGTAAATGCATATTTATATTTCTTTTCTGTTATCTTTTAATTTTATGAAAATTTGTATTTTCAATTGTGAAATCTCTTTACTTCACCATATCTATAGAAATTTTCTGTTTTGGTTTAACAATTTTTCGTCTTATTCAGGCTCCCCGAATGAAAGTCCGTGCCAAATATGATTTTGTAGGAAATGTAAGTATTAACATTTTTTTTTTTTACCAAATGAATGCCTGAAATACTGTAGTGAGAGACTACATCCCACAATCAAGCACTTAAAAATAAAATGACTTGTTTTTCTTCACAAAATAGCCATTGATTATAGTATCTACTACTGTTCTCATTCAGGAATCATGTGATTAAATATCTTTAAAGTTGAAATTGGAAAACTTTGTTCTGATATTAAATTTTTGAATACTTAATGAAATTTAAAGATTTGCCAGAAAAATGATTTTCTTACTCTTCTCAGTGGTTATATTGTTCATTTAAATGTAAACTAAACTTTTGGCAGAGATTTTCAGAGTTGTATTAAGTGTAATGAGTAAATTTGTATAGATAGTTTCTAAAGTTAGTGTAGTTTCTGGCACAAGGCCACAAGTGGGTCAAGGTTGTTAATACTCAGCCATTAGTTGTTCTTTAACAATATAGTCAAGAATGCCTGGGGAATTTTTATTGTTATCATATATGTATTATCTTTTAGATATATACATTTTTCTTCTTTTGTGCAGAAACCACACTGAAAAAAGAAATTACTTGAATATATTTTTTAATGAACTTTTGATTTTCATTATTCTACATATTTTTCAAACATTGTTTCATCTTTGTCTTTTGAGCATATTTTGGCAGATGGTTTTGCTATTTCCATATTGTGTGAGATTCTGACATTATAGTATTTTTATTATTCATATAATTTTAATTGTATTTGTCTTTTAACATTTCAGCAGATCGTAAAAATATCGTAAGAATAAAGCATTAGGTAATCATTAGTAATTTTTAACCAATATTTCTTTCATTTTAATTCCAATTGTTTATTGAAACTATTCACTGTCATTCTACAACCATTATTAATCTGCATGTATCAGAAATAAAGAATTGTCTTTTGGTGAGACATGAATTTACATCCCTTCCTTAACATGGGAAGGGATGTAAATACACTAGTATTTTTTTTCATCTGAATTTCTGATCTCCAATGTAAACTAAATATGCAGTTTAGAAAATTAAATTTTTCAGATATGCTAAGAGGTAAACAGATTAGATAAGGATATTTTTGACTATATTGTAACTGAAATTATTATTGCTGGTTTATTTGGTTAAAAATTAACTTTAAGGATATAACAATGAAAGATCAAAGATACTGTTGTGGCCAATTATCCTGTAAAATACCTACAAGTATGATTTGTTATATAATTGAACACATTTATTGCTTATTGTGATTTTAGTGACTGATGGAAAGCCTACATCACTGCTGATTTATAGAAATGTTTCAAGTCTTTGTTTCCATTATCACCCATGAAACCTTATTTTTAGACTGGGTATCTCCAAAAATATGCTAAAAAGACACATGATGAAAAAAATGGACAAAACATTTTGTAAAGTATTTTTTATTGTTCTTAGATCCCCTGAAAATTTTGGATACCAAATATTGTTTAGCTGGTGTTCAAGTGGGATTTTAAATTCGTAGAGGAAATTTGAGCGTCTTTTTGTGGTGGAAAGCACATTTAGAAATTCTTGCAAAAATCAGAACTTATTCAGAAATAGATTGTTTTAGAAAATCTTTGTAAAAATAATTTTTTTAATCTATTATCCCATAAAGCTCAGACTCATTTAATTTTGATAAATCTTTTTTTGCATTGCATAATGTTCTTATTTGTTATGAGGATGAGTCCTCAGAGAATTTAAATCTTCAAAATTTTTTGGTCAAAAGGATCTCCAGTTGCAGAAAATATTCCATGAATTGTAAAATAAAAAATGCAATAAAACTAATTAATTTTTATAATTAACAAAGCTTTCAATTGTTTTTATGAATCAAATATATTATGGACACTGTCTTTAAACAAAATTTTTCAATGAAGGATAAATTTTTCAAATTGTTTTCATTTTAAAAAAATATTAGAATAATTTATAAACTTTAAAAATTCTGTATTAATTTGTAGTGATATTAAATAAAAATTGTATTTACTAATCATAAATGGAAAAGGTCATTATAATTCAACAAATAGTTTTGTGTGTGTATATAAACATGTCAATTTTTGTGAATCTAGTTATCCATACATGACATTATCAGAAAATAATATATGTATCTATTATAAATTTAAAATTTATGGGTGATTTTCTCAACACTTAACAAACTTTAAATCAGTTATTTTTTTTCCTAAAATAACATTTCAGAAAAGTATATTTTAGTTTTGAAAGATTTAAAAAAGAATTATTTTAAGTTGACATATTTGTCAATATGGGTGAATTTTTAGATTTTAGGGATAAAGAGGAAAAAGCAAAATCCTAATCAACTTAAATTTGATTACACCAAAGTATTTTGCTCATTGGGAATATTAATCTATGAGGTTGGTATCAAAACTAAAATTAAAGCTTCAAGAAAGTTTTTTTTTTTCTTTTTCTTTTTTTTTTTCTTTTCTTTTTTCTTTTCTTTTTTTTTTCTTTTTTTTTCTTTTTTTTCTCTTTTTTTTTCTTTTTTTTCTCTTTTTTTTTTCTCTTTTTTCTTTTTTTTTCTTTTTTTTTCTTTTTTTTTTCTTTTTTTTTCTTTTTTTTTTCTTTTTTTTTATGCAATAACCTTGAGTATTGCACCCTTTTTTTATATTATATTTTTCTCTTAATATATTAGCTTTTATTACACCAGATTACAAAATTTACAAATTAAAGTAGCAAATTTGTTTTGGTGCTGTCTTTCATTGTTTATTCAAGTCTTAGTCACATGGTATAATTGTGGCTTATGTCATTTGAAGGCCTTTTTACATACACAGAGTGACTCTGCACACTTGTCTGTATTTTAATGAGGTAAATAATAGTGCTGAAAATAACACCTTTTGCCTCGGAACAACAATACCATGCAAATTAAATTGTTTGTACCCTTTTATAGAAGGAAAAATATATGCTAAATTAGACCAATTTTATTTTAAAACAAAGATTGTTTAGTATCCTAATTTGAATTTCCTGAGACTTTAAATTCTTTTATTCTTAATTTGCGTTTCAATAAAGCTTATTGGCAGTACAAATTCTTTGATTTGTAAACTGAAAAGTTTCTAACTAAAATTTTTAAAATTAAAGTAAAAATTAGCTCTGGTTTTGATTTAAATACTTATATACCAAGTATCTTAAGACAACAGTCTAAAAATTGGTTTGTGTCAGAGTTGTACATTAATTTCTCAAATGTTGTTTGAGAAAAATAATTTCTTTGACTATCATCTTCAAGCATGTTAAGAACATGATGAAGCCTAGTTGTTCATCTTTTTATTTTTAATATGCATGTTATATAGTAGTTTAATGAGTGTAATGTATTTGTTTAATGAATTTTATCTACATGATACTTCATAGTTTCTCCTAACACTAATCTACAAAGCAGCTCATTTCATTAGAAATTTTTACTTTTGCATAGGTATTTATTAAATTTAGTCCGAGATGAGACATCCAGTGAAGATTGAACACTTGCCTTAAAACAAGTTCGTCCTGGGTATGACAATAGACTGCATCCAGCAGCAAGGCTTCTGATCAGGATGCTTTGAGGAGTGTGGAACCACCTCTTAATTGTTGTTGTTCCTAGGTCCACCCTGACCCAAGGTGGTAACACATGTTAGGGTCCCAGCTATGGGTAAATAGTTTCCCCTTCCCACAAACTGGTGTCTGAATACTAGTAAAGTGTAAAGATGTATTTTTATAATAAAAATACCAGCAATACAAATTGCAATATATAAAATGCACATTCACAAAACTGATTCCCAAAAACTACAAATTCCTCTCAATGGGGCGGGGCGACCTGTGATGCCTGAGGACAAAGTTCTGGTGACTGAGTGACTTCTGATCCAGTATAAAATGACCAGGAGTGTCCACAACGCATCACTTCGGTCCCTACCTGGGATAGATGGGTGGATGGAATAGCCCAATTCATTCCAATCGACTCGTCACATAGTGGCTAAGGGCTGTGAATCCTTACACCATATTATACTTGGATAGATATGGTGGGGGAATGTGGGTGCTTGTATCCACTTTCATCACAACTATACTGTCTACGTAGAACTGGCTGATCAGAGTGAATGAGATTAGTCCCTTAAGAAGGAACTCCAAGGTGGGTGGGGAACACAGAGTACAAAAATCAAAATTATATAGCTATCTCTTATAAACAAACCAAGAGACAACATGTGACTTCTGAAACAGTGAAAACGAAATATCAGAAAAAAAAAAAAACAATTTCCAACTTTCATTGGTATAGAATTATCAAGTGTCTCCTTTTGTGTTGCAAACGGTTATGTCGGCCATGATTGAACCAAAATCTGTAAAAAACAAAAATAATAGTACACTTTTAATTCAAGTAAAAAACCCAAAAAAGACGCAGAAAAATTACTAAAAATTAAGCAAATAGACAACAATAAAGTAAAGGCTTACCCCTACCAATTTCTTAATTCATCTAAGGGAGTAATAAAATGCTCAGAGCTGTCACTCTGCTCACCAGAAATCAAAAAGGATGACAGCCTATAAAATACAAGGAGTAAAAGACGTCAAAAACCTACTCTACCTAAAGAAATAAAGGTAGGATACTCAATAGTCAAGGTAGAGCCATATGTTCTTAATCCCTGTAGATGTCACAAATGTCGGAAATTTAGTTATCTACAAAATCTTTGTACGAGAGTATCAGTCTGTCGAAGATGTGGGGAACTTGAGTCAGATCATGAAGAGCCACTCTGTGAAAGGCCTTAAGTCCAAACGGTAAAAAAAGCGCTCGGTAGACTCTAAAGAGTGTAGCATCTGGAAAAAGGAAATAATAAAATACACACAAAACATCTCATTCCAAGAAGCCAGAAAACAGGTCAAATCTTATTCACTTCCAACATCATATGCAAATATTGCTAAAATATCAAATCACCAAAATGACATCCAAGAGAACAATGCACTAAGAATCCAAGATCTTGCAACTCTAATAAATGAATTAAAAAGTGTAATAGAACTACTAAAATGTAGTTTATCACACATAAACATAAGTTAAACTCCTATAGGCAAAACAAATCTTATCCTGTCAACCTCAAACAAAAAAGACTAGATGTACAAAACAATTAACTCCAAAAATCAGTCCAAAGTACAAGAACCCTTCAAGAAATAGAACCCTCTAAACATTCCCAAGAAGGAAATCAAAAGGTGCATAAAAAAAATAACACAGTACATTATTAAAGAACCAAGTAAAATGGACATAGATGAACAAAACTGTATCCCATCTCAAACAAGGGAATGGTTATCATCCAAACAAAGATCGTCAAAAGAACCCAATGTAAAATCTAAGGAAACAAGATCAAACAAACATGTAGAAACAAAAGACCTTCAAAGAACAAAACATGACAAAAAACAAAGTGCTAATAGACTGGAGAACATAGAAATTATGGACACTTCGCCCACTAAGCATAAATCAGACAAGGAAAAAACTCTTTAACACCTGGGGTCAAAACACTATGAAAGTGTAAAAGTAGGTTTTAATACCAGAAATACTTTGTTTTAAAAAAAAAAATACCAGCAATATATTTTTGGGAAAATATTACCAACAATACATTATTGAAGGGAAAAAGTATTACCAACAATACATTTTGAAGAGGAGAAAAAAATTACCAGCACAGCAATACGTATTTGCAGGGTGGGGGGATTACCAGCAATACATTTTTGGAAAAAAATATTACCAGCTATACTTTTTTGGAAAAAAAATATTGCCTGCGATAAATTTTTGAAGGAAAAATATTACCAGCAATAAAAATTTTGTTGGCATTAAATAACCAATTGAGGTTGACATCCCAAAAAATCTAACCAAACTTTAAAACAAGTGCCCATTTATTGTATTGTTATTGTATAACTTTTAATCTAACAGGTGATACAAATAGGATTTTCTTTCTCTGAACATCTATAGAAATGAATTGTTCACTTTTAGCCTGAATCAAAATGGTGGTGAGTAAATTGACAATTAATCTAAAAAAGTAATGCCTTGTGAGGGTGAAGATAATTTCATGAACCATTACTCACTTAAACATCTACATCTATAATTAATTTTGGATGAAAGTAAAAATCCTCCTAATACAATTGCAGAAGTTTAATCACTTTTATACTTGAATTTTGTGAACACACATTTTTTTAATATATTTTCAAGTTGCTATCATTGTTTTTCTTTTTTACAATAATGTGCCAGTAAACAATACCTTATCTTCTTTTTTCTTTTCTTTTTTTGCAGGATGAAGAAGATTTGCCCTTCAGGAAAGGAGAAATCTTGGAAGTAATTAGTAAGGATGAAGAGCAATGGTGGACAGCACAAAATGACCGTGGTCAAGTTGGACAAATTCCTGTACCTTATGTAGAAAAGGTGGCTTAACCTTTTAAACTCTTTTAATTAACAATAAAATGTCTTCACATCCTTAGTTAGTTTTAATTATGTAAATTCTGAATAGAGGTAAAGCATCAGTGCTTGCTATCATAAATGGCCTTGAGGTGATCTCATCCTCATCAGATAAAGCAAAGTTCTTTGCCACGATCTTTGCTCAACATTAGATGACAGGGGAAGTCCGGATGGGAATGGCCTTATCCCCCTCCCAGAACACAATCTCAGTAATCAAAGAATCAGTGAAACACTAGACAACAAATACATCTCGAGGATGATCACATTAAATATTTCAAAGGACTTTGACAAGGTGTGGCATAGAGGATTACTGCACAAGCTCTCAAGCTATGGAATCACTGGAAGAGTTTTTCAGTTACCAAGTACTCAACAGTTAAATCTTTGGAGGTAGTTATTAATGGCCAGTCCTCAAAACCCAAGTGAGCAATGCAGGTGTCCCCCAAGGCTAGCTTCTCAGTCCAACCCACTTTCTACTTTACATAAATAATCTGCCAAGGAATACTCTGATCATTTGTGAATATCTATGGTGATGATACAACAATATGGGTGCACTCCCCAAACTGTACATGTCCAAAGTCTCTGACCTAGCTTTAACAGTGACATTCCATCATCACCAAGTAGACCTGGAATTTTCACAATGAACAAGTATTTTCTTGGAGACGCCTATGCCTTGAGTGACTGTTGAGACTTAAACTCAGCCCAAATTTTAAGTGGAACTCATGATCCATTGCTAAATATACCGGAAAAACAGTTCTTTGTCACACTCCAGTAGGTACCTGACCCCTTCAGCTATCCTCCAACTTTACAAGAGCCAGATGAGGCCTAAAATAGAGTTCTGCTGCCATATATGGGCAGGAGCTGCCCAGTCTTCACTTTCCAGTCTCAATAGAGTTCAAAAGGATCTACACATCCTTTTGGGTCGTGAATTATTTTTCACTCTATAACCTCCTCCTCACAGACAAAACGATGCAAGCCTCTTGCTGCCCTATTGCTATTTCCATGGAAAGTGTTCAGATGAACTACATTTCTTAGTTTTACGAATTCTAACCTTCATGGCTAAGACCATTATGCCATGAATATTGCAGCAAACAACCCTCATTCCCTTCATATTCCATTAGCCTCTCCCACGAACTACTGCTTTGTGAAACTAACTTGCAAGAGGATGCTTCCTCAATCACTACAATAGTCACCTCTTCATTATCTTCCTCTCGTATCTGCATAAATTGTACCCCTTATTTTGTAACTCTCTACATTGATTAGCTCTTGGGCCTTATACAGGGTAACCATCATTGTAAAAAAAAAAAAAAAAAACTTATGAATTTCACTTTTTTGCCACAGGCTCAAATCACGTTGGATCAAAACAAATATTTTAATGATAAATGTTAAATTTGATTTAATGAATATGAAAATGGAAGAAGGTGAAGACTCAGGTGAATTGGAGTTTATATTTTGTTGGATATTATTAATTTAATCATGTTTTGTGGGTTCAGTCAATTTTTCTCCTTTATTTCCCCCCCTCTTTTCTCTGTAAATAGTTCCAAATTTTAGAAAAGTGTCATAACACACTTTGTAGCATTTGTAATATAAGTAATGCTTCAGCTACTTTTATACCAAAAGGAAGTCAGTTAATCTTATATAATCCTCTGCATATTTATGGCCATTAATTCTAAACATTCATTTTCAATCTGAATTTTTAAATCCCCTTCAGAGTGATCCAGCTTTGAAAATATTCTTCCAACATTTAACTTCGAAAAAATTTCCTCTAGACTTGGTAATGGGTAATTATTTGTTTCTAAACAACTATTTAATCTTGTTGAGAAATCCATGCAAACATAAATTTTTTTTTTTTTTTACATACACCACTAGTACAGGCCATTTTAGGTGGTTAATTTTTTTTCTAGTACACCTATTCTTTTGAGTCTGTCCAACTCTTTGTTGACTTGTTCCAATGCTGTGAATGGGGTACTCTGTTTCGGCTTAAATGCTGGCATCAAATCTTTTTTTTTTACTTGAACATTCCACCTTGAATTTTGAACCCCAAACCAGTTCATTTGACAGAACATCAGGAAAACATTTTTTTAATTCTTCCTTGAGATTTTTCACTCTGACTTTTTAAATTGGTCATTTGTCCACTTATGTTTTTACAGTAAATATTTATTGGCAAATCCCCAAGTTCAAATAGTTCCATCCAATCAGTACTGAGTAAATTTGTAGCATTTTTTAATACATAAGCTTTAGTTTTTACATGCTTATTACAGAATGAGACATTACAAGTCTCAAAAAAAACTTTCTCAACCAGAACCTGTAATCACGACTTTGGAAGTCCTTTTTAATACATTTTCGCTCGTATTTCAGCATCTTTTTTACTTTGAAAAAAAACCTTTTGAACATATCTGGAGTCATTTTCTTTATTCTAAACTTTTCACATTCTTTGTTGACAATACCAGCATACATGACAAAATCTTCATCCTCTTTTTTGATTAGATTCATCCACCTCCAACAAGCATTAAACAGAGAGCTCTTGTCACTAAAAACTTTCATCAGAATGTGTACCATATCTTCAGATACAACTTCACCTGTTTTTTTTTTTGTTTTTTAAATATGTAGTTACAGTATTTTTCATACTCTATCAAAGCTATTTTCCTCAACAACAATCTCATTTTTCTCTTATCTTCCTAGACGCTGCATTCCTGACTGAATATTTTCTTCATATCTATGAAAATACACAGAAAAAGTAACTCCCTCATCATCAAATTCTGATATAGTGTTTTATGTTTTAGACAGCGTTTGGCATAAGAGACAATGAAGAATTTTTTGTTTTCTTCAGAATTCAACAACTCCTGTTGCTGTTTTTGTAATTCTAGCAGCTATTGATTTTGTTGATGCTGTTTCTGTTGTTGAATTTCAACTATGGAAGCCAAAATTTGTTCTATATTTGCAAGAATGTTTTATTTTTCCTACACCCAAGAGAAAATAATTTTTTTTTTTTTTTTAACCAAAGTTATTAAAATTCTTGTCAGCCATGTCCTTTGTTCCTGAAGCAACAAGTATACATTTTTTTTTCCATACTTGTTCACTCAGTATGAGTTTCCAAAATCCAGTTACAATTCATGAGAGTTCTGAATCCTTGTCACAACGGTTATAAATCACCTGAGTTTTGAATCCCTCATTGTTACTGTTATAATACACTTCATAACATAAGTAATGCTTTGGTTACCTACTGTGACACCTGTATTAATTAGTCTGAAAATTGACTTCAAACAGCTTTTTCTTTTACCTCTGACCTGGTGCTCTTTATTCATAGTTATAGACTAGTTCATATAGCTGCCGGGGGTGTATTTATTTACTCCACAGCAAAAAGAATCTCCACTTCCCTATTCCTCAATTTTGGGAATGTATGATATTTAGTTTTTTAAAAGTTAGAATGTGCAAAAACAAATTTTTGAAATAAAACAAAATTATTTTCACAAATATCACAACTGAAATGTAAATCTAAATGAAGTTATTGATTTGGAAGAACATAGAATTTTGTACCATCTCCACACGGATCTTATGCAATTCACTGATAAATTGATGTATGCTGATTCTTTTAATTCTCTCGCTTTCCTTATCTATTGTTTGAACTTTAGATAACATGGCATCTTTTTATTTTTAGGTATGATACTAGACTTTTCCACTTATCTAATTATGGCTTTCTGTTTCTCAAATGTGATTTTAAGATGATATTATGTCTTTCTCTTAAGCATTTTACCCTTCCATGTAAGTGATACATCATGAAACTATTTAACAAAGAAATTTGAAACCTCTCTACATATAAATTAGGAAATAAACTTTATTGCACAAATTGCTGAAAATATTTCATTTCAGTATTTCACTGAGCATTTTAAATTTTCTGTTTTCTAGAGTCTTCTATTTTACCCTTCTGGAATTAGATTTTCTTTTTCTATGCAAATAATATATTTGAAGAATGCCATAGACTTGATCATATAAACTATTAGTAGGATACCATGAATAACAAAAACAGATGAATTTAGTTGTCCAAGCAACACTTAGGACACATTTTAATATTTGACATAGGAAGATCTTGAACTCCCAATTACACATGGACATGGGTATGTCTTTTGACCCCAAGCATTGCAATATTTCCTCAGTCATAATATATTCATGTGGTCACTGCAGAGCCTATGTCAATTGTCCACATAAGCACACTTATGTGATTCTGAGCTGATTATTCATATTTAAATTTTTTTAACACTATTTTGACTATTTTTCCCCTACCCCTTTTATTTCAAAATTTTAAAGTTTTAACTCTAATTTTTAAAAATCTTTTTTTCAGTATGATCCACACCAACCACAAAGGCTGAGTAATTCTCAAAACAAAGAATTTTCCAATCCCACTGTTACAAATACATTTACTTCAGCAATCAACCTCAAGGTAACAATCTCTTATCACTTTGCTTACTGATTCTACTCCTCCTGTAAAGTTTATATAAAGATCAATTAAAAGTAGAAATCATTTCAAAATTGAAAAAAAATTGAAAACTGCTTTTGAAACAATTTCTCTTACAATAACATCATCACCATAATTTTCTCTTCTGTCACAGTCTTCCTTCATTATGATCTGTATGGAAATGCCAGCTAACCAAATGACTTTATTTCTATCTGTCAGTTTTATAAAAAAATTATTTTCTCATTTTAAGAATATTTTTGTTTATATCAAATTTGGAAATAAGATACTGATTATAGTGAGAAAAAAGTTCTTGGAAATTTTTTCCTTTTGTTTTGTCATGTGATAAATAGTTCTTTTACTCTCTGGAATATAATGGATATTTTGAATTTTTTATGGACAATTTTTTTATAAAATATTATACTTCCTATTAAAGTACTCTTATGCATATATGATTTCCTTATTACTTTAAGGCTTCTATTAGAAATATTACTTTGAAGACCTCCTAATGGCACAGGGAAGTTAAAACAGTTGATATTCAGATTACACCTTTCTTGCTCGCTTTCTTTATGTAAAATACATTTTTAGATGGTACTGTCCAAAATTTGTAGAACTTAAGGAGCTCAATTTTGTTTTCCTTTACATTTATAAAAGAACTGGATTTTATCTCTGATTTTTTGGAATCGGCATATAGGAGCAGCCTTTATCATAAATATCCTTTCTTTTATGCTAATTTGTTTCTTGTGTAAAATGAAGAACATTGTCAAAATATGAGTATCATATGATTGAATGTTTTTTAATGAAGTTTTGTCATTTCTGATTTTTTAAATTTAACTTTTCTCACAAAATTCACACAAGACAGCAGTGCCTGTTTGTAACAGATAAAGCATATCTCATTTTTACTAATATCTCAGGACAGATCAGATGCACATTTCATATTTTGCCTACATGACCTAAAAAAAAAAACAACTTTTTTTCTTGTTTTTCTGCTTGACCATTTTTTAAATTTTCTGTTCATGGTGTGGGTGATTGGTTTTTTCTATTAAGTAAAAACATTGATGACTGACTTCATAATTTTTAGAAGCATTCAATAACTTAGCTAAATGTAAATATCTTTGAAGTTTTAATTACTAGAACATAGCATGAACTTGTTAAATGTTGCATACTTAATGACAGAATTAAAATGTTGATCATATCACTCTATAGAGGCTTACTTTTAAAAACATGTATGAAATATAAATATGAACATTTTATCATTGTCTATATCCTTAATATTTAATATAAAATAAGAGAAAAGTATTTTAATATAGTTAAACATTGTTAACATAATGTGCAAGACAGTTGAAAACAAATAATATAAAGAAAATGATATTCAATAGAAAGAATCCGTTTTCAAAAACAATTGTACATATGTTAGTTATAAAAACAAATGAAGATTATTCAATAAAGCCACCCTCAGGCTCATTGAATGTCTCAATGTAACCTCAAAAGTGACTGCATGCTAAGGTCCATCACATTCACAATGACAATTTCCAATGAGTCTTTGGTATTGCTTGGACTATTGATTAATCTCCCTCTCAACAATGTCCCAGGTGTAGCAGTTCAGTAGGATCTGGTACTTTAATGCAGGCAATGACATTGACCCAAAGCACCTGCCAAAAAAAAAGTTGGGTAGCATGACATAACTCTCATTGCTTCTAACCCCCAAGACTATCACAAACAGAATGAACACTGTTGGATTTACTGTTGAATATTTTGTGCAATTTGTTGCTTTGATTTTGGGTGAGTTTGTATTTGCACAAAATATTTGACAGAAATATTTGGAACTGCAGAACAAAATATGAATACCCACTAAATAGCAACTCCTGACAAACCAACATAATATACCCAGTCACTGTAATATCCAAAGGAAACCCAGGAAAAAAAAATATATATATATATATGAATAACAGAAAGTTGTTGGAGACAAAAGCTACTTATATCAAATGTCATTTAACAATAAAAAAAAAAATTAAAAAAATATGCAAATAGTATACACCTGTCAAAAATACAAGCCAAAATACACCAAAGACAGCATGGACATGGAAAATAGGAAAAAAAGAGTGTACACCAACTTACAACCGCACCTCAAAACAATGTCACCTTTTAGCTAGTGGGTAAAATAGCAATAATCACCTTTCCATAGCAATATAAACTCTTAAAGGAAAGATCAGAGTTCATTTCCAGGTATTTACTTGACACCCCCCACCCCACCGAGTCAGGTTGTGACACAAGGTCGTTTTTTAACGTGGGCAGAGTTCATTTCCAAATACGAACACAAAAATTCATACTATACTACCTACAAGATGATTGATAAGTAACTCCCTATTTTATATATGATGGACTCTCCCATCTTGTAAAAATTATAGATGGAAGAGCCCATCATACATAAAATAGGGAGTTACTTTTCAATCACTCTGTACAATTAGATCATGACTCAAAAGACTAAATAACATCACATAATTTAAATCAAATAAAGTTTATTTTTGTTTTAAATAAGCAAAATGGTTTCCTTCTTTCCCCACTCTTATAAGTCAGTAGTGGCATATCCATAAAAATAATGTATAAACTGAAAAAAAAAAAAAAAATATATATATATATATATAGAGAGAGAGAGAGAGAGAGCCGATGCCAGGAATAGTGACAAATGGTCTGAATATTGCTTAGTGTAAAACTGATGGGCATCATGCAGTGTTAATTTCTGTGTCCACACTATCTGTATCAACAAACTATAAAATAATTACCTTTCAGTTTGAATTCTTATTGATTCAGCTTCAGAAATCTATCAGCAGCAAACATCTAAAAATTATTTATTTTTTCAGGTGAAGCTTCCAGCAAAAGCCAGGGTCAAACAACAGAGGATACCCAATATTTATGATAAGACACAACTAAGGCTTGAGGTATTATGCTTGTCTCTTTAGACATTTGCCATCACTAAATGTTAAAGAGGAATTTTAAGTTTGTAAAGTTTGTGTGTGTTATACTGTATAGGGTTGATTCATTAAAATGACTTAAATATCAAAACTGTGAATGCCAATAATTAAAAAGAATGATAAAAATTCCTATTTCTTTTCAGTGACACACTTTCTCTATTCATTTTAGTCATCCAGTAATTAAATCTTAAGACAAACATTTCATATTTACATACTTTTTCAGCTCTGTCTGTTGCTATTTTTGAATGCCATTCAATTAAATGTAAATCCTATCATTCATATAATTGAGTACAGTCATATACCTTGATTTTTGCTCCATAGTTTCTTCAGCCCTACTTAAATAGAATGGAATACTTGAAAAAAAAATAGTAATTTTCATAGATTAGCATTCTTTAGACCTTAGTTAAGATGTGATACTTGTCAAATCAAAAATTTATCAATTTAGAAGGGGTGTCCAGTTAATATCGATACAGTGATTTTTACAGTTATTGAACTTAAGTCATGTAGCAGTTATTTATAAATGTCAAGTCTGTAACTTTGATAACATCATAAATACTGTAATTTTTTTTTTTTTTTTTTTTTTTTTTAAATCTCTTGATTTAAAAAAGATTTGTATAGATTTATTTGGTTTGGGAGCACATGAACAAACATTTAAGGCTAATAATTATTTATCTTAAATGAATAAATACATAATTTTAATAGTATACTTAAATGTTTTTGTTTAATTAAAAATGTACATATCTGTTGATAATCTAAAATAAATTTTTTTGTAGCACCCCCTCCCTTGCTTTTGTATGCAAAACTGCTAACACCAATAACTCTGTGAAAGTCAGGGATCAATTTGACACTGTATCAATGTTATAAACAGAACCCAACTTTTAAATTGACAACTTATCAATATTTTTTTATTCTGACAAAAGTGTAAGGAAGGTCTAACGAATGCTAATCTACAAAAATTATTTCCCTAAAAGATTTTGTCTATTTTTTTTTTTGTTTTATAAGTGAATCAGTCCATTTAAGTAGTGCCGTTTCTTCTAACTTGAATAGTTAAAAGAATGATAGGTAAAGAATTGAATAATTAAATCCTAACCATTTCTTACATCTAAAATGATTTTGAATCACAGAAGTTTATATTTGGCTTTCTTAATAATTAAGTTTTAATAAACAGAATGTAAGTTAATATTTTTTATATTTAAATAAATTTAAATCAGCATAAGCAATGAAATTATATATATATGGAAATCTCTACCCTTTACCTGAAGACGGTCGTGAGACCAGAAACACGTGTTAAAAATAAAGATAAATATTTTTTTAAAAACCCACATTACAACCAAAAAAAGTTTGCGGTACCTCTCTTCTTTTTAATATACACACTTTTCTCTCGTTGGAACCATTATAACCTCTTCATTTTATATATATATATATATATATATATAAGAGAGACAAAGTGGGGAAAACTGTTCAGCATGTTAGGCATCCTCAGGCTGAAACGAGACACTTGTGTGTGAGAAAAGGGTGTTGAAATACCCCTTTCCTCACACGAGTTTTTATCTCAGTAAAAATTGAATTGCACAGACAGGAATTTAAGAGATCAAAGCATGCCAAACATACGAACTGCAGCAGCTGAAAGATCATGGTATTAATTACAACAATATCCACCATCAGCTTCTGGAAGTAATGCTAAACAAATGTCTCAAATTTGCTGCCGCCATCAAGCAGATCGAATACTTCGATGACATAGCTCCAGTTAAAGAGGCTTCCTTGAAGGAGCTTTAAAACTCGGGCTGAGATAGTGAAATAGGCTCTGGAGAAAGGCAAGCCTCCCAAATCAAATATCACAAGAAAGGAAAATATGGCTATGAAAACCTTACAAAGTATTATCAAGATCATCAAACTGTCAATACAACAGTTGTGATAGACAAGTTGGAAAATTCAGAAAAATTGGCTAACCTAGTTAAGGATGGTAGTTACAGCAAGGTAAAAAAGTATCTGACCCTAAAATCCAAGAGGAAGCTGACATAGATCCCAAGCAAGAACAGGGATTACTTCACTATGAATGTATACATGCAACTGACCTATTGTTACACACACCTGTATAGTCTTCCCAAATTTCATAATGGTTATATTCCATTGAAGTTTATGGTCACTTGTCGGAATTTAGTTAGTTGCTCACTGATCAGATTCTTCAGGTATAATCAAGCCATTAACAGGTTAGTTTTCATCCTATGTAAAGAACTCTGTTCACTTTGTGGAGATCATCAGAGATGTTCCCATCGGTACCAAATGGATGGTGAGCTTGAATGTTGTGCACTTATTTAGCAAGATTATCACTGATTAGACCCTGTGAGTGGTTCAAAACAAATTGGAATCTAATTTCTCTCAAGGAGAACACAAAGATCACAATAGATAACCTGATGATAATATTAATATTTTGGGTACAGACAACATTTTCAGTTGTGTTTCAACATATGCCAACAGGAAAAAAGACTTAGCTATCAGATAGCCACCATCTCTAATAATGGTAAATATATACATATGTAATATATAGCGGAAATTGTTATAGAAATGTCACTACTAAAGCTAACTGTGGCTTAGATATGTAGGAGGTACTCTTATATTCTGACACCACCAGGAAGATGTGCAAATTCTACTGAACCATGTAAACTAGGTAAGAACTTTCATACAGTGCACAATGGAAAAAGAAATGGAAGATCTACTGACCTTCCTGTATGTACTAATAACTTGCACAGTGTGGATTCAAGACATGTGCATATCATAAGCCACCAGACAATACCTGGAATCCAATTTTCACCATCCATACAATGTCAAGAAAGGAAAATTGTCCAGTACCTGCAACATCAGACCAAATTCATAAGTGGCTATCCAGATGCATACCAACAAGAAATGGGCAGCATTAGAAACACCCTTCAGAGTAACAACTATGTAAGCATAATATCTGCTTCAAGCAGGAACAGAAGAGTTTAGGACAACAATAAAATACCTGCGATAGTCTACCATCCATACATAAAGGGTACATCTGAAAGGATTCAGAGGATTTGTTATCCATTCATCATGATTGCAGTAGTTTGTCACTCATCTTTAGTCTTTAGAGGGACTACTGCCCGAATATACAATTTTTATATGAGCACAAACATTATATATATATATATATATATATATATAATGTAATGTTTGTGCTCATGCACATACATACACTTTGTTTATTTTAATGCAATAGCATATATTTACTGCAATAAAGTTTCCTTTGGTAAATTTTTCCTTTTTAACTTTACAGATATCTTTTTCAATATGACGAAAATTTATTTCTGTTGCATTTCAGATTGGAGATATTGTGACAGTAACAAAAATAAATCCAAATGGACAATGGGAAGGAGAAGTAAATGGAAAAACTGGCATTTTCCCATTCACTCATGTAGAATTCATAGACTCTGAAAATACAGGTGAAGGCGATATTGAAAACAATACAAACAAAGTATAGGCAAGCAACATAGACTTAAATAATCTCCTCCTGATGGGATATGTGTATATAGCAGAATTGGTTCTGAGGAGGAAACTGCCTTTTTTTTTTTTTTTTTTTTTTTTTGGTCAACCAACTGACCACACAAATACTGTTGTTGTTGCTACTGCTGCAAAGGGGAAAAGAATTACGAAATGACTGGATTTTTTGGCCCCCTCCTCCATTCTTCCTTCCTTAATCTTTGCCTTCCTTTCAAATGGAATTTGGGATTTGAGGAAAAAAAAAAAAATTTTATTTAAAAAAAAAAAAAAAAAAAATGAAAAAATTTATTCATGGGCTAATGAATAATTCTTGATTGCTGCCTCCACACTGAAGTAGTGTTCTGTTTTTGTTATCCCCTTTTTTAAGTTAGATTCTTTTACATGCACCCCTTTCTTTCAGTTTCCATTCGAACATTTTTATGAAATTGGTATTTTAATTTCTCTGCCAATCACAAAGCAAATTGAACTTCTTTCCTCACATATTTTTAAATTGAGCAAAGTTTCTCTTGCCACATATTGTGGTGGTGGTGATGATGATTTGTTATGAGACTGTTTTATAAAATTTGAGCTTTGAAATCCCTGCTCTTCTTTTGGGGCAAGTATGAAATGACCATAATGAAATTAATCTATTGCTTTGGCATGCAGGAAAGAAAAGATTTTCTGGTCATTCTTTAAAACTGGGTTACTGTCCTGCTTTTTTTTCCCTTCTTTATTTTTGTGTGGAGGGATTGATTAATTTCAAGCATGAGGGTAATGTATTAATTCCTTTCCACAAGCCAATCTGCACCTCCTTTATCTTTTTGTTTTAAAAAGAAAAAATCCATATTGTGCCTTGTTGGTTTAAGAGATGAAAATCTGTTGGTTGCAAGGTGAGCTCATTTTTTTAGGGGACTGAACAAACCAATGATTTCTGTTTTTTCACTGGTGTGGCATGAAGATTATCTCCCCACCCTCTCTTTATACATTTTCACACAACTGATTTTTTTTTTTTTTAATACCAAGTAACCAAGAATCATGTTTTTTTTTTATACATACATACATATATATATATATATATATATATATATTCATTCATCCACTTGTAGTCATAAATTTAAAAGAACCAAACATTACTCATCTGGTTTGTCTGTTACAATAAAAATATTTAAATAAAATTTGCAATAAAATTGGTTGGGAAGGTTTTCTTAAATTAATGATTTTAAATCGGGGAAATTAGATTGTAAAAATTTTTGTAGGAGAATAATTATTGCTGAAGAAATTTGTTTATAGATTTTACAAAATTTACAGCTGATATTTTCTGGGGTGCAACTTTGGTTTGATGGTTGTGAAAAGGTTTTTAATAAAAACTAAAGCAGAAAATACACCCTTTTTTTTTTCTTTTTTTTTCTATGCCAACAAATTTTTTGATAAAGATTAAATATATACACAAATGTAGGTGAACAGAAAACTATTTTTTAATTTTATATTTCAGTAATTAATTCGTACCTTTCTAATATGGCTGCTACATCGTGCTTTATATCAATTTTTTAGGTTTTTTTTTTTTTTTTTTTTTTTTAAACAGAATTTTATTTAGCTTTTGTTTTCTCTCCATATTAAGAATATGAAATGTATGTAAATCCAATTATTTATTGTATAAATACTTGAAAGAAATTAAGATTGACTCTTCTAATTAGCTTATTTCAAATATCAATCACTAATCATTTTGGGAGTTAATATAAAACAATGGGAAGAAAATTAGAAGTCAAAATTTTTTAACGTTAATAAAAAAAATAATCTTGATCCATTATAAGAATCAATTATAAGAAAACTAAAGCAAAAACATTGGTTGAATGTTAAATTTTTATCTTGCAGACTTCAAAACAAAATATTTTTGAAGCTGACATGGATCAGTTAATTTTTATTAAATATTTGAATAAAAAGCATATGTTAAATGAATTGCCAAATATTCCTTCCACAATCCTTAAATATATACTTTTACTATTTTTAATCTATTTTAACTATGAATTCCTTTTTAGTAGTTTTATAGCAATTTCTATTTTCCCTAAACATTTCACCTTATTTTCAACGTTTATTGTAGACTTAATTTTCTTATTGTTCTTGTGGGTTGTCATAAAGTTTGCTTCCCAGATGTTTTGTAAGCATTGTTTTAATTGTTTAATGTGATATCTGAGGCTGGATATATTATTTCTGTTTCTTTGTTAAATCCAAATTACAAAAGCAAATGTATTGGCTATGATTAACATTGGAGACAAATAGTTTATCAAAGCAAATTTAAACTCATGAAAAAAAAATTGTTTACTTTATACTAAATTTTAAAAAATCAACCAAAAAGAATATTAAACACTTATGAACATTTATATCCCCGTCCCACTTGAAGCATAAATTTTATTACAATAAAGTGGAATTAATTAAAGCATATGGTTCAGAAGAAACCAAGTGTGTTGTGGTTGATCAGTTAAGATAAAGCCAGATATCAAAACACATTTGCTAAACAAAACCTGTTTTATTTTAAAGATTTGACAGTTTCTGAAAAATACCTTCCTTTTTTCCCCTTTTTTTCATTATTATTATTATTATTATATATATATATATATTTTTGTATTTTTCTACTGTAAAAATGGCTATATTTGCATATAAACAGTCATAACCAGAAAGGAAATGTATCCAGATCAGATAAAATAGTTAAGTAAATTTTCTGAAGGTCAATTCAAGGAAAATTATAAAACTAAATCATTTTTCATTTATGTAACTTTTAGGTTAAAAAAATTGTTTCTACTACTGCAGTAAGTGATCTGTAATACAAACGGCTTATCTAAAGACATTCTTTTAAGATAAAATTCAACCTATTTGCTATCTTACATCCAGGCTTTACCAACTATATTGATCATTACATTTAATGATAAATAAATGACACTCCAATAGTAACAATAAAATTAATAGTCAAAAATAAATAATTAAGAAAGGTTAATTTAGATATAAATTTTGTATATGTGAGCACCTACCATAGAATAAATTAGCAAAGTAGTCAAACTGATTGAGTGTCTCACTATTTAGATGATTTTTTCCTCTTGATTAGACTAAGCTTAAATATTTACATATTGCAGAAGTAATTGTTTGTTATTTATACTTTGAACTGTTAGCTACCTTTTCACATGGGTCACATTTCCTGTTAAACAGTTTTTTAACACTGATAAACACAGCTTTGTACTGTGCCTTTCACATTCAATATTATTCCTCTCTTGATCGCGTTGATGGACAGATATGCTCATCTATAGATTTTTATAATTTTAGCAGTAGATGATTCTGTTAAAAAATAAGTATTTTCCATTTACAAAAAAAAAAGCTTACATTTATTAGTCATCAAAACCTCTGTACCTATTTAACAATTTTTTTTTCTAATTATTGCCAAAGTTTAAATTATTTGACTATTATTAGCATTTGTGTTATCTGGAAGTATTTGTTTATTTGACTGAGCTATTTTGTTTTGTATTCTAAATTTCTAAGTAGAACTGCAATGCCTTCTGATTTAGAAAAGCTGTAATCACAAGATTACAATATTAATATAACTGATCATTAATTTAAAATATTTTCTTTCACTTTTTTTAAATGTAATGTACTGGGAAAAAAAAATCAAGTTTACAAATAATGAAGCTATTTTCTTTGGACTTTAAAAGAAGTTCTGCAGGACTTTGTCAGTAAAAGTAAATCTAAATCTTTTTGCTTATACCAAAAAATGCCTATGAACTGAATAAATTTAGATACAGCTGAATTGAAATTACTTTAATCAGTACCTTGTTTATACTGTTAAAAAAAACTCTTATGGCTTATAAATAAAATTAATCTTTCTAGTAAGTCAATCTTTACTTAAATATGAATTAGTCCAAAAGGTCCTTATTGTATGTTAGCAAAATAACTAATCTGAAATGTTTCTAATCAAAATTTCTCTAAATTGTCTACTGAAGATGATATATGGATTCAATGATGTACTTAATTTCCTGTGCTTGATATTATCAATATCAGGCATGGATAAGCACTTACGGTTTCATGTGCATTTTTACCAAGGACTGCTTACTGAGTATGTGAGCAGGGTGCCTTTTTTTCTCTGCACAGTGCATGTTATTTTATTTTTTTATTTGCATTCTCATGCAAATCTTTAGAATTAAAATAATTTCCAATATATCTGATTTGGTAAATGTCCATCCCCCATCACATTCATTCAGCTGCGTATTAAATAATAAAATGATTTTTTTTTAATATTGGCTGTCATTTAATTAACATCACTATCAAATCACTGATTGCAAAATTAAATTAAGTTTCAGTCTTAAATTTCTTAACAGTGCAAAATTTGATACTAAATAAAATGTACTGTAATTAGAGCACTCTTCTTACTATGGGAGATCACTTCTACCAACATTAGTATTATCTTGCAGATACTAGTTTTAGTATGATTTGGATGCTTGTTTTTAATGATGCTTACACTTTAAATAGGTGGCAGAGTGGTTAAAACAGTAGCGTTCTGACCATGTGACCTGCGTTCAAATTGCACCATGGTTGATTTGTCAAGGAAGTGATTTAATAATATTGGCCTGAGGAAATTATTGTAGTGTGCAACATCATAGAAAAGTGTCTGAAAACCATACAAATTGGCTCAAGCTTTGTAAATGAAATTAAGTGAACAGAACTGTTTGAAACCCATTGATTGTGGTTGATGGTTTGAGTTTACGGGCCTTGTTCAAATACTGATTACACCAAATTATGGGCTCTCTCTCTCTCCTAGAAACGGGTCTGATCAGCATAGTTGCAGCATACAGGTTGGTTCTGTGGGTGTTGAAGAAACAAATGTGCCTGATTAGCAATAGGGATTAGTGAGTTGTCCTGCTAGATTCCATCGTCTCCTGTGACTCACAGATGCTTACTATGATGCTCAAAACAGCTAGATAGGCTTTAGATTGTCATTTCTGATATGGTTCCAAATTAATGTCCCTGTAGTTGATTATTTAGAACTTATTTATATATTTAAAATAATGCTTTGTTTGATATAAGTTTCAAGTAGTGAAAACAGTTGGTAATACCATATAATTGTTATCTTTTAAAGTATTGATTCTATAAACTCACAAGTATCCTGGTTGCCTGGTGTGTTGGACATAGTGTGATACAAGGCTCCAAAAATAGAGTACTAAATGAGGATTGTATAATTAGCATTGGCTTTGCAAAACTGTTCTACAAACCATCACTGTGTCATGGAATGTAGAATTTCATCGAAAAATCACATCTGATACCACTCGTAATGTGGATACTGCACATGTTCATTTTTATAGGAGTTTTTGAGACAAATTATTATCATTATTAAATATTTTATATTATCAAATAAAATTGGGTAAATCCCTGAATTTTTTTTTCTCCTCTTTATTATAACATTTTTCCACTATATTCTGGGGCCTTAGAAAAGCCAATTTCCAAGAGTTCAATTCAAACATTTGATTCCATCCCTGAGTTATATTCAGTTGAATCCAAGATGCCATATTCCAACGATATGCTTTGATTACTCTTTGTCTTGCTGTTTTTCCCCTCTCCCCCTCTCTATGAAAAACTTTTTATACTTTTTTTTTTCTTCTCAAAAGCATAATTAAGGAGTTTAGATTTTCTTTTTCAACCTTAACTTTATGCTAAATTACAGCTTTAACTATAAATCAAAACAGTTTCTGACAGATGGTCAAGCATTTGAAATGCATGTTTCTGTATCAATCAACGATTATTTCCAATCTTATGATGGGAGACAACTCTGTAGTACTGATTTTATTTTTTTGTCAAACATTCATTTTGAAACTGTTTGCAATTAATGTACAGACCACTATGCTCTGCATGTTTATTTCACAGACAGAAAGCAAACTGCTCAAGCTTTTTTTTTTTTTGTATTCTGAATTTATATTTGTATCTATCATATAGATGCAAATAGTAAAATGGGTCTACATTTTTTAAGATACCTTTAATGGAACATGCATAAAAAACTTGGTTTGCAGCTTTTACTGATTGACTTCTCTTTTGAAAACTACCAAATTATTTTTGTATTCAACTGAGTAAAAAAAAAAAAAAAAAAAAAATAGCAAAGAATTTTTTACAAAATAAATTGAAGATTTAGTTTGTCTTCTTGCTTGAAGAAAGTTTGAAACAAATGTAACATTTTGTGCTGTTGTGGAAGTATGACTAATGAAAGAAAGCCTCGTTTTAGATCAAGCCTTGTTTTTCTTTTTTTGTTCTTGGATGTTTTATTTATGTATCTATAATTAGCTTTACTTTTTGGTAATGTTACATAAAAAAAAAGATTCTTTTTAATATATCCCTCCAGATCATTGCATGTACTATGAAAAGATACTTTTGTACAGTGGTTCCTTCCTTCTCTGTAGTTTCACTTTCTGAAGTTTCAGTAAGCAACAGTCAATCAAACACACAAACAATTCAGGAACTGTACTAAATAATGATCTCAAAGTTCAAGAGTTGTATTTGATGGCAATTCAGGTACGCCCAAGAGAAAAGGTGAAAGTTCTTGACGTGATAAGAAAAGGTGGTCAAGAGAAGGGGAAAAAATGTCAGCTCCGTTTGCTAACATTCATTATACAAACGCCTTTTATCCATTTAAATTTTTATTACAGTATAGCATTATAATGGTTTTACTTTATCATTGTTGTGCCTAATAGGCACCCTATTTTCTCCCATTTAAAACACACCCACAAATTTGGTAAAGAATATTGAAGAGAAGCCTTATATTTTTCATCCCTGAAGTGCCATATCTGTATTACACTGAAGTGTTAGTCTCAAGTCTTTATACACAGGTGATAGTATAGGATTTGTCACTATTATATAGTTTCAGGCATCAATTGAGGATGTTGGTATATATTTCCAGTGAATGAAATGGAACTACTGTATCATTTAACAATCCAATAATTAAGTTACCTATTCATTTTCTTTAGACAATGAGGTGTCAAAAATAATGCACATAAACAAGGAAGTCTTAATATTCTGTGTCCAAAGATGATACTCAAAATGCACAAAAATCAGTAAATATTACTCAGTTTTGAGATGAGTTGTTTAGACAAGGACTCTGTTCTCTTTTCATGTCATTGCTTCATATGGTAAGAGCAAGTGAATTTCTGGTTCTGCATATCAGATTCCTACAGATTCTGGAATTACCATTACCTTCTCTGATTCACAACTAGCTGTGACAGAAACTCCTGCTTCTACTTTATACACACACACACAATGGAAAGTCAACTAGTGTCAAAGTACAACCACTTCCAATGATTTTACTGTTGCTGCTGATGTATCTGGTGATTCATAAATCCTAGAAAATGACCTACATTTTAAGCCACAGGTTTTACAAGCAATCTTACATCTCACTGCATTGGTATCATGGTGCCGTGGCTTGTAATGCTAGGTAAGTTCACTAATTGATTTGCACACTTTGTTGCATTGATTGCAAGTGTAACAATGCTGGACATCATAGTAATAGATTGTATTGCTGTGGCACACATTCTTCACAGGAAAAGGTACTGAAAAGACTCACCTGTGAATAATGTGACCACATACAGGTAAGTTTTGCATTCTCCATATAGTAAGTGACCTGTTTTAGTGCATTCTTTCTCAAATTTGTTTAAACCAGTCCTCATCAGTGTCTTCCAAGTAGACCTTTCAGATGCAAAATCTTCCCAATTGATGGTGTCTGTATTGACATTAAGTGTCTCCTTAAGGCAGTGTTTGTGTGGCCTGCACTACAGACCTTTGCTTTCCACCAGTTCCCTGTACTGTGCTTGTTTTGGACGTCAGCTATCCTCTAAGAGTATTAAGTAACCAGCCCATCTCAGTCTCCATATCGTAACCATGGACTGGATGTTCAAAGATGGTTGAAGCACAATTGTATTGGACATACTTTATTTTCACAATATTTTCATTATCTGATGCAAGCCGTTTTGATAGAAGCATTCCAGATTATTTATTATATATATATAAGTGGAAAACTTATAAGTGATTAAATGATGCATTTGGATATAGACAATAAATTAAGTTACCTTATCTGATTTGACAGCCAGAAATTATCCCAATACATTTTCCTTACAGTTTTGTCTTTCATTATGACCTGAAGAAGGCAAACCCAACTGACATCAGCAAATAAGCTTTCCACTTTCCTTTCTGGTACTATTATACATATTGCATGTGCACACTTCAGTCCTGTCATAATTTTTGTGGCTCTTCTTTTACTTTTAGGTTTTTGGTGAATTCTTGAAAGTAAGTGGATGTTTTCTCTTTATATTATTCGCCAATTAATATTTTTTTTGGGGGGGGGGGTCCAATGTTGTATGTGTGGTTGGTGTAATGGATGACAGCTGTGAATGAGAAAAATCAGAGAGCTGAGTTTGAATTGCAGTCTGATATGTTACATTCACTTACACTCAAATACCCTTGGGAAAGGTATGAATCCATCTCCTCACCCCAGCTATGAGTTTAATAGTAGAAATTGTATCAAGAAAAAAAAATCATTATTAATGCAATATTCACTTGCAAAAAAGAATTAATCTTTTGATCCAAAATGTTTGTTTTAGAAAAATTAGACACAAATGGTTGATAAGCTGTAAAAAAAAAAAAAAAATTTCTAAATGGTATTATTTTAAAAGAGCCCCCTTCCCCCCCCAACACACATCTCTCTCAGCTTTTCCATCCTCTTTCCTATTTATGAATACAGGATATGTGGATGGTGTATTTAATGTATTCTCATTTCTTAATTTTTATTTATTTCTTTTCTTACTAATAACTTTCTATAGTTGAGTGATATGTTAAGATTATTACTATTTGGAAGTTTAAATTGTACACAAGCCATGTGTCTAAAGTAGTCTGTTTTGAAACTGCCATAGAGTTTAAGCCCTTAACACAAGACTATGTACAATTTTGGAGGGAATGTTTTCATCTGTTTCTTCTCACTATCTACATTATCTTTTCCAAACTTAGATACACAAACAGCTGTATTATCAACAGCACCTAATGTTTATTTCAAGGTTGGTAATCTCATCTTCATTTAATAGTAGTTCATCCCACTTCCAGTAGGTTTTCCTTCTAGACTGGTTACTGCATCAAGGCAATCCAGTCTTTCTGCTATTTGGCCCATAGTTGGCAAAAGATGTGTTCATGCCTTTTCCAAGGGCATTAGCACAAAGTGAACAACAGTATCTAGTATAATTCACTTTCTGCTCCAATATCCATTACACTATGCATTTTAAAGACTGAAATAAAGTCATGGTGATTCTATTTGTCAATGCAAGTTCAGACAACTTCAATATGTGTCGTGTATCAAAATGGCTATAAGGTTAATATTTCAGACAAGCAAATGGAGTTAGATTTCTGGTTGGGTAGCAATTTTGTGGATTAACCTATAACTTTTGAGTTAATATATTTAACTAAACTTTGCCTAGTATGGTACAAGATAGTGTATTATAAAGTTAACATTATACTGGCAATGTTTAACCTTCATGCTTGCAAAAAAAAACAGTGTATCAAAATGACAGTTATTCTCCTGACACTACTATTACTGTATACTCTTTTGGCTCCCTCACAAATGTTTATTTACAAGATTATGAAAATATGTGAAGCAAGTACAATGCAATATTTATTATTTACCTCTATAAAGAAATGAATTTAAAAAGAAATATTACAAAATTATCAAAATATGTAAACCAACTAGAATGCAATATTTATCATTTTATAAATAACTGGGAACAAGTTTTTTTTTTTTTTTTTTTTTTTTAAATTCAATCTAATAAATAGTGTTTAATATCTTTGTCAGTTCTCAAGAATAAAGAAAAATGTATAAATCCACTTTTATATATTTAGCTTTTTATTAAAATTTTAATCATTGCTTTTTCAAACAATAAACATTACCGAGGGAGTTAAAAGTGTATATGGTAATAGCGGTGTCAAGGGAATAACTGTCCTTTTGACACAGCAGGGTTTTTTTTTGTTTGTTTTTTTGTGGGCACATAGGTTAAATACTGCCATTATACCAAACTCTGATGAAGAAGTTGGTCTGCAGAGAAAATTCACATTAAAAAAAAACCCCATTCCTTTTAGACTCCAGTGCTTAAGCACTAACACTAGGCACCAGTAGAGTAAATATTCAACTCTCTTAACAAGAAGGCAGGTCTTTCAGTTGACAATATTATAATGGCAGAGAAACAACCTTCAAATGATAGGCAATAAAGATTTTATTATGAAATAATAGAGCTACATTATCCAAATGAACATTAATGGTCCAGATCACATCATTTATATTCCTTCAGGAAATGATGTATTGCTTTATTCATTTTCTTTTCATATGTTCTTAATAAAAATAGATGAAAGGATATGTCAAATTATTATTTTATTTTTTCTCTTAAGGA
>OZ038484.1:114110368-114145368 GCA_964036315.1 Acanthosepion esculentum
GGGGAATTTGTTACAAGTATCACCTACCAAGTGAACACATTATTTCACATGGTGTTTGTTTTTCATCTTGTTACCTTGTGAACAGGCAGTTTTTGTGTACATCAAATGAAATTGAGAATCAAATTGCAATGTGGGGCAGTGGTCAGTTGACAGAAACCATAGGCAAGCATTGTTGAATATTTATAACTTGTTGCGACATTCCAAATAGCTACCTATTTTCTGATCAGATCTTGTACATCTTAATCAAATACATTTAAGTTATAATAAAAATATTTATTGGTCACTTTCAGAAGAAATGCCTTAAAAAAAAAAAAAAAAAAAAAAGAAACCAACCCTTATTCATCTTTTTAATCAATCTGGACAGTGAGATATCACAAATAATTTAAATTTAGTTCTGTGGTGTCACTGCAAAACAAGAAAATATTCAACAAAGTAGGATGTTTTTATAAAGATGAGATTTTATCTTCATTGCTTTTAACTGCTGTACTTTGCATTTAAAGGTGGTTGGCAGTTATATACCTTGCTTTCCTCATCACATTTTCCCTGACTAGCCTAGAGATTGAACTTCTCAATTCTTGGAACTAAGAACTATTTATTCAATATTACCATTATCCAGTGGGCCAAATTTTTTAGGACACTAAAAGAAATAGAATTTTGAACACATAAACCATTATTTCTATATGTATAAAAAAAATTTTTTTTTTTTTTAAATAAATATGAAACTGGTTTTTAGATATCACAATATCCTGTTATATGACCGTTTCACTCACCAATTCTGTAACATTTTTCAAGATGTTCTGCTTTATTTTTTCTAATTTCAATGCCTCAGAAAGAAAAAATTTACAAAAAACCCAAGGAAGAGGGAGGCACCCCCCTTTTTTGTTTTATTGAAAAGTTTAAATTTTATTAGACTTTGAAAATATTGGTTTCCGATAAAAAAAAATATTAAGCAATGTCATTTTCTTGAAATTCTTGTATATTGCCAATGATATGGAGGTAAATCCTTCAACACTAAATTTTTTTACTGCAATGAGATTTAAAAAAAAAAAAAAAAAAAAAAAAATACTGAAGCCAATTTTTTAAAAAAAATCACACAACAAACTCAATTTAAGTAACCAGTTTTTATTTATATTTTTCTACGAAAAAAAAAAAAAAAAAAAACACTGTTGAAACCCCAGCATAAATGGAAATGTTATGAGATTTCAAAGGCATTCAGAATCAGATTATCATTTCTCTACAGGAATGTCATCCCATATTACTAATAAAAAATCAAAATATTATGGTTATGAGTAGAAGATTCAATCATCATAATAGCAATAACCATCTAAATTCTAAACAGCATTTTGTTTACTGCTTTTTTTTTTTTTAAATCTTTGAAATAAAGTTTTGTGATCATGCAATATTGATATCTAAGTGAATATCTAGCTGCCCCAGTTCCAAAACAGTTTTATTTGTAATATTTCTTTCCAAATCACTAGCCTACAAAGTGAAGAACCAATTTAACAGGAATTCTTAGTGAGAATTAACCAAGCAAAAAACTAAGGGAGGCAACTTGTAATTGTACAACTCTTACTTGGCTATTTATCACTTGATGGAAAAGTCTTTTATAGATTGTTTTGATGTTATCATACTTTTAACTTAAAAATGTGGATAATTTGTTGGGTTTTTTTCCCCCCTCAGTTGAGAAGGCATATTTCCCCAAAATGAATTTTACTTAGAGCTCGTATTTCTGTAATTTTAAACCTCACTTTGTTCTATTTTCAATTGACTACTGTAGAATATGACAATTCTATTTCGTATTTTGAAAGTGAAGGTTAAACTTGGTGATGAATGAGACCGTAATTACATAACAATAAGGATGGTGATCCAAATAAATTCAGCAAATAACCAATGTATTGCAATCAAGAAGAAATTTATGTAAATTGGAAAATCATGAAATACAGACAATGAAATTATGCCTGATATATATAAATGTTTTTCATCTCCAATGCTAATGGTCCAACATTCTGAAAGAACTTTCAGAAACTGGAAGAGGAAATGATTTTGTATGAAATTTAAATTACTTGCAACATAAAAAAATTACTAGCTGGTCAGAGCAAAACTTAATGAATCGATCTTCATTGTTTAAAATTAAAACAAGAAACAAAGCTACATATTTTTCTTTCTGACATTAATTTCCTTTCTACAAGGATAATTTAAAGATATTACTTTATCTTTTTTTATTTTGAATAAAATTACATGGCTATGTGAATGGGGAGGTGAATAATTAAAGCTGTATTTTGATAATTCAGTTATGAAATTGGAAAAGACCAAAACTCAACAGGATTGAATATAATCTAGGTTAAACATATACAAAGAAAATTGCCTTAAATGTTCATATTATTTCAAAAGTTTTTAGGAGTCATGAGGAAGATATGCTAAATTTCTCCACAATATATATCAGTTACTCTTCAAAAATGTAAAACTTGGTTTGCTGTACCCAACAAAGAAATGTCAATCTAGCCCTATATTAAGCTGAACCTCAATATCATTCTTTTAACAAGTGCTCTGCTACTGTAATCCTGTACCACTCTCAACCAAGATGACAATGACCAAATATAAGTTATAAAAATTCATCCAAAACGGTCAGAAAGTAACATTGATTAAATCTTATCTGATGAGTTTGAACAATTAAGATGATTTTTTAGTTGTCATTTTCTTCAATGTTGAATGAAAGTTATCGAAGATTCAAGAGAGAAATCTATTGCATAAAAGTCAATTTTCACCACCAGTTTTGGATTCAGGTTAAAATTTCAATGAATCATAAACAGAGAAGTCTTAGCTAGGAATTTTCTGCTGCAGTATTGGATGTTTTCAGGCCTCCTGCTTAATTCTGTTGATCATACAGAGATTGAAGATGAAAATAATTTTAATACTACAATTAAGAAAGAAAGAAAATATTCATAGTATCATTAGACCAAAGAAATTATTTCTGTCAAAAGAAAAAGCCCTTTTCCAAACAAACTGGACTTTGGTATATGAAAAGAAAAAAAAAAAAGTTAATATTTGTGACTCATTATTTCAACAAATGACAAAGTAGATACTGAAGGATTGTGAATTAATTTCTCATTTATTCAAAGCACCAATTTAAATAATCAAAGGGCTTCACTTTTCTAACTGAAAATAATCACTACCCACAGTCATCACCTAAATTCTAGTTATAAAAGTTGTGTATCACATTTTATTTGTAAAAGGAAATATCTTATCCAAACTTGCAATGTTCCTTTTCCTCATAATATAGTTCATTCTCATTTAATCAGCATCAACACTAATCTTTTTTTTTTAAATTATTCATTCCATTGTTGGTAATAAGAAATAGGTTTGACTTGATTAAAATGAAATTACTTTGTCAAAGCTACAGGTAAGATTAGTAGCTAATTGAATTTTGGTTTGGCAACAGGTACCCAATCTTTCAATTGAAATAAAAAATTGCATAACTGCTAGTTTATTTTTTAACTGTAACCAACATAATAGTGTAGAAAAATCTCAGGTCTGTTTTATTAAGCTTTACAAATGCATTTTGTTTAATATCCTTCCATAAAACTTGACAGCATGGAGTCTCTGGTAATCACAGATATAAAAACACTAACAAGAGCAGGTGGTCATACCATGTCTGATATGAAAATAAATTTAGCAGTAAAAAGACAATTTTGGTGACATGACCAGCAGAAACTGCACAGAAAATTAGAAAATCTTATAAATTTCCAAATTATTTTCTACTATTGGATTAAAAACTGCCATACTGGGGATGGGGGGGGGATTTGCTTACTACAAATATGATTAAAGTGCTGCTAAGATTTTAAATTATTTACGATAAAGTGATTTGAAAATTACATTTACAAATCAACACTGTTTCATTTTCTTTACTTCTCAAAATTAATTCACTTTTGCAATAACTTAAACAAAATAACTGGAATCAAAGTTAATGCTTTTCATGAAACTTTCATTAAGGTGAGATATATATAGAGATATATATATTTGTATATTTATGGATATAGGTAGATATGTAAGTATTTGAGAATACAAATAAACATTGAAATATAAGAGGATATTTGGTATAATGTTTGAATTAAAACTATGGTTATTTTTATCAAATCAGAAGCTAATCTACTTGATTTATAGACTCAGTATTAGAGTGGATATCTGGTTCAAACAGCAGAAAAGGGATGCTATTTAGAATAAAGAATGATGGTTTGAATCAGCAGGAGCCTAAATAGGTGTGTTTGTGTCCATGTATATATATATAAATTTCATCAGACAATACTTAGTAATTTTTAATCTATCCTCAGAGATATGTATTTATTTGAAGAAAAAAAAGTGCATCATTATTGTTACAGCACCATACATGGTAAAAATCTTTTCTTTATCTTTGAATATTATAACAAATAACCTGAGAGCATTCAAGTCAGGGCTCTCAAACACACAGCCCAAAGGGAACCATTTTCATGACCAATATTTTCCTCAAATTTTAATAAGTTTGTCCTTTGACCAATTGCATAATTTTTCAGTAGCAATATTGAACTTGACCTACCGACCAAGTGCAAACAGAGAGTAAATTTTAAGGTCATCAAGATCTATTCTAGTTCCTCTCCAATGAAGAGAAGAAAACTCAATGTTTTAGAGAAGATTGACAAATAAAGCGAAATTTCAAGAAAGACCTGTTTTTGTTCAACTACATAATTAAAACAAAAATGTCAAAGAAAAAGCAAATTGTTGAGGAGAAACAAATTTTTCAAAAATGTTGGAATATTTGTCTTTTGTAACAGAAGTAAATAGGAGTTGCCAACTGTTCCACAAAATGCAAGATTGTCCTGCATTTTGATAAGTGATGATTCTTTTTAAAAATTATGCATAAATTTTGCTCATTTAAAGTTGACTTTAATAAATGTGAAAGACTGGAATACATGCAAAATTTTGCTGGCCTGTAAGTGTACACACCCCTTTTCATATTTCCTATCACTCAAAATTATCAAACAGACTTCAATAGGTATGTGAATCCCTTGTTGGGAACTCATCCACATGCTTTGCAGCCTCTGGCACTTCTCCCACAGCATGTAATGGCCCCTTTAGTGTCCTTGAGTTTGAGAAACCTGATTTAAATTTTCATAACTGAAGTTGGTTACTGTATTTGACTTTTCATTATTTTGGATTCTCATGATGTTACTTGTTGAAGAAAGGTTTTGAATTAGCAACAACTCCAAAAGTGGTTTCTGTACTATCAACTCTTAAACAAAGCCTTGAAACCAATGAGGAGACAATAGGTTTACCAAATCTAATTTTCTAGAAATTAATCCTCACAAATCCTTTTATAAATTCTGGGATTATTCCTGCCACAACCTTGGCTAGATTTTGCTACATGACTAAACATTTGGTTGATTATGTCATGCATAAAAAAAAAAAAAAAAAAAAAAATATATATATATATATATACAGTTTAATACAAAAGCATTTCTTAAATCATTGTTCCCTTTACTACCATTTTTAATTTTTTTTTATAAATACAAGAATAAAATATAACAAGCACCCCCCTCCAAAAAAACAAAACCAGATAGGACAGATTGAAATTGATTAAAGCAATTTTAAACACAAACATTTTTCTTCCTTTTAACATGAACAGAAAAAATAAAATAAAATAAAAACAAAAGCATATAGCACCTTTTTTTTCTTCTAACATTTGTTGGTGCTTTAAAAGAGAAGAACACGAGGCATTACAGTTTCAGCAGTACAAAATATTAGAACATAACCAAAATGGCTGCCAATTACATTTTGTTAGAATGAGACAACCAACTAATTAGAAGTCACTTTCTAAAGATAATGGCTTAAAATAAATTTTTCAGTTCCTTTAAAGATGATTGAAAGGACTAAAACATTGTTTCCTGTAAATCCATTTCCTCAAGTTGAAAATAGTATGTCAGATCTCAGACATGATGAAATAATGGGAAGACAAAATATCTCCATGGATAGGCAACTATTGAAAGTAAAATCATCACCGCACTAGGAAATTCTAGTTTGCTTCAATCTGTTTTCAATCAAATATTTGTCAATCACATTTTGCAAAAGAAATTTTAAAAAAATTCATGTAGTTGCTTTGCTACTTATTAAAGAATTCAATGGTAAAACTCAATTTTTAGGCACAACCTCTACTTTTGAAGAATTGATCCTTGTTACATTTAGTGGAGGCATACAAATAAGAATATCCAATCACAGCCATGTGGTGACCACCCAAGATCAAAGGGTGTCCAGGATCAGCTACAAAACAAAAAACACTTGAAATCTGGACGCAAACAGTTAAAATTTTCACCCGCAAACTTGTTTGGCAGTCAAACACAACAGCCATTTCGAAACAAAAACAAATTCATCATGAGAGGAAAAAAAAAATGGCAGACTGTTAACAGGAATAATCTTGTATTCTGTGTAGGTAGAAAGTAATTATATTGTCAAGTATGGTGGATTGTTGCATGGGCATTAAAAGAGAAAATAGGCATGGAATGTGAAAGACTTGTCCAAGGTCCAACTTGTCGCTTGTATACTTCAACCTGAGCTTTCCAATCTTAGCAATATGGCAGGTTCAAAAACTAACTTCCCTCTAAAGTGAGTAATATTGTTAATTTCAGAGGAAATAACTGAATATTTACAAATGCTACAAGAATTGATGCATCAGGCATCAGGTGTGAAAGACTGGCCCCAAGTGGAGATGCCTGTTACTAACCCCAGATAAGCTCATTATTCCAGAAGTAACAAAAGAGCTTCCATTTACATTACCAACAGTGAATTAAATCCAGATTCATATTCCATTTACTGGCCATGTGTAATTCAAGAAATTAGATAACAAAAGAGTTATTTTAATAGAAAAAAAAAGTAAAACCCTGACTTCTGAGCAGTTTTTCTTAAAACAATAAAACCTAGATTTGAAATATTAAACAAGTTCCTGCCATATAATTTATATAAAAAGTAACATAAAATTGGCATTGAATAATAACAGTGACAACAAAAAAATACATGAAGCCTCCAATAGCATGAAAAAAATTCTCAAGAAAAGTGTGGGACAAAAAAAAAAATTAAAAAAAATAACAAGCAACAACAATTTAAAAATCTACAAAGCAAGAGGCATTCATTTTGTTCCCATAATCAACAAATGTAAAAGAATAAAAATTAGAGAAATGGCATGACTTCCCCACCTCCATTTTCTACCTCTTCATTGTTCCCTATCTCATGGCAATAGCAGTAAGACAATAATGTAGGAATTTGGGGGTTTAACATAAATATTCAATAAAATGACAAATAGTACTGGAGGCACAGGTACAAAAATGCCTAGAGTGACAAAAATTTTTTTTTCACTTCCTAATTTTTGGTACAAGAAAGTTTAAAAAGTTAACAAATTGTCATGTATACATAACTAAGTTTTGCATGACTGCAAACCAAACATTGATGAGTTATATCATTCATTTTGAATAATTGTAAGATGACTAGACTGTGTCCTGATATGGAGGAATGGAAACAGATGACAAGATTAAAATCAAAGCTATGTTAACATGTCCAGTAAAGTCTTTACTGCCATTTAAGCTTACTGCACCACACAGTTATGTAACTTATGGACAAACCTCAATACATTTCAGGTTAAATATTTTCCAAATATCTTGTGAACTACTTTTATGGTTTCAATCTTAGCCAATCAAGTCACCAACAAAGCTGGCTAAATAACAAACACTTATCAGGAGTTAATAATAAAAATATTAATTTAAAAGAAAACTTTCTTTTTAGCATTTACATCTCACTCCCTTTTCATTGTATGATTCAGGCAACCTGTTTTTAACTGAATGGCCAATGTTATTTTTTTAAAACTAAAACTATGTTAGCAAGCATTATTTTTTAGGACATTAAACATTTACCATCTTCATGAGACAGCGACAATGTTATTTAAGCAGATGGTTTCAAGTATCACAGTTTTTACAAGTACATAAATGTAAATGACAAAAGATTTAACATGGATATGGTTATTTGGACATGAAAAAAAAAAAAAAGAAAAAAAAGGAATATTTTTAAGTATCAAAGCTCTACTTAAGTCAAATTTGAATCCCTTTGTGCAAAGAAAGGTGACAAAAGATCAACCAACCAAAAGATTGTGTTGTTTATCAGAACAAGTGGGGTAGGGAAAGGCAATGACAAAATGGCAGTGTAAATTTAGGATATTGTATATGAGGTCTGTCCAGAAAGGATCCAGTCATTTAATGAAAAAAAAAAAGAAAGAAATTATAGCCTATCTAGGGCATTAGTACCTTAGTTCCCTTCAAAGTAGTCCTGTTAGGATTTCATACATTTATTTCAGCATCCACCTTACAAATCAGTTTTCAAAGTCATCTTTTGGGATCACCATCAACTGCCTTTTTCTCTTCTTAATCTTGTCTGAAATCTCCCTTTCAATTGCAATTTTAGTTTTGGGGAAGAAAAAAAACTGAGATGGTAGGGTTTGGACAGATGTGGGTGATACAATTTTTTTTGCCAAAAAACTCTGCAAGAGATATGAAAAATCTACTCACTCAGTCATTGTGAATTCAAATCACACAGTACATAAACTCACTCAATACTCTTCACTGATGACTGAGTGAGACCATAAGAGTGTGTCTATTTACAAATCTGCAGTCAATTTCCCTTTCATTGGGTGATTGCATACACCTTGGCTGTATAATTGATTCTCTCAAGATATAGATTCCAGACTGTTCTCAAATGTGTGTGCATACTAACATTATATATATATATATATATATATATATATATATATGAAATGGAGACACAGAATGGCATAATTGCTTCTAGCACAGAATTACTAAATAGAATTTGAATCCCAACTGAGATTGCATGAATCCACTTCTCCCTGCATGATCACCAGATTATGGCAAAATATTTTATCACTGGCATGCCACAATGGTTGATAGAACAGAGTATGTGATTACTTGGGCAACCCACACTCCCACAATTGTCCAGCCTGCCCAAGCAGTAGCAACAAATAGCTGTTCCACCCCCCCACACCCACCATAGTTAAGAGAAGGGCCATAAATATGAAATGTATATACAAATTCCACCTATTAATTATGATATTTAATTGTTATTTATACACAAGCAACCTATTTCATTAAGGTATGAGCCTCTGTATCAGTTCTTGACAAACAATTTGAAAGAAAAAAATGTGATAAAGTTTTGTGAGTGAAATTGTTATTTTTTTTTTTAAGTTTACTTGAAACTTAACCTCACAATGTTTTAACCTGCCTCTAACTGAAAAAAAAAATAATTAAAATCAGAGATGGATCATTTTGAGATTTTTAAAGAAAATGGCTGCACAGAGATACATTCTCTAGCAAAGCCTTTCTTTACAGGTATCAATGCCCTCACCAACATCAGACAAGGAAGTGATTAAGATCATTAAAATGTAGTAACATTGTTACTTGAAGTAATATTTTGATGATAGAGCATTAATCTGTATGGCACAAAGTTGATGCTTCAATCATTAGCACCAAGAGTAAGAAAAGCTTTGTCCAGAAGAAAAAAAAAAGTAAAGACTAATTGAAGTCAGTACATCTTTAACAGTAGGCTATGGTAAAGAACAGTCAAAAGTAATCTGTAGAGAAACATGCTAGAAAAGTGTGATGGAAATTGATAGGTTGGAAGTTGACATAATTTGATAAATCAAAAGTGCCCAAACCATTCACTCAAAGAATTTGTTCATTTGAGTGCTTATAAAATCAAAAATATCAGTCACAACTAAAAGAGGAAAAAATAGTAACTGTGCAAGACTAACCTGAAATTAGTGTGTGTGTATATGTGTGTATATTAGTAGAGTTGTGCCAGATTAAATTAGATATCTACAAATGCCATTGTTAGACCCATATATTAATGATATGAAAATAAAATGTGATAGACATCTGGTTTTTGAAGTTTGTAGAAAATGGAAAGCCTTTAAATTAATTTTCTAGAGAAAAGGTAAAAATGAAAAAAACTTAAACTACTACTTTTTACTCAAATCAGACACAAATTGACTTTTTTGAGAATTAATCACCAGAATACATACATGAATTTTACTTTTGTTTTCAAAATAGATGAAATAGGATGAAGTAAAATCAAGTTGCCAATTTTCCTTTCACACAAGACTGCTATTTATACAATCCTCTTCTTAATGCTGCAGCACACATAACACTTGGTTCTTGCCCTCAAACAGTTCACTACATGTAAAAAAGAAAGAAAAAAGATTTCTCTTAATTTAAAAACAATCAATATTAAAAAGCTTTAAATAACAGTAGCTCACATCATGCTTCCTATTCCATCTGTCTACTTTCCTTGCCCAAGAGGCTTGAATTATTAACAGGCTTTGGGAGCAGGGGGAGGATAATTTAACTGGTTTCCAATTTTATTTTTTGTTTCTTTTGGATAACTTGTTACTTTTAAATGTATTGCTTTAAAGTCTCATATATATATATATATATATATATATATATATATATATATATATACACACACACATACATACATACATACATACATACATACACATACATACATACATAAAGATACCCCAATCCAGTAGGAATTTCTCTCATTGATTTTTTTTTTTTTTTTTTTTTTTTCAGTATCTTACTTGAAAGAAAATAGAAATGGAAAAAACTGACAAAGAAAATATCACAGCAGATTAAAGACATCATTTGGACACTCTCCTGCCTCTGTGGTTATTAGGCTTGAAATGAACCTTTAAGTGATGCTTTAGTCCATTCTTGTCTGGGTAACCTTTGCCACAAGTTTCACAGACATATGGCCGCTCACCCTTGTGGCAACGCACATGCCTTGTGAGATTGCTACTATCTGTGAAGGTCTTGCCACAGATTTCACATTGGAAGGGACGGACCCCATTGTGTATACGGAGATGCCGAGCAAGCACACTACTCCATGAGAACTTCTTTCCACAGAGTTCACAAGAGAATGGTCGCTCTCCACTATGCATTCGTTCGTGACGCACTAAATCACTGCTCCAAGAATATCGTTTGCCACAATAGCGGCATTTGAATGATCGGTCATCATTATGGATACGCAAGTGCTTTTTAAGGATGCTATGATTGTGGAAGACCTTATCACAAATTTCACATTTAAATGTCTGTGGGCTGCAATGTGTCTTCAAGTGTTTGGCCATATTACCCTTGTTGGTGAACTTGCGACCACACTGGCCACAATAGTAAGGCTCAGGAGAGAAGTGGAGAGCTACATGAGCACTGAGGTTCTCCTCTTTGCTGAACGTCTTGCCACATCGCTCACATCGAAATGGACGCTCCTCACTGTGGGTGGTTCGGTGGAGATCTAACTCATCAGTGCTGTCAAATGTCATAGCGCAGCTCTCACACTGGTAAGTGCGACGTCCCGTATGAACTGTTTCATGCTCAGTCAGGTCACTAGTTTGCAGGAAGCCCCGGCCACAGTAGCCACATTTGTACGGGCGAATACCAGTGTGCACTCTGACATGGCGCTGTAAGTTTCCATTCTCCAAAAACGCCTTGTCACAGTACTCACACTTGAATGGCTTCGTCCCTAAATGAATCAATGTATGCCTCTTCAGATTGCCTTTCTGAGAGAATGTCTTTTCACAGAGATCACACTGGTAAGGTTTTTGGCCAGTATGTACACGAGAATGTCTGGCAAGGTGGCGTGATTGAGCAAACAGTTTGCCACAGACTTCACATTTGTAAGAACGTTCCTCAGATATAGAGTGCATCTTTAAATGTTTTCCCAGGTCACAACTGTGCAGAAAAGATGCAGAGCAGAAGTCACATTTGTAGGCACCACCAAAACTTTCAGAGCCAGAGATGTTAAGTGTCACTGTTTCTTCCTCCTCCTCCTCCTCCTCCTCCTCCTCTTCATTCAAATTTTCATCCTCATTTTCTACAATCACTTCCTTCTTTTTTTCACATTTTATTTTTATGATGGGATTAGACACTTTTCTTTTTCTTTTGTTCATTTTACTTTTCACACCATTCCCTCCAGGCAAAGTATCAGCAACTGATACTGGGACTTGTGGCTTGGACAATTTAGCCACTTTCCTCTCTGTCTTAATGTTTTTATTAAGAGAAAAGTCAATTGCTTCAGTCACTATTTCATCTTTGGTTAAGTTAATGCCACTGGAGTCAAAGCACCGGACAGAATTCTCATTCTTCCCAGGTATATATTCCTGTTTTACAATGACATCGACTTCTTGCTTAATTTTCCCATCATGCTGCTGGAATGACCAGTCATTGTCTTCCGATTGGTCAGTTTGGTCTTTGTCCAATGTGGCAAATTTCTTTTGAGCAATCTTGTTAACAATACTATCAATGTTCTTCTTTTTAACAATGTATTTCTGTTCACATTTACGGCCCATCATTTTGTACATTTTGTAAGTGAAAGAAGAAGAAAAAATAAATAAAAAAAAAAAAAACAAATAGCAAAAGAAATATTAAGAACGTTATAAAAAAAAAAAAAAAAAAAAAAAATTAAAATAAAATTAATTACTTGTCTGGAATGTAATTAACTTAAAACACCCGACCCCTAGTAATTAATGATGGGCTCAGGTGAGAATTGTTATTATAAATGATGCATATAAGTCAGCTGAGAGGCTATGTTTACAGAAACTGGCCACATATTTGGTAATAAGTCCAAATCTGTTTTGGTCAGCATGATGATGTCAGCGTTTCAGAGAGAATGACCTGGAAGCAAAATATAAACAGACATTAGAAAAGTGAAAAGAGAATAAACTTTGCAAATCAATCTCCATTTTTAACAACACAAAAATCATCACAATTTCTCAAGGACAAATTAAGGGAAGGCAATATTATTAGAATTATAACAAATATTTCCACGCTATGTTAAATCTGATTATGCAAGTAAATGTTTACAAAAGAAAATCCATATATATAATTGATAAAACTGTATGGTACCAAGATGGAGAAGGAAGAAGAAAAAAAAAAACAACACTTGCCCACTTGATGCTAGCATTTTTTTTTTTTTTTTAAATCATTTCACCCAAGCAAAGCAATAATGCTACAAGGGGTTACTGGGAGTGAAACAGAATGAAAAGACTAGTGAGAAGAAAGGACAATAAAAGAACAGGATTCAAGATGGTAATTGATGTTGCATTTAAATTTTTGAAGGTGGCAGGGAAACAAGAAACCAGAAGTTCCACAAGCAGTGAAAAGTAACTATTAGAATAGAACTTATAGTTTCATTTTCATATGCAGCAAGGCTAACCCATGCAAATCAACCATGTTACTCATGTCTGTGTTCTCATGTCCACCAATATGGCACCCAGCAAAAACAACCAATTCTTTTTTCCAATACACTCCCCACTGGTAGTCTCTTGCTCACAGTAGCAGCAGTCATAGTGTCTATTTTTGCCAAGTGCTTCATCTCCAGTTGAGTTAACCATTTCCAGTATTTTAGCTCACTAATTCTTATTGCAATCTCCTAGTCTCTCTTAAACAACCTCATATAATGCACTGTTATCTTCACCTGTTGATATATTTGACCCTAAGAAAAGACAGAGATCTTTTATATAGTGTGACACTGCATTAACCAGGAGTGAATGTTAGCTGACAATCCTGGTCACTCCTCTCGTCCCAAACTTGATCATGCACCAGTTTTGTGGGGGTTCATTAGACAAGGTCCCTCAATTTGTAGGTCATATTCTGTCTTCAGTTCAAGTGCTGGGCTATCAATCCCCTTCAGCCAACTTTGTATGAGCGGATGCTGTTTGCAGAGATGATTGGGTATAAGGTTTTGCCTTTTGGGGTAATGTGACAATATGTGGGTTCCTAAATGAAGCACTGCATTTTGTCTACAAGGCTTTTATAAAATCATTCAGCTATTTCATTTCCTGTAAAAAAGTGTGCCCATCAGAAATACAGGTAACTCTGCACAAAAATCCTAAAGTCCCTGCTGCAAATATGTAGTGTCATTATCTATGAGAAGCTAATAGAACAAAGGCTTCTGTTGGTGCATAATGTGCAATGATTCTGGCAAGCCAGCAGTCACTACACAGAAAAGTGAAATAGACTACAATTGGTAAGATTTAAGTAATGGTCATTGCCATAGTGAGTTATTTCCATTACCAATATTGGCCAGGTATCATCCACTGCTAACTTTCTCCCAGTGAACTGATGCCAGGTCTATTGTTTGGTGATATTTGCATATTTTTATTGCCATCTTGCCTTAGTGCTGCAAAGGCAAACTCTCTTGTGGTAAGTTTTCACTCCTGCATATTTTCAGGTCGTCTGAAATCTAATTGTATACACATAAGGAGTTGATCTGCAAATGTAACATTTTGGCCTGTCGTTAGAGGACCAGGGCAATGTTTGTGTTACACTCAACTCATCCAAGTTGTCTAGAGAATAGACTCTCCCACCTATTATAAGTAGGAGTCAGTAGGTAGTCGAGGGAGGAGTAGTTATCAGCGACCACAACTCGATTACTCTGCGTAACACTTATTTACAAGTTCCTAACGTTTCTGTACGTTTACCCCATTTAGGATGCATTTAGTCCGACTACAAGTTCTATTGTGGAAATAACTCCACAACAACTTTTGGCGACGATGATTCAAACTCATACGGGGGAGAGAAAAAAAATCGTTGGCCAAAACAACTTTTGTGGACGAAGAGTCTAACTCATACAGAGTTACACTTTGAAAAAAAAAAATAATCGTTGGCCAAAACAACTTTTGATGACGATTCGTACTCATACAGAGGCAGAAAAAAAAATTTGTTCGCCAATACAACTTTTGGCAGCGAAGATTTGCACTCATAAGGAGGAATAAAAAGTTTGTCCGCCACAGTGGTTTTGACGACGAAATTCGTACTCATAGGGAGGAAGAAAAATTTTGTTCGCCACAAATAACGTGGGCGACAAAGTCTCGGATTTACACTTTGAAAAAAAAAATGAGGGAATGCAAAAGTCTATTCCAAGATTTTTTAAAGTTCCAATTGGAACAACAAACGAAAATGTTAGAACAACAAAATACATTCCAGATGCAGTTACAGGAGGAAACTCTCAATAGAAAGATGCAATTCCAACAGAAAATGGAACAGATACATGAGGAGTTTCAAAGAAAAATTCTGGAAATAACCGAGAACAGGAAAGAGAAAAGTCTACAAAATGATTCCTTCCCAGAGAATACAATATGGAATTCAATTGAAATATTTACGTACAGTCCAGATGAAGAGGTAACTTTTCAAGAATATTATAAAAAATATACAGACGTATATAACGAGGACTGCCATTTGTGGTCTGGAGGAAAGAAGGTTAGGCTTCTTTTAAGTAAATTAGGAACTGCTGAGCATAACAAACTGGTAAATTACATTTTACCGAAAAGAACTAACGAATTGACATTTACCGAGGCGGTAAATATATTAAGCAAGCTATTTAGTCAAAAGACATCTTTGTTCCACAAGAGGTGGAAATGTTTAAATTTGATAAAAGATGACGAACATGACTATATAACATACGCAGCCAATGTGAATAAGCATTGTGAAGAATTCAAGCTAGCAGAGCTAAGCGCAGACAATTTTAAGTGCTTAGTGTTTGTTCAAGGTCTGGTAGCGGAAAAAGACGCAGAGTTGAGAAAATTAGTACTGGCAAAATTGGAAAGCAATCCAAGTATTACGGTACAGAATCTGGCAGAAGACTGCACAAGATATGTTAACGTAAAAAAAGACGCAAAAAAGATAGAACAGTCTGGCGTTTCGCATATAAGGAAAATGTGGTACAAAAAAGAAAGTCAGTCTGGCAAAAAGAATTGTAAAATTGCAGAAAGTAAAACACCAGGAAAAAACAAACAAAAGCGCCCAAAGCCATGTTTTGCTTGCGGTGAACTACACTGGTACAGATATTACAATTTTAAAAATAAAAAATGTTTCAACTGTGGAAGAGTTGGGCACAAACATTCACATTGCCATTCAAAAAATAAGAGCAATAAAAAAAGGAAATTAAAGTCCAACGAGATAAATGATGAAGTAACTAGAAAATTCGTTACCGTCGAAATAAATAATAAAAAAAATAAAAATGCAACTTGACACTGGTTCGGATCTCTTTATCATAAATTTGCATACGTGGAAGAAGTTGGGGAAACCAACTTTAATGAAAACAAAGAAAATCGCGAAGTCAGTGACGGGAGAAAAAATACAATTTATTGGAGAACTTGTTACGAACGTCACGTTAAATAAAAAAACGCGAAAAGTTAAACTATTTGTCATGGAAAATACCACGAATTTACTAGGTACGAACTGGATAACAGAGTTTCAATTGTGGGATCTACCGATAAATTCTTTCTGTTACAAGGTAGAAAATTTTAACTCCGAAGCCGAAAAATTAATAGAGAAACTTAAGGAAAAATTTCCTACTGTTTTTTCTCCAGGCTTGGGAAAGTGTACCAAGATGGAGGCAAAATTCTTTTTAAAAGAAAACGCTCAAGCGGTATTCAAAAAGAAAAGGAGTGTTCCGTTTGCCTCAATAGAACAGATTGATAAAGAATTGGACAGATTAGAGAAATCCGGTGTACTCAAAAAAGTTGACTAGTGATTGGGCAGCTCCGACGGTATACGTGAAGAAAAAGTCTAAAGACATTCGTGTTTGTGCAGATTTTTCAACGGGGTTAAACGTGGCACTCAAAGACTATAACTATCCTCTACCAACAGCAGAAGAAATATTTGCAAAGCTTAATGGAGGTACTGTATTTTCGAAAATAGACCTCAGCGATGCATATCTGCAAATACCGGTAGAGGAAGAAACGTCTAAACTTTTGTGTATTAACACACATCGGGGTCTGTATAAATTTAACAGACTACCTTTTGGGATTAAGGTCGCCCCCGCCATTTTCCAACAAGTAATGGATTCGATGTTGGGTGGTTTGGATTTCGCAGTAGCGTATCTGGATGACATCCTCAAGAGAAGTACAAGTATTGCAGAACACGTGAAACATGTCAATGCAGTAGTTTCCAGAATACAGGAGTTTGGATTTAAACTCAAGGAAACTAAATGCGAGTTTTTCATGGACAAAGTAAAATATCTGGGGCAGATCATCAATAAGAATGGTAGATGGCCAGACCCAGAGCAAGCAGTGGCTATAAAAGACATGCCGGCTCCGAATGATATTACAACATTACAAAGTTTTTTGGGACTAGCTAATTATTACCAAATATACATCCCTAAAATGTATGATCTGCGGAAACCATTAAATGGATTACTAAAGAAAGGAAAACCCTGGAAGTGGACTAATGAATGCCAGAAAGCATTTGAAAAGATAAAGGAAGTATTAACCTCGGAATTATTTCTAACCCATTACAATCAGGATTTAGAAATCATAGTAGCTTGCGATGCTAGTGCGTATGGAATAGGAGCGTGCATTTTACACAAAATGACAGATGGTCAAGTAAAACCAATTGCTCATACTTCTAGCTGAGAAGAATTACTCTCAGATAGAGAAAGAGGCGCTAGGAATAATATTTGCAGTAGCAAAATTTCACCGTTTTCTCCACGGTCGACATTTTAAGCTACAAACCGATCATAAGCCTCTAATTTCGATTTTTGGATCGAAAAAAGGTTTGCCGAAGCAAACAGCAAACCGACTACAAAGATGGGCTACAATATTTCTAAATTATAACTTCAGCATGGAGTATATGCCATCCAATAAATTTGGCTATGCTGATGGGCTCTCCAGGTTAATTCCTAAAAGGAGTGAACCATTAGAAGACACGGTAATTGCTTCACTAAAATCAGAAGAAGAACTGAAATTTACTGTGTGTAATGCAGTTCGGGAACTTCCGGTAACTCTAGAAAAAATAAAAGAAGAAGCCACCAGGGACGAGTATATCTTAAAAGTAAAAGAGAAAATAGCCAAGGGGGACCAGTACATAACAAATGTGTTTTCGCTTTGCGATTCAGTATTGTTATATTGAGAACGTGTGGTAATTCCATACACACTTCAGAAACAAATATTAAAAGATTTTCATACTGGTCATCCAGGCAGCACTAGGATGAAGAGCCTAATGCGAAGTTTTGTTTATTGGCCGAATATGGACAGGGACATTGAGAATGCAGTAGCAAAATGTAAAGGCTGTGCTCTGACTGCAAAGGCACCACCAGTAAAATTTAATCCCTGGCCAAAAACAAACCTACCATGGTCTAGGTTGCATGTGGATTTTGCAGGTCCACTGAATGGATACCATTACATCATAGTAGTGGATAGTTTCTCAAAATGGCCTGAAATACAAAGAATAAGAAATCCGACGACGCAAAGTACGAAAAACTTCCTGCTGGAATTGTTCGCAAGGTTTGGTGTTGTAGACACAATTGTGACGGACAACGGAAGTCAATTTACGTCGAAACAATTTAAAGATTTCTGCAAGGAATATAATGTCGAACATATTACCACAGCTCCATATCACCCACAATCTAACGGGTTAGCGGAAAAATTTGTCAACACCCTTAAAAGAGCTTTAAAGAAATCTAGGGAAATACCTGCAGATGAAGCCCTACAGAAGTTTCTACAGGTATACAGACTTACCCCAAATAACGCAACACCAGCGTCACAAAAATAGAAAAGCGGATTGGCAACATGTACTTCGTGAAAGGTGAAAAATTCACGTGCAGACGGCACATTAACCAGATCAGACGACGCTCGTCAGACGCGGTTGACAGCGCTCCAGTTGAAGATACACCTATGGAGGTGATTTTTGATACGTCTGATCTTCCAACACCAGCAACGATGTTACCTGAGGTACGCCGATCCAAGAGAAAAAGAAAGGCAACGGACCATTTAAGAATGGATCCAAAACGTAGGAGATACGCTACGATGTTGCTAAAAAAATGAAGTTTTTTTGTTTTGATTTTTTTCTTCTTTTTTCTGTAAAAAAAAAAAAAAAAAAAAAAAATTTAAAACTTTTTACTTCTACGGAGTAAAGTTTTAGGAGGGGGTGTTATAGTGAAAGACACCTTGTCTAGAGAATAGACTCTCCCACCTATTATAAGTAGGAGTCAGTAGGTAGTCGAGGGAGGAGTAGTTATCAGCGACCACAACTCGATTACTCTGCGTAACACTTATTTACAAGTTCCTAACGTTTCTGTACGTTTACCCCATTTAGGACGCATTTAGTCTGACTACAAGTTCTATTGTGGAAATAACTCCACAACAATGTGTCATTCACAGATCTCCCACTCATTTCCAACAGAACTTCTACCAAGAACCTTGCACTGACCCATATATTTATTTTTTGCCTGTTCATACATCAATCTACTAAAATTCTTGCCACAATCTCGAACATCATTTGTTTGAGGTGGAGGAGTAGCAATCTTCTCACTATTCCAGTCTTTTGCAATTGCATTAACTATCTGCTTCATTATACTGGTTGCTACACAAAGTAAACTACACTGAGAGATGTCTTAAGTTTTATACATATAGAAAAAAAATGTTCTGCCATGTAATGATGTTGGTCATATCCAAAACCACACTCCCCAATTTCCATACCAAGATGCCTTGCTCCTCCCAGACACATCCAAGCTCAAAACACGGGCACCATCCTTCACCCATTATAGATCCTTACATGCCAAACTAGATCAAACCAACTAACATATCAATGTAAATCTCTATGAATGCTGATGCCACTTTCTTAACTGCTTCTTCCTGAGATAGTAGAGGAGACCGACTTCACAATTTGCCATGCTACATTCAATTTAGAGCCAAGTCTTGTTAAGCAGTACATTTTCTTGTAGAGCATCACTGTCAAGTATAGGCACAATGATTCATGTACTCACATTTAAAGAGAGGCTGCTCTGAGATCCAGCAAGGATTCTCATCAACTCCACTCTTGGCTTGCTTATATGTTGGCTGTATACGCATCACTGGGCACACATTTATCTTGTTCTACTGTATCCAAACCATGGTGTGTGGGACAAATTTTTGTTCAGGGTATAGGATCAACCAGCTATTCTCAATCCACATTGAGCTCCTACTCATCGCTGGTTTGTGCAGACACTGGACACCTCAACATGATGATCAGCACTTTATCCTCTGTCCATCTCTATGACAATTCACTTGCCTCAGCACTGATTGAATTTTGTGCAGAAGTTGGCTTAAGTACAGAGTGCATTCACTCACACACAGGTGCTCACTTCTCAAACTGCATAGCTAAAGTTCATGTAATGTAGATGATACCCACTGCCTTTATGGCATTGATCCCAAATATCAGGTCAAAGCCTTGGGACATTTAGGTGAGTTCTTGGTACCTGTGCAAATTTTGACATATCTGCCACATTCTTGTGTCTCAACATTTATTGGAGTCACTCTGGTATTGTTCTTTGTCCATGACTGGCACAGCCTCACACTTATTATTGAGTGAGAGTTGCACAAGTCAAAGAGTGCCAAGTGCAATGTCTTGTTGATGTGAATTTTGATGACAAGTAGCACCACATTCACAACTTGGCTGAGGGAAGAGACCAGTGCTAACAACTTGACCTTTGCTTCTTTTCCTCCACCCAAACAATTACAAAATATATGGCCAGTTCTAATGCACTGGCAGAAGTTCCTTGCCCTCTACCACATTAGCCCAAGCAAACACTACAGGATTTGAAACCCTGCATTTGTAGACAAAGCTTTCACATGGATCTTTGGTAGTGATGAGAGGGCATCTTTGTATTAACTTGATTGTGCAACTTCTATGATTAGTCTCTCTGCTGCAGTCCTTGTCCTTCAAGATTGTTCAGGTAAATGTATACAAACTGGAAATATTTCTAGTTTTGAAAGGTAAATATGCATCATTTTGCCAAAAATGAATCCATTGCAAGAGCAATATATAAAGCATTACTTAACCAAAATCTCTCTTACTTGCTCAGCTGCAAATATAGAGCAAATACACCCCCCCATTATTAGACACAAAGGAGGAATTTATTTAATCCATTTCCACCCCTGTCCAGGATGCAAACCAACTATGTTTCTTGAACTCATTTAACAATCAAATTCAGGTCAAATCTGCTGTCCCTCACTTTTAGCCCAAATAACTTGTGGCTTGTAATAGTTCTCAGGATAAATTTGGGAAAGATTAGATTATTAAAATAAAACCAGAAATACTTCTATACTATGACAAATTTGATTACGCAACTAAATGTTTACTCAAGAAAATTAGTATTAACCAAGAGATGTTGGTAAAATTTTCACAACATACAAGACAAACACACTTTATGAATTTCACCATACACTTGTTTTTATTAGAAATATTTACAATAATTTATTAGCTGGTATGATATTTAGAAAAATCTTTCTCTTAAAATGATTTTTCAGGAAAACAGGTTTTTCAAATTTGGTAGTGTTATCTCTGAGTATTGATGGGGTTTCCTTCCTAACCTTTTATTTGTAGCAGTGTGGAACATTAACTTCTTGATTATATCATTATTTTCTCTTCAAGTTACATGTGCTATACATTTTAATTGTTGCTGCTGTTGACAGTCCTCAAATGATAAGGCTATTTAAGGACATTACTCATGTTTTCAGGTTAATGTTTTGGTTGGTTTATAATTCTATGTTCAATTTCCATTCCTCGCATACTAAATTTGTTAGAACTCATCCAAGGTATTTGAAGTGTTTAATATTTACTAATTCCACATCTTGAATTTTCCTGATGGACTGAGAGTATGTGCCATCACTGTTTTCATTGTAATTTTAAATTCTGTTCATCTAGAGTCCTATTTATTGGAACATTTGGTAGAGAATGTTGATTTTCTGTCCAATATCATTCTTATCCCAAATATGAATACCTATGCATAGCCACTCTGCGTCCTCCGTACATTGGCCTCGGGAAGGAAAGCAAGATTATTGTCTTCCATTTGTAGATTCGTTTGGAGTATGGTATGATCAGTGCCCATCTCTTCACATTTGTGTTTGTAAATGCATAGGGCATAGTCTAGGAAAAGATTAGACTCCTGATGAGGGTCGAAAGGTTTTCATATTGTAATATTTTTTAGACTGATACAGTTCCTTTATTAGATCGATGCATTCAGAGCTTGGAAGGAAATTTCTAATGGATGAAAAGAGTAACTCTCTATTGATATAGTTATATGCTGCTATGAAACCAACATAGCAGGTATACAATTTCCTATTATAGAAGTAAGCAATTTCCTGGAGTTGTTTGATGACATATATGCCTTCATTGCATCCTTTACCAGAATGAAAAACAAACTGGGTTATGAGGAGCTGACTTTTATAAAACAATGTTTATTAATGCTGTCACCATGATGGATCCATTGACATACCTCTGTATGAAGCTACCCTGTGCTTTTTCTAGAAATACTTTCATGACAATTGTTCTAATGAACTTTCCTCTATGGTACCTAGATTTTATGAATTCAAGGGCAGTACTAGATTGGCAGCAAGGGCTCATCATTTTACAGCTGAAATAGCTAGATGCAACCGTAAATTCTATGCTAACAGTTTTCTCTATTGCACTTCTCACTTGTGGAACTCTCTTCCATCCTCTTGCTTCCCAGTAAAGTTTGATCTTCAAAAATTTAAATGCAATGTCAACTTCTGTCTCGTTAATTCCTGTTTTTGTTATTGCTCTCTCTCTCTCCTTATTAGTGTTTTTTTTCTCTCTCATACTCAGTAACCCATTGTGTTTTAGTGACTTTATTGCCTTGCTTGAGGTGAAATGATTAAAAAATGAAAGGATCTTGAGGACTACCATTTTACTCCTATAGTGCATTAATGCATGATAAACCCCACTTTTTTGGGGATGCATTTCTACTCCAGAGTTCTTCCATGAAATAGAGAAACTAAAGAAAGTAAGTTATTTTCAAAAGTTCAACCTCAATGTCAAGTGATGTTTTACTATTCTTTAGTTTTTTTAATAGCTTTATTTCCTCATCAGTAGGTTTATTATTGCTTATGGATGGAGATGGAGTATAATGTTTGGATGTATATTGGCACATGTTCTATTTCTGCAGGCATCTTTAGTTTAGCATGGTCAGATTTGAAATGTGACTCAAACTATTTCCCCCTCTTCTGTATGGCTTTTATTAAGTGAAGTGATTTACATATGCAACAGGCTACTACATACAAATTAGCCATGCCACTTCCAAACAATCAAAAAAGAAACTGAAGACAATGGCAAGATAAGAAAACAGACTTTAAAAATGTCACAAATCTTCATTTGAGAAAAATTAGGAGTAATCAAATAGAAATCTTGTGGTCCCTCATAAAAGTCTAAATCAAAAAGCCCACATTATCATATAAAATAATAATTTACACATGTATATGTGATGTTGTGTTATTGAAATGTTTCTATGGACTGTAAACATGGGATTTATTTATTAATAAAAATTTAGTTTATTTACATAATAAAACTTAACATTAGCATCATTATTTCCAATAAAGAGATTATTAGCTAAAACTCACATAATTTATATCTCATTCAAAAATAAATATATCATGAAAATTTTACAAAAAATTGACTTACATAGTAAAATCTGATAAGTTGAATTTAACTAAAATTCAAATTATTGTTGAATTTAATAAAAGTAATAAACAATAAAGTTTTACTTCCTGCCAAAAATCTGGAATGCTATTTGATAATCCCTAAGTTTTTCAACTGCCAACTGCAACTCATTCCTACCCATATTCGAAGCAGTACAGTATTTGGATACATTTTATGGCAGAAGTGAAAGATAGAGGGAAAAAAAATGCGCCTTACACCAAAGCTAATGAAAAATAAAAAGCACAGTTCCTTTTTCTCTTAGCAGAGGTTGCAAGTTGTAGAGATTTAAAAGACAACTGTTGTTAGATCTTTTTCCAGACTAAATTTTAAATGTTATTAAAATTGCTATTAAGTTTTCCTTTCTTCTTATTGCTATCACAGCACTCCCAATCCAACTGAGATGTGAATTCTTGTAGGAAGCTACTCCTTTATTTATGATTTCACTGCTCTAGTCATTGAAGGCTATCACAACCAAGAGCGTTGCAATGGAAAACAATAAGATGTAAAAACTAGTAACAAAATAAATGAAAATGCTTCATCTAAATAAGTTTTTTTTATCATTTGTGTTGCAAATACAGTCACAAATATATTTTCTTATTCAGAACATTCTTCATTATATGAAAAAATTCTTGTGACAAAAATAATTTTGACTAGTGAAAATTTTAAGCACACAATACAAATAATAAATATAGTTTAGAATAGAGTAGACCATCAACACTTGCATTTGAAATTAGTTTTACTTACTTTTCTTGACTTTTAATCTCATGTCTTGTAGTATATAGAACTGTTTTTATAACTCACTGCAAGAAATGCAAAAAGAAAGTGAATAAAGAAATGCAAAAAGAAAGTGAATAAAGATATTTTTTTTACATGAAATTACAAGTATGGAAAAAGAAAAAAAAGTAAAGAGAAATAAATTCATACAACTTGCATTAAAACTATTTTTAAGCCAACATCAGGATTTTTTTTACTTTCCTTTTATCTTTATCTACTAAGCTGGATATTATTTAGGACTATTCTATTTTAGTGTGAAAAAATTAGATCAAGTCAACTAGTGCTAATTTTAATATTTGCACCAGATCACCTGAATATTGTGTCCGAGCATGAAATGGACTATGACCACTCGGTGTTGACCTCAGTGCCCACTTTTATATTCTTTATATATTTACATACGCTCTATCCTTGATATTGAGCAATTTTACCTATCATCATATATATATATATATATATATTTTAATGCATGTTTTGCTAAATAATTTAGACAAGTTCTGTCTATTTATTTTAAGTAAATTCCTTTCATATTGTCTTGAATAAGCTTTTTAGCATTATCACTGAAATACAAAAGAAAATCACCATGTTGATACATGTTTTTATTGTTAATCCTGTCTAAGCTTTCAGCTTACATAAGCCATCATCAGAGATTATAAGTACATTACAATAAATTAAATAACAAAAATGGTAATTTTTGTTTTAGATTGGTTATGCAGACATTGCAACAATGATAGTTTGTTTGCATGGAAGATTGCTATGCAACGATAAATTTGTGCATATGAAACACAGGAAGCAAATATTGCATTGCGGTTCATGACATCACACATGACCACGTGAGAGTGAAAATGAAGAAAAATGTTAAGTATGGAATTCCATTGGTATAAACCAATAGCTCCTGTTATCAACTATAAGCATTTAAGTATATTTGTGGAGTCTTCATAGTTTATTTTGTTCAGGTTAGGTTTCAACTGTTTTATGTAAATAGCTTCAAGAATTTTAGCTTTTGTTTATTGTTTTCATGGTTTTCATAGCTGAATTTTCAACAAGGATTTTCTGGAATTGTGTATGTGGCCAGGCATGTTTTAAATGTCTAAAAATGTTGGAATTGTCATTCAAATGGAGAGTTAAGCGTCATGAAAGTGAGTTTGTGGTGTGATCAACATAAATATTATTTAATCCATTGGAGATTAAATCTCCCAGACAGCATTTGAATTTGTAAACCATAAATTTATATATATATATATATATATATATATATATATATATATATATATATATATATATATAAAGATAGATTTTTTTTCATATAACAAAGAGAGAGTAAGAGAAAGGGTAAAAAAAAAAATTAAAAAAAATTTCTTTCAACTTGCAAGTTTTTGCTTCTGAATTCCAAAGTAAAATTATTGTGTGATGACAAACAAGATCAGTTATAGAAAGAAAACAAAGTATGAAAAATTTTGCAGAGAAATGGTCAAAGGCATAAACTTTTCAAGTCACCTTCTCAACTCAGAAAAAGAAAACCACATTGGATTTTATTTTTCCAAAGTTAATAACTTTTCTTCTTTAAATAAACTACCAGGAATCATTTTTTTATAATGAGCAGAACATATTGTTTCAAGTGTAAGAAAACGTAAATATATTTAGATGAACTGAACAAATATTGAGAAAAAAGAAAAATGGAGAATTGCATGAAAAAAAAAAAAAAAAAATTAAATAGAATTAATGAAATGCAACTCCATTCACATTTCCACAATTAGATATTCAATTATCAACCTATTATAGTATTATATATACAGAAATCTTTCTAAATACCAGATGCTTACTGGTTCAGAGTTCAAAGTTCAATCACAGAAGAAGCAAAAAAACTTCAAATAAACATAAAATATACACTGGGAACAGTAAATGAGGCAAAGACTACAGATTCTCAAGGTCTAAAAAAGATTCTTTTATCTTTGACTGATTTTTTTTTTGTTTTATAGCATATGGGTCATTTAATGCCAAAATTTAATTTTCTTGGGAGCTTGGAAGTAATAAAAATTATATATATTATTCTGCTTTCACAATTGAATACATGATAGATGATATTCAGCTTTTGTGCATATATATGCAGGTTTTATATTGTAGCTTTTTAAAAATATTTTGGAGTCGATTTTGATTTTTTTCAGGAAAGCGTTGGATATTATATGAATTAATGTCGTGAAAGAGTTCTTTCATGTTGGCTGGTTGGTTAATTTTGTTTAGCAGCATATCAATTTCTATGGGTTATATAATGCTGAAATCTAACTATTTTGAACACAATTTTCTAGCCATTGAACAGATTTTTCTTTTATCTCCCATGTCACCTCTAAATTAGCAACTAATTTCTAACAACCTTGTAAATCTCTAACTTTACCTTTCTTCAATAAATAAAAGAGAAAGATATGCACAGGAAAAAGAATGTAGAGTGTTTTTTTAAACAGACTCCAAATCAGAAAATATCCCTTCTGAATATTACCCATTAACTTTGCCACTTCAATCAGAGGATCAGTATGTCAATACTCTTTGCAATTCTTTTTTTCATTCATATGCAATTAGTAGCTAATTGGGCTTCTTTTATTGCCTTGGTTTTAGAATAGTTTCTTTTTTTCTTTTTTATCCACAAAGTTAGACAGAATTTTCTTTAAAGTTCTTAAAAACATCTTAAATGTTCAAAACCAAAAAGAAGTTCATGATAAATTCTAAATTGTGGACAATAATTAACAAAACCAAATGCATTTTCATTATGAATTATAAAAAGGAAAACAAAGCTTTTTTTACTTGGAAGAAATTCTCCTTTGACATCCATGAAAACTTTGTAAGAGTCACATGTAAGTCGATGTTCAGCTTAAATTTTGGAATTTGAAAAAAACTTATTCTAATACTCTACTATTTCAGAGTTGATCTTTCCACATCCTGGCTTTGTAAACCACTTCGAACTGCCTGCCATTGTCATAATAATGACACTGCCCCTTAAAAATGACAATACAAAGGAAATAACTTGTAAAAGAATGAATTTTAAAAAACAAAAAAGGGTCTATTTGCCAAATGGTTGCTAATGCTGGGTTGAGGAAAGAGAAAGAAAAAAAATATTAAAATTGAGAAAATGAGATAATTTTGGATAATCTCAACTAAACCTCACAAGAGAGGTAACAATTGGTAAATCAAGTTGCCACTGAAGAAGGATGAGATATTTAAAATATTTTAATCAGCAAACATTAGACTGAAATGTTTCTGGTAAATGGTTGGATGGAAAATTGAACTATAAATAGATAAAAACCAAGTCTGGAAACATGGTAAAATTTAATGCTGCATCAGTATTATAAAAATAAAAAGGAAAGCCAATTTTAGTTGCTTGATTTACAGAATTATAGTTTTAAATAAAATATATTTAAACTATGTTCTACAAATAGATCAGATGATAACCATAAATTTAGTTGGGAAATTATCAAAATATGCTATTTCAAAAAATATCTTGGTGAGTGGTGACGAGGCGGGGGGGGGGGGGAGATAATAGAGAAGAAATTCTTTATCCTTCCACTACAATTGTTACACTAAAAAATTCTTTACATAATATAAAATTACCCTTACCACTAATAAATAACTACATTACAAGATGAAATTTATTTTTGAAAAACCAAATTATCTTAGTTTTGTTTGTGACAAAAAATACAGACATCTACTGACACTTGTTACCACTTTGAATATTATTTAATAAACTTTAACCAGATACCGTCCTACTCCTAATATCAGTTGAGAAGGCGTAGATTCCAGTGAAGCATTTTTTTTAAAATCTTTCCAAACAAATTAACTCTTTTAAAGATTCAATGGGAGAAATTATGGTTCTTATTTTGAGTGAATATTGGTAATTTTGGTTTTATTTCCCTGAGCGGTAAAAATCCCTTAAATTTTTCCAAAATTGTCATATTTCTGTGCAAATTTACTTGCTGAACTCAAATTAACAATTATATTTATGAAGAAACCTACCATTTTGGAGTTATCGACAATTAAAAAATCGGACTACTTGTTGGTTATTCGTCCCCGTTACTGCCATAAGGTTCACTCATTCACTGCTGACTACTTTGTTGGTGTAATCATAAATTTGGGCCTATTTACTTCTTTTACAGACTTTCCTTGCAGAAAATCACTAGGCAGTACCATAAAGAAATGTAATTTTTTTTTTTGTAAGTGTGGTTTTATTTATAACAAAAACAAATTAAATAATACAATAGAACCTTTTTTCCGTTTCAAATAGCAATGACAAATTAAAAGAACAAATTAAATAATAAAAATAAAGCATTTTTTATATTTTAAAATTGAAAATAAAAAAAAGTTAATGCACAAACTTGGTAAATTATTTAATATTTTTTCATTTGTCCCCTTCTACACAGAAAGAAAACCCCACCCCTAACCTTAAACACCTAACCGTAAAGTTTTTTAGGGTTAGGTGTTAAGGTTAGGGATGGGGTTTTCTGTGTAGAAGAAGGGGACAAATTAAAAATAAAAAACATTAAATAATTAAATTAACCAAGTTTGGTAAATTCATTTTTGTTTTATTTTCAATTTTACAATATAAAAATGCTTTAGTTTTATTATTTAATTTGTTCTTTTAATTTGTCATTGCTATTCGAAACTGAAAAAAGATTCTGTTGTATTATTTTTGTTTTTGTTATAAATAAAACTACACTTCTTAGCAAAAAAAAATAAAATAATTTCATTTTTTTTACAGTACTGCGTAGTGATTTTCTGCAAGGAAAGCCTGTAAAAGTAAATAGGCCAATTTTTTTTTATTACGCCTGCGTAGGTATTACGCACTGAATGACTGAGCATGATAGCAGTAATGGGGGACAAATGACCAAGAAGAAGTCCGATTTTTTTTCTTATCGATAACTCCAAAACGGTAAGGTTTCTTCCTAATTTAATTGTTAATTCGAGTTCAGCATATACATTTGCACGGAATTATAACAATTTTGGAAAATTTTAAAAGATTTTTAGCGCTTGGGAAATAAAACAAAAATTTACCTAAATATTTTTAAATTTTAGTATCATTTCAAGTTTCTTTTAGAAAATTTATTAGTAAATAAAATAACGTGATTATTTACAAAGAGTGATATGTCTTATAGATCAGTGTGTAGTATCTGTGAGCACTCCGAAGTTTTACTAATATAAGTTACACATTATATTTTGAATAATATTTTGAATATGTGAAAAACTTTATTACTTGTTGGGTGATATTTTTTTCTTTCATTGTCGAATGTCATTTCAACTTCCGTATTATTGTTTTCTTTTAAACTTATCAGGGGGACACAACCCCAGATAAAACGATATCAATTGTTACCGATGTTGTTCTACATACAGCAACAACATTAGTCACCTCTCCTAGCCACATCAACATTTGATTGATTTTACTACCTAAGAACTGATCAGGTGAAAACAAAAAACAAACATTATTCCTTCAGACATCTTTCGTCCCAACAAAATCTAAATAACGACATCACTTTGAATTTTTGGAGGGGTAGGAGAATAAAGCAGAAAAAAAGGCAATGTTTTTAACATTCAAATCAAATTTATTTGCTGCTACTAAACAAAAGTTGTTTTTTTTAACTTCTTCACCTTAAGAATCACCTTGGCATTAGACCGGATTCAAAGCAGGCTTTATACTCAGATGACAGACAGACAGTGTCTAATAAAAAATATTACATTTTATTTTTTTAAATACAAAAAAAAAAAAAAAAAAAAAAGTGTTACCCCACCATCCCCAACCCAATTAAATCTGACCGACATACACATAAAGAACGCCTAAAATGTTGAACACTAATTTGATTCAACCCAAGTAAATTTATATGTAAAAATAATCCCACTACAAAGTTAATTTACTAAAACGTACAGCAAACGCTAACTAGATGAGTGGACAGCTTAAATGAAAAAAATGTTGTTTAAGTAAAACACAGCCTCTAATTGAATTCAATAAAGCATTAATAGGTTTTAAAATTCTTCCAAATGCCGTATAAGAAAAATATACACGAATATAAATAATTTGACCTTAATTTCAAGAACAAACATGGAAAATATTAAATAAATAAATAAAAATTTCCCCCCCTCAATAGAACTTGTGGAGTGTTCGGCCATTTTGAATATAAAAGAAAGTATGGAGTACGTCAAAGACAATAAAATCAACGAAAATAAAATATTTTGTTAGGTTCCGTGTAAAAGAAAATCAAAAAGTTATGGATTATTGTAATCAGTTCAACCTCATACATTTTTTGTGCAAATAACTGACAAAAGCTAATAAATGATGGGGGTACGCTGTTATCAACAAAGTTTATGAAGAAAAAAAAAGTTTATTTTTTGAACGAAAGTAAATTAATAAGAAAAAATAACTAATTATTTTTACAATACATCTACTTTTGCAGATTGTGACTTAAATATTAAACAAAGTATCCCAACAATTATTATTTGAAACATTTTTTAAGGTAGGAATCAGGCTCAAAATTTGGCTAAAATACTTAGTGTTAGTAAAATGAATCATTTTTTAAAAATTGAAATAATAAAGAGTGGGGGGTGGATAATGTTGTGTCGATTTAAATAAATACAAAAAGTAAAATTAAATTAAAAGAGTACAAAAAGGTTCTTATAAAAAATAAGTTAGGTTCGAGAAACACAGATGTTTAAAATAAAATTTACAACTTTACAGTGTAAATAAAAGTAAAATGCACAAAGAAAAAAAGTTAAAATGTTTCAACTAAAAAATAAAAGCGGTTCTTTTGCAAATCGGACATTTACACTTGAAGGAAGGAACCGCCAATATGGTTCAACGGGTGTTAATTGGAAAATGTATAGTTTGAAACAAAAAATAAAAATTCAACAAGTGAGTATTTGGAAAGGTGGAAATAATTTACATTTTTTTTTTAACTGTAGAGGTAAAAACAGTGGACAATGAGAAAAAAAGAAATATAAGAGGAAAGAAAACAACAACTGGACGACAGTGGTAAAAAAAAAAAAAGAGGAGGAAGGAAGTTCAACAAGTCACATATACAGCCTTTTCGGGTGGGGGCGAGGTAAACACATTCAACCCCATAGCAAAAGTTTTCAGGGGAAAGGCAGCTCCTTTGGGTCTTTAAATAAAAGACGGGGGGGACAGAAACATATTAAAAAAAATATCCAACAATCAGATCAACAAAGTTACGATTCCATAAAAATAAATAAGAGGACGATAAAAAGAAAAAAAAAAAACATTGTAAATAAATAAGAAAGTAAAAATAAGAAACAAAAAAAATTTTCTCACATTCAAATACTTTTTTAATGTCGTGATGGCAATGATGAATTAGGTTAACTGGAGATGACGGACAAAACAACGGAAATTTATAAATGAAATAAATTTAATAATATTAATTTCACTATTATTTTATTTTTATTATTAATAATATTCCTCCACAGAGGACGAAAGAAAGAAATTAGCCAGAGACTCATTTAAATTTATCCACATTCCAAATCCATAAAAAGATTTTTAAAAAAGTAAATCGATGATTAAATAAAGGGTAAAAATAGTTATATATTTGCGAACTATAATTATTAATTAGTGTGCTTGATGATGGATTTATTTTAATTTCCAATCCATTTTTTAATAGGTAGACGAAAAAATGATTTTTAGCCTTATTCCTCTCGATCTACAAGTACGACTCAAAAAAAAATACAAGAAAAGCAGGGTCAACGAACCTGGACGACTTAAGTGGGGGAAAAAGATGGAAAGATCTAAATTAATGATGTCTTGAGAGTTAAATAAAGTGAATCAATCCCTGGAAAGGCTTGGAGAAGTAGAAACAGTTAAAACTTAAAAGGCACCGATGTCACTATCATCATGGTAAATCATTTTTGCTATACAGTACACCAACAAATCGACCGTTTCAGTCCGAGTTCGTCCTATTAAACTAAGGAGTCAAAAGATAATCTTCCTTTTGACTGGCTTTTTATTTATTGTACACACTGATTTATTAATAACTCCACTCACTAACATAGTATTTCCATTACTTTTTTCTTCATTCACTTGCCAACAGATGAACAAGTGTTAATTAATTTTATCAAAATTCACATCGTCATAAACTACGTGTAAAATAATAATAAATGTACAGCTAGGCCAACTATATAGAGACAGTGAGTAATGTAGTTGTTACATTTTTCATACCCTGTATATTATTTTGTTATAATTCTGAGTAAAGAATTTTATAATTGGATCTTTTTTTCGATATTCAAGAAAATTTACATTTTTAAAAATAACAGGAAAAAAAGCTATGTCCATTTTTTTTTTTACATTTAATTCATTTAAATTTTTAAACTATTTTAATTTTTAGAGATAAAAAAATGTATCTATTTTGGATTACGAACTGTAACTTAGCATCATAAATAGGAAATAAAGTCAAAGAGGCGGAGATAATGAAAAAAAAAGAATGTGTTTGGATTTTTGTTCAGTTTTCCTTGGAGGAGACCCATGAAATATAACATGTGGTCAGGGCTGTTCAATCCAGAAAAATTCAGTTAAAAGAACAATAAAATAAATTAAAAATCAAAATTTGACCAGTTTTAAATTTTTACTAGAGACACAACAACTTGTGATCATAAATTGTTTGCACATTACAATATAGACATTAAAGAAAAAAAAACATTTTTCATTTCAAGCAAATAATGGGCGTGTATGGACTCAATAAAAAAAAATCCAGCACAATTAAAATAATAAAATAAAAAGAAATAAACAAGGAAGCTTTTTAAGTAAACAATTTTGTCTTCTTCCGTCTTCTTCTCTTTTTCTACTTTGTTTTTTTTTTAACCTACCTGATGTTGATGTCTCTTCAACAGTGACAAATTCGAGGGCCGATAGCAAAACAAAAAAGTCTTGGTTAGATGAAGAAAAAAAAAGGGAGAGAAAGAACGCAAAAAAGCCGGGTGTGGGCCCCAACCCAGGACGGTGTGGGAGCGTCAGCAGGGTAAATGTTTCAAACAGGACCCAAGGTAGGTCTCATCAGTAGGTTGTCGGTGGGTGAAGCAGTCAGGAAGGAGGGGACGGGAAGACCTTCAACACTTTCCCCACTGTGGTTGTCTGTAATCTTTCTCAATGGTGTACAGTGCACACATAAGGTCGGCAAGGACTTTTTAAGGTGGCTAGGTAAGGTAGGGAGAGAAAGATCTGTGATGTCGGATCCCCCGAGGGTCGTGTTGGAGTTGGAAGGATGGAAAGTTGTAGCGCAAGGGAAGACCGAACTTGACGCAGGAAAAATGATCAGACACACGACAAAACGCAAACAACTTTGAATAATCAGAAGGAGACCTTCATTTTTACAGACATTACAAGATTATGCGTTCTTCATCATCATAGACATCATCAGATCGACGAGGAAGTGTCTGTCTGTGAGTGAGAAGGAAGAAAAAGAAAAAGAAAGACATATCGTCCAAAGAGGGCAGAAAAGGGCAGTGAGAAAGAAGAACGGAAAAGAGAAGCTAATAACTTAAGAGGGAGAGGTACACAGATACCGACTACTGAGGAAGTAGAAATATACAGTAAAAAAAGGAGAGGGGGTAACAACTGCAAAGAGATAGGCAGATAGTTAAAACAGAGGGTGAATAACAGAACGCATGAAAGGGGAGAAAGAAGAAAAATACAGTGTGAGAAAAAGAGATAGTATTTTTAGATAAAGTAAATGCAGAAAGAGGGAAGTAATAGAACACTTTGCTTGGGAAGTGAGAAAAGAAAAAATAGAGAGATATGGTAAGTGAGAGAGGAAAAACTAGTGTTTTGGTTTATGCACAGAAGAAGAGAAAGGGAATGTGAGAGAGAAGAAAATATTTTAGTGTCAGTTGTGAGGAAAAGGAAGATAATGGCATCGTTAAAAAATATATATAAAAGAATGTAGTAATAATCAATGAGTTGTAAGCAGTGGTACGTACAGCATCAGTTGAAAGAAGAGGCAGCAGCAACGAAGTGGACCAGCTGCCGTCATCAGCACGGGACAAGGGGAGGAAAAAAAAAAGAAGAGTAGGTGATACAACGAAGAAACCAGAGAGATTTGTTTCCCTGTTGTATAGTCGGAGTAGTAACATAGCAATAGCCACCAACTGGTGGGAAAAGGGACGATAACTTTTGCCGCCGCCGCCGCTGCTGCTTAGCACGTGGGGAATCGCGGACAGGGCGGTCGCACTAGCCTGACTTCATGAAAAAGCACTGGTATGTTCGTCTCTGCCGATATAGAATGGAGGACTGGTCGGATCTTCCACCACTAAAATACACATACCACAGAATAAAAGCTGACTTCAGAACAAGGAAGAGAGATTCTTTTCTTAGAAACCAGTTTTTGCTTGAAGCTGAAGTATCAACCAAGGAATGCTTTGATCACTGTATTTTTAATTTTATTTTTATTTAAAATTATTTATTTCCATTAACTGTTTGCTTTGTCAAAAAGAAAAAAAAAAAGGATTCTAACCTGAATAATTCAATCTAAGAATAATTAAAATACTTAATTTGAGAACAAGCATTGATACACACTGATATTGATAAAAACAATAGAAATAGAGATACTCATGCAAATAATTTACAAAATATTAACAATTAATTACTTTGTCTCAGAACAAACAATACTTGAAAGCTAGAGGGCATATCAGTCAAACAAA
>OZ038484.1:114150368-114185368 GCA_964036315.1 Acanthosepion esculentum
AAAAATAACAACTATGTAACATGACATTGAGTGTACAAAGTGCTGGAGTTTGTGTGTGTGTGTGTGTGCGCACTTGTGATTTTTTTGGCTATCCAGACACATTTATTGACTGTTCATAACTGAGTTTTATTTGTTGGATATAGTTGCAGGGGATTTAGTCAGGTTTGCAACATGTCCCATACATGCTAAATGGAGTTTAAATCTGGTGAATGCAGGATCCAATGGAGTATCTAGAATCAACTGGAAGTAGATTTATATTGCTAACACTCTAAACATTGTTTTAGTGGATACCCATGTTTCAGTAGCTGCCCTGATTTGGGGGGGGGGGTTCAAACAGTGTGAATTACATCCACTAGCCTGCACAATTGAGAGGCTTAATAAAGAAAATGTGCTCACCAGAAAGATTCAAACCTGCATCCCTTTCTGTAGGAGGAAGCCACTGTCTGATCCAGCATGCTTTAGACCACTTTGTCACAGAGAGCATCACAGCATAACAAGGTTCAATTAACCTTTTTAAAGAATGTACATCCTTTTGTTCAGATCTTGGAAGTCCATACTGCTGACTTTTTAATTTTGTATCCAAAACATAATTTCTGAGGAATTAATGGATTTTATTTTTAATCAGACATTATTTTTTATCCACTAAAATAATGTTTAGAGTAATAAGAAATAATGGATTAAAAATAAAATCTATTAAATCCTTAGAAATTACCATCACATGATGGGGTATGAATTTTTGTGCTGGAACAAGTCATTGCTACCAGGAAACCTGTTGAGCATAAAGAGGTAGGCATAGTCTACAATAAGATCTGTGGATATCACACCTTACATGACAGACTTCAGTTTCATTGGTAGTCCTTGCGAATTTCAAGAGAACATGCCCTATGCCATTATAGTGCCCAGTGGCGATTCTATGGGAGGGGGTCAATGCACCACCCGGATTTTGGCTGTCCCCCCACTTTTTTAAGTTTTGTAGAGGAAAAAAATCAGAGCAGACAAATTACACTGTTAACATTAGTATTAACCCTTTGATTTTGTTTTGAAGTTAACCTCTCTTGTGGTCCAACAGCTTGAGAGTGGAAAAGAGGGCAAGAATTGATTAGAACTCCACTACTATGAGTGAAAAGTTATTCCGTTTAATTTAGTGAAGTAACATACTTATACTCATTCCTAAGTTGTGTATATGATAGTGGTGTCATATGAAAATAAAGATGCTGCTTGAATTTAACCTCCCCTCCTCCACAGAAAAATCTCAGCCCCCAAGTGCCCCTCCACACTTTAAGAGTTCCAGAATCACCACTGATAGTGCCCCCACTAGCTTGCACAGCACACCCTTCTGACTGAATCTCTAGACTCATGCAGTCTCCTTCAAACATAAAGTTAACCTTACTAAAAAGAACTGCAAGTCTGACCCATTGATAAGGCAGCATAGCACAAGTTTTACATAGTGCAGTAGTAATCTTCTCCATATGAGGCACAGTAACCAATGATGAGTTGTCAATAATGATGTCATTATTAGTTAAAGTTTAAGATATCAACCAAATAGTTAATTGTAATGGTATATTTCATCACTGCCAACTCAACACCAGCCTACAACTCAACTCCAGGATAACTCACCATCAATCTACTCAGCCCGAGAACAACTCAACACTAGCATTGAATTCATAGCTTCAGGCCAGTGTTGGCTGTCATAGTGTGCACATCTCTTAGATTGTCTTTGAGTCATACAGATTTTGAAAGTTTGTGTTAGTGATTTATTAGTTACAACAGCCGATTTGGCTGACTGGTGTTTAATTTTCAAGATTGGACAAACAACCATGCTGAAGCAAATAGAAGAACTGGGGATGGAGCACGCCACAATATGGAGATTCATTACAGGATACAAACGGTGCAAAGAAACCGAGATGCATTTTTCGAGCAATTAATTGGAGGCCAATTTTAAATTAAAAATAAAGTCATGTATCAAAAAATGATCTTTAATAAATTACTTTTGGCCAGTGGTCAGTTGTTCTGGAGTTGAGTTGGCAATGATAAGTTGTCCTCCACCCATATGAAAAGAATATGTATTCTTTGTAAGAAATTAGTTTGTAGATCAAGTTTCAATGATGTTTTTTTATAAAGAGAGTTTTTGCCAAGAGTCAAATGTATTGCTGGTAATATTTTATTTTTTTCAAAAATATATTGTTGGTATTTTTATACTTTCATAGTACTTTGTTTTGGGTATTTGCTATTTGCCCATAGCTGGGACAATGAATAATAACCCGACAATCCCACAACACACATTACTTTTTTCCCATGGAAATCAGCTTCTGGGGTCATTTGTGGCAGATTTATCCTTGTCAATCTTTTGTGTTGAACATTGTTGTATACAACCCATTTTTCATCACCTGTTATGATATAATTAAGGAACGATTAGTTAGGATGATACTTTTATCATTACAATTGGTTCTCAAAAATGGGAATTATTTAAGATTGAACCTTATACTTTGAATTATAAGCAGGGAAATATATAACATATAGGGGCTACTATGGTCTGCAGTCCAGGGGCTACAAAACAAGAGGGACCTCTAGTCTCAGGTCCTGATAAAACAAAATAAAATAAAGATATAAGAAAAAAGGAGATTTATTTACTTTCAGATTTAATGGGGCACCTTTGAACTAATTTGAAACAATTTAGAGTATTTGCACCCCTAATGAATTCGAATACTAGAATTTCATTGTAATACGGGCCTTTCATTCTGGATACATTTCTGTAGGATGTAAAGTTCAAATAAAAAATATCATGAAATTACAAATGAAATAAACTGGACGAGTCCCAGATTCATTCAAAATTTTAGTTGAAGTATTTTCATGTTTTACACCCAAAAAAGCATCATCTAAAAATATATTGTTTTTTTATAGACCGGAGTGGGGAGGCAACATGCATAATGAAGGTACCTCCAAAACCTATTAGCCCAGAGGGCTCTTAAAGCCTAAATCCAGCCCTGCCAATATATTTTGATTCTCCCATCATATTCCTCTCTTTCTAACAAAGTCTTGGTTAAAATCTACTTTTGGAACACATGATAAGAGTTAGGATATACTCATACTATAATAACAAATTAAATGTTTATCAATATAGTGAGTTGAAGCCAAGTGTTTTGTTCCTCATTTTATTTCCCCAAAATTATATTTGCTTGAATTATGAGTAGGAGAGAGTTTGTTCACCGAATCAATACTTCTAGTCTGTTAAATTACAGTATCCTTACTTTAACCAGCTTATGTAATGTTGTCACTAGACCTTATGTGATTGACTGATTTGTTTTTTATGATTTATCAACACTTTGCAAGTTATTTAATGCCAGAAAATATTTTTAGATTTGTTGTATAGTGTTGTTCTACGACACGTGATCAGTAGTCAACTTACTCCTGTCTGACTCTTTACTCTATCTGTTATTTCTCCTATAACGAACATATACAAATAGGTAAAATCCTATTTGCCAATCCCATTACACCTTTCTGCAACAATGGTTTAATGTCTTTCATTGCTCTTGAACTTCTTCTACAGCCTCTTTTCTCCTTGAGGTTTGGTCTTATCTCATCTTCTTCCTTGTCTGAGTCACTTCCACTATCATTCATATGCTCATCTTCTATTACATTATCCTGATCTGAAGAACTCATTCTTTCTTCTCCATCAAGATCTTCATCCATCACATCTTCCTCTTCAGTTCTGGGTCAAAATTGGTCAGAATGAGCCATTAGGCTTTTTCCTTTCTTTGATATGATGGCTGTGTTATTGTTATAAGCTAGGGAAGGTTACTGATTATAGAATGGTCAAATGAAGGTAATGAATGATAATACTTAAGACAAGAACAACACAAAGATTCGCTAGCAGCACATAGAAGTAGTCAACTGCTAGAAGTGAGTCAAGTGAATTCCACAATGAATCTCCTACTGCAGGATATCTACCAACCGCCCCATGTGGTCAGATGTGGCACAAGGTTGAATTTTATGTGGGGTATCCGAGCCCATAGGCTCAGCTAAAAATTCCCTGTAGACCCTGTATAAAACAGGGTCGGGTAGCTGTTTCCAGAGACGTAATTCTGCCCTTCGACATAGCCTCATCTAGTAATCCTCTCTGTCCAGAGGTAGAGAGTTTGACCAGCACAGCTGGAGGTGAATCTCTAACTGCAGACCAACATACAGTATTTACTACTGTATTTATGTGAATGGTCCATAGGCATGCTACAAAACTTATGTTGCCTTTGCATGATGAAATTACCTCTCTCAGGACTTTGCCATTTTTATACGATATCTTTTAATTTGTTGAGTAAGACATTGTTAATGGAGGTCTTATTTGTCTTCTCATTAATGCAGATGGGCTTCGCTCTCTGTCTGTATGTGGAATTGTCTTATAACTAAGCAGTAACCTTGATAAGTAACCATCTATAGTATTTCTACTTAGGGAAAATACCTTCAAAGAGATTTTTACTTTCTGCACCATTCTTTTTACAATCCTATTAGATTGTGGGTGATGTGGCAGTGTTTTGTAAGGGAAGCAGCCAAGCCACCCAACCAATTACATAAATGTTCATCACAAAAGTTTGATACCAATGTATTTGGGACACCATTTCTAGAAAATATCACTCTTAATATTTGCTTTATTGTAGTTGTTTTTCTATATTTAACTTTAAGGACTTCAGGCACTCCAGAAAAGGAGTCTACTAAAATTAGAAATAGTCACATGCCATTTATGTTTGCCTGCTGCATATGAACATAAAACTATGGTTCCATTTCTTTAGGCCATGATTGTATTCTGCTTTAACAAAAATTCTTTATTTCTGCACATTTTTGGGAATTAATATACATATCTTTCTATATTGTGATAATACCCTGGCCACCATACCTCCAATTTTAATTTCCTCTGTGTAGCTGTTATCTCACAATGCACATCAACATGTACACATTTTAAAATATCTTTTCTTACTGTTTCTGGTGGTACTATCACATCTTCATTGCATATAATGCTGTTTTCCATTGTTGATTTATGCCTTATTTTTTATAAGGTCTTTCAGCTTTGGAACAATTACTCTACCTGTTTCTTCTTGTTCTCTCAGCAATCTTGCTTAATATCAGATCATATAGAGTTTCTGACACCAATCTTTGTAGAGATAATATTTCAGTTTCAACCCAATATAATATTTTTTCATCTGCGATTTCCATTTTTCTTTTTGATCCTTATTAAATTGTAACATGTGACAACACATCAATATGTAGTATTGTATTTCCTTTTACATACTCAATATCAAAATCATATGCCATTAATTTTATTGCCCACCTTAGAATTCTGGAAGAAATAACATTTGATAGCTCTTTTCTAGGCTTATAAAATAAACTCTAGAGGTTAGACTTTAATAGGAACTTCTTACCTAACAAAAATTGTAAGCTCTGTCTCTGCTGTTGACAATGGTCAATGCCTTTTTTCAATATTTAAATAATTTATTTCTGCATCCATCAATATTCTTGAAAGGTACATTATTGAATGGCCTTCTTGTGATAAAATTGCTGACACACTTCACTCATTTGAATCTATAGTTAACATAACTTACTCTCTGGGATCAAATTTTTTACAATGGGTTTTTCTGTGAGCATTTTTTTAAATCTTCAAATGCTAAGTTTTGCATTTAAGTACATTTGAATTCAATGTCACTGTATTTTGGTAGGTATCTATTATAAAAATTAACCAATTCTAAAAATGATTCTAATTCTTTTTTATCAGTAGATTAGATATCTTTGGAATTTTCTTAATTAACTTTGGATCTGGTGCAATACCAACTTTTGAAATCTGCAAGAAGATATCGTATTGCAATCAAATTCACATTTGTCTGTGTTTATTGTCATCCCATCATTTTTTAACTTAACACATATTCTGTTTTTTGTTTTAATTCATCTGTAGTGAAGGTAAATATCATCTTGATAAATAATCATGTTACTAATTTTGTCAGTTAATACGTTTTCCATTGCTCTCGGATAAATTGCACTTACCATTTTCACTTCAAAAGGCATTCTTGTCCATTTCAATAATCCTATGGGGGAGGTAGTGGTGGTGGTGGGGTTATTGTGGTAATTTCTTTGAACTTATCAATCCATATTTGGTTATAGGCAGATTTTAAATCAATTTTTGCAAAACATTTCATACCTGATATTTTGTGGATAGTGGTTTTGACATTGGAAATAGGAAATAAATCCAAGCATATTTTATGATTTATGCCTATTTTAAAATCACCACATATTCTTAAGTCTTCTTCTGATTTTCACAAAACTACAATGAGAGAAGCCCATTTACTGACACCCAGAGAAACATGCTTCAAATTCCCTCTTCTAGCATTTTCTTTAACTTGGCAACCCCTAAAGGTAGAAGGTGACTAGGTTTCTTACAGAATTCAAAATATGAGTATATTTTCATTTATGTTCGTTTTATACTCCTTTAAGACTCCACTTTTTACTTTTTATGATTTTACAGTATTGATTAATTTCAACATATCCATGTTTAGAACATTTATTTCTAGTAGTCCATAATTTCTTTTACATCCACTACTGTAATGGGAATAATTTCATATCAGTCACAGGTTTCAAAAGTTCCATTGAAGCCGCCCAAAGTTTTTATAAAAGATCTATCGAATTGTCTCAATTTCAGTTTACCCATTTGTTCCCAGAAATTTCTTGGGATTAGAATGACCTCACTCCCAGTATCCACTTGCACTGGAAAAGCCATACTATTTAATTTAATTTTTTCCAAAGAATCCTTTTCCTTAGGTCTCTGTATTGAAAATATGTCATCAATTCTTTCTTTTTCCAATTTTTCTATACTGTTTTCTTTTTAAGTTTGTATACAGACTGAAAATGATTGTTTTCTTCTGCAGTTATGATAAATATTTCCCAAAAGTGGGGCACATTTTTTCTGTCAATTTCATGCTCATACTTACAATAGTTGCATTTCTTGCTTTCCTTGTTTATACTGTACATTTCAACATTGTCCTCAGTAGACTTATACTTTTTTAACCAATTCCAGCTGTTGTATAACTTCCACAGATATAGTTAGAGACAAATTATTCAATTGTAATTGTTCCAATATCTTATATTCATAAGATATCAGCCATAGCTTCAATCAATTGTAATTGAATCAATTTGTCCTCTATAGTTAAATCTTGAATTCCCAGTTTCTCAAATTCACAGAATCTGCTAGCTTCTCTTAATCTGTGAAGATATTGTATAATTGATTCATCCTGTTTCTGCTTAATGGATAGAAATTTAGTTCTTTCTGCTATGGCAAATTTTTTTAGGTCATAAATTTCTTTTTATCATTTCTGAAATTTCGACGAAAGTCAAATTCTCCAAGTTTTTTGGGATATGCCATAACAGAAATTTTCATTATAGCTTTACAACCTGCTGAAGCTAGGAAGAAATCCATTATTTAATTTTCTTCCTCTCTTGTTTTACTGTTTTTCAATTTTTTAGCCCTAGCCTTGGCTGCAAAACACTGAATCCAAGTCTCAACAAATTCTGGTTCATCCAAGTGACTTAAACATCCAATCATCGATGCCATATTGTTGTATAGTCTATGACACATGATCAGTAGTAAACTTAATCCCATCTGACTCTTTACTCTATCCTTTATTTTTACTATCACCAACATATGCAAATAAGTAAAATTCTATTTGCCAATCCCATTACAAGATTGTAGGAATATTTTGGAGATAATGATTTACTGATACAAGTCCTACTAATTAACCCATAGCTGAAAAGAGGGGAAGAGGTAAATTCATACCTTTCCAAAGAGTACTTTCATGTAAGTAAATATAATAATCCTGACTGGAATTAGAACTTGGCTCTCTGTTTTCCAATCCTGAGCTGTTCCTCTAGGTAATGACCAAGCTTGACATTGCTTAACTTCAGTACTCATATGAGAACCAGTGTTTTCATGTTGGTCATTATGTGGTTCAGTATGTGACTAGGTCCATGGTCTTTCTACCAACATCTAGTAATCATCATAGTGGCTGAAAAGGTGTTTGGCAGCTGTTACTATTGTCCTGAAGTAGGTCCTTTTAATTTTGTTGTAATGTTTGTTCCACTGATTATTTGGGACCAGTGTACTCTGCCTCTTGCTGAAAATCAAACTGGATATCTTCTCAACAAGAGAAAATTTTCTTCTTCTGGTTTTAAATAACACACTGCATACAGTCTGAATTGACTGTTTTTATTACCCTTAGTCCAGGAAATTCTACAAACTACTTGAAGTAAAGAAGAGAAGGAGGTAAGTGAAATAGAGGCTTCCAATTTTTCTCGCTTGTTCATTTCTGGCAGTTTCATGCACACATGTTTGTTAAGAGGTGAAAGGTCATCACTGAAAACTTTGAGGGAAAAACTCTTTATATAATTCCTTGCCTTCTCCCTCATTGATAATTCATTATGTCCAATAATTCTCAGTGCAATAAAAAAAGTACTCAACATTCAATTTCTTATCTCCCCGCCATCTTTTTTTTTGTGATGACTGATGTCAATCCCTGAACCAGGATTCACATCACCATATGATACTTAAATGAAATCAAACATCTACTCATCCTTACTCATACCTCAATTGTCTTCAACACTCTACAATTTATTTATTTATCTCTTGATGAATCTTCTGAACACCCAGGTTGATGCCTCTACAGATTGCTAGCTAATTAGAGTGGAGACAATCTTTCTTGGGCTGGCCAGGAGTATTTATCTATTCAATGCTTAAAACTAAAATTTTTCTTCTGTTTTCTTATAAGTGTCATTTTCTAACCATCATTAATCATGTTGTTCTTTCTTTGTTTTATCTATAGTATTTAAAAAATACCATATATTTCCAGCAACTCTTGAAAGTTATTTGTTAGATTTTTTTCATTCCAGCTAGTTACAAAATAAATCCATTTTGTTTTGTTTTTAACCATGATTAGTTCCAGACTATGTTCTTAAACTTAGACTTATTTTCATTTACTTCATACACATAATGTAATGCTTACACTCAATCTATCTTAGTCTTTTCCCTCGTCTTTCCTTTTAGATTTTATTCCCCCTTTAATTTTGTCTTTGCCCAGTCACAGAAGGAGAATTATCAACTTTATATACTCCTGCATATGTTCAGAATAATGCTGTAACATGACTCAAGCATTCATCTGTTAATCTTGAAAAACTCTTTACAACTAAAAGAAATTTACATATTTTTAAAAACAAATTTGAAATATTTAATGAAAATTGGACCAAGTCTTCTATAAATTATAAAGGAAATTACAGATTTACTCTTGCCAAACTAGGTAACTTGAGTTTTATATAAGATAGATAAAGTAAATAAAATATTTAACAAGTATATAAAAAAAAAATCAAGGTGGGGTGACCAGCCATATGTGTTCCAGCAGGTATCTACTCCTCACATAACCCAAGAATGGCTGGTTGAGATTTTTTGTAGTTATGCAACTTTCAATATATGGCCTTCTTCCATCTTTCCTTACTAAACTCTGTCATCTGTATCATTTTTGTTTATCGCTCCTCCTCTTCCCAGGACTGCAGTATATTAGACATAATAACTGGCAGTATAGAAAAATCAATTACTCTCCATCAATCTTCAAACAACTTTGTCTTTGGTGACTTTAATGCTCACCATGACACATGGCTGAAACATTCTAAAGGTACTGAATTTGCCAGTATTCAGACATTAAATTTTTCCATTGCCCAATCCCTAACTCAAGTTGTGGGCTTTTTTACTCATTTCCCTAGCAAAAATGAGCAGCAGGCTTCTCTACTGGATCTATTTCTTACCTCCTCTCACTCTTGCTGAGCTTCACAATACTGCCCTCTTGGTAAATGAGACCACTCTGTGTTAGCTATTGATATTTTGTTTCCATAGGAACGCTCTATCCATAAGAATTATTTCCGTTACCAGCATGCTGATTGTGACTCATTCCATGATTTTCTTTGTAACACCCCATAAGCTAACATTTTCAACCTCCCAATTGAAAATTGCACCACTGAGGTTTTCTTCTCTGGTCAAAGCCAGCATGGACATTTTCATCTCTTCTCAGAAATACAAAGTGAAACCTCAATCCTCTCCATGGCACACAGGAACCAATATTTTTGGCTATACCACAACTGGCGCTGATTTGCACATAATAAATCCTTAAAGGAGTGAAATCCTGGTTTGCCAAGAGAATGAGGCACCGCATAGCCTGTAACAACTTTGGTTCTCATGATTACTGGCAGCTCTGTAATAGGGTATTAAATAAGTGCAAGGTTTCTATTCCCCCCCTCTTAAATCAATTTGAGGTATTATCATCCTCTGCTGATAAAGATGAATGCTTCGCACATAAATTCTTCTCATTAAAATAAATATCCATTAATTGATTAAGATTACTTTGTTCATGTTTGGGTTTGCTGTGATGGCTTCCCATGGCTTAATGGTAAAGTCGACTCTTGACTCATCTGGAGTACCCCTGCCTGACTTCCCACTTAGAACTGAATCTCTGTTGAGTGATATGTATATAACCCCATCAACGGTTTCTACTATCATTTCTAACCTTGATTCCCACAAAGCATGTGGACCCAATGTTATCCCTGTTATAGTCATTAAGAACTGTGCTCCTGAAATGGTTTCTGTCCTCTCTAAACTGTATAATAAATGCCTCACTGCTTACTACTCTCCTGCCTGTTCTTCCAGTTTTTAAGAACTTTAGTGAACTGTCCAACCATTTCAACTATCGGCCTATTAGTCTTCTACCTCTTTTGGGAAACTCCTAGAGGCTCTAATCAATGCTGAATTGGTTCATCATCTCTCATCTCAGGGCCTTTTCTCCAGGTCATCTGCTGATGCCCTGATGATAATTGCGGAAAGAGTTTATCATGCTCTAGATAAAAATGGGGAAACCCAGGCTGTAGCATTGGACATTTCGAAAGCCTTTGACAGGGTCTGGCATACAGGTCTTCTTCACAAGCTGAAAAGTTACAGTGTCTCCAGACACATTTTTCAGCTGATCCAGTCTTTCCTATCAATTCATGAAATGAAAGTTATCCTGAACAGCCTCTTGTCTAGATCCTTTCATACTAATGCGGGTGTTCCCAAGGTTCCATCCTTGGTCCTACACTGTTTTTGATTTTTATTAACAATCTTCCCAATGACATCAAATCCCAACTTGGTGTCTACACTGACAAACAAACCATTTAATCCTAACTCAAATGTAAGGCTGATCAGTCTGACAAGGTCAAAATAGCAGCCAATGTCCAAAACGACTCCAAGTCCGTGATTAACTGGGGGAAAAAAATGGCTTGTCAATTTTAATACTTCCAAACTAAACTTCTCTCCATTAATCAGAAACCCCTCTCTGCCTTCTATCGGCTTGGCTGATGCTAACCTCCAGGAAAGTGACTAGTTGCACCTTCTCATGCTAACATTTTCAGCTGACATGGAGTGAAAAGACTACATTGAATCAATTGCTAGGTCAGCTGCTAAGGTCAGTTCACTGTATCATGCAAGACAATTTTTCTTTCTGGAATCTATCTTACATATTTATAAGTTTACCATTCATTCATGCTTACAATATTGTTACCACATATGGTCTAGTGCCCCTGCTGATTACCTTGAGCTCCTTGATAAGATCCAAAGAAGGATCAGCAATATTATTGGTCCTGATCTGGTTCTTTGTCTTCAGTCATATACCCACCGCCATAAGGTTGCTTGTTTCTGCCTTTTTTATAAATACTTTCATGGTAATTGTTTGGATGAGCTCTTTGCTATGATACCTAGACTCTATGAATTTAAGTACAGTACTAGACTGGCATCGAGATCTCATCAATTTACAGTTGAGCTAGCTAGATGTAGCCATAATTTCTATGCTAACAGTTTCTTTTCTTACACCTCTCACTTGTAAAACTCCCTTCTGGCTCTGTTTTCTGGCTAACTTTAATCTGCAAAAATTTAAATGTAATGTCAATCGCTATCTACTGTCCTCCAGATTACACTTTTCTCTCCTTGCTCATTAATGTTTCTGTTCCTAATTTTTCCATACTCTGTAACCTCTTGCATTTTAGTGGATTTACTACCTTGTTTGGGGTGATACCAATTAAAAACTCATACATTGGGGGTTATTATTAAAAAGGAGACCAACTAGCTGTACTACTATATCAAGGACTTATTAAAGCTCTCATTGGAGACACGATGGTCAGTATAAATAAGAACTACCTGATTTGAACATGTGGTCATTTTCTAGCCTCCATCAAAGGGATCCTCAAAATTTGGGGCTATTTACTCTTAAGCTTTTTCTGTTAAACATGTGTACAAATTCTTTTAAAAATATGCTATTTTTATTTCTGTTGAATATCTTTTTCTTTAAATTTTAATTTGTTCTCAATTTTCTGGTGCACCCTGTAGACTGTTAATGCATGTACACTCTATTCCCCATTATGACATTCCAATGACTAAACCTTGATCAGGATAACTTGTAATAGAACAATGGAGACATGGTGTGCTCAATAGAGCCAAGCAGATATTAATGGTTTTTGAGTCCCCTGAATGATTTTCGGCTCAATTATAGGACTGTTATCAATGTTATTTATACATAAGAGGAAGATTAAAACAAAACACACATTTCTAATTAAATAGGAATTTAGGTCTAGAAACTCTGGTTTTCAGTGAAGTGACAAAATTCATCAAAAGAGCTTGAATTTTTCATTTAACTCATTTAGACTTTGTTTTAGAGGATTTTCAGTGCCAAAAATGGATTCAACACTCCCAAAAACACGAGAAGAGATTTAGATCATGATTTTTTTGATAAATACAAGAAAAGTTATGTCAGAAACTGATATTTTCTGCCTGGTATATAGTGCCAAATGCAGGTAATGATCAATGAAAGGAACTGAGTACATTTTAAATATCTTTCCAAGAACAATTTTCTTACATTTTGCAGATTTAAATTATTTCAATATTTGGGAATCTACACAAAAAAGAGAAAAAAAATTTGTCTCAAGTATGTTTTTGTTAGCGTTATCTGAAATTTTTAGATAAAAAAAGCAGGCAAAATATGGCAAAAATTGTGTTAATTTGCCTGAATTTTGTGTGTTTGTAGGGCCCCAAATCCACTTTATATAGTTTATTTTTTAAAAAGAGTGTCAAGTTAAACCTGCCTATCATTTATAAGATTCGTTTCAACAAGATTCCAATGACTTTCTTAAGGCATTTGAATCTTGTTGAAATGAATGCAAAAAGAGGCAGAAAAGGTAACAATGCAGACTGATTATGTAAAACTAGGTACCTCCACAGATTCACGATACATAATGTTTAAAATTAATTTTTAAAAATGAAAAACCTTTACTAAAGCTTTTATTTTAGTTCTAATTTCAAGCAAATAGATAAATTTTAATATTTCCAATAAGCAAAATACTTTGCTCTATTTCAAACTAATTTAAATTAGATTGGAAAGAGTTTTCATTTTTAAATTGCTGAAGTTGTTGACTTTAGTGTCATTTTTAGCCACCTGTCAACAGAATATAAATCTCCTTATTAAAAAATCTTCCAAAAATAAAATATACTTTTCTGAAACTTTGTTTGAGGAATATTAAATGATTTAAAGTATAATTAATCTGATTTGAAACAACTATTATTTACTTAAAGTTTAAAATATCGCAGAAAGGCATTTTTATATCACAGCGGTAGCTGTTTATTTAAGCTCTTGATGTATTGACAGATGGATATTTATCTAATGTTGTTCTAAGGGAGCTTTATCCATAAAAAATAATTGAAGAATATAATGTGAGCACCTTTTATATATAATTATTAAGTACTCAGTAATCTTAAAAATTGTTATATTCTGTGCTAATAGGAATATATACTTGAAAAACAAGGTGGATAAAATAAGTGAAGGTTTATTGTAAAAAAACCAGTACAATAAGAATAAAGGTAACAGTTATGCACAAGGTCGTCGCAAGTCACTCCAGTAGTGAGTTCTACTATTGGAAGGTCGGTAGTTCTCGCGTAAGTCCAAGTCATACTCAACAAATCCCAGCTAGTCTCTGTAGTCTGTTGACTTACAGCTACTTATAGGTAGTTACTACCTATAGTGTAGTTACTTATGGAGGTGACAGGTATTCTATTACATCAAAAATTTAGGAACTATTCTCTGTAATCTAATGTTTTATTGAATTTTAGATAGTTTGGCTTTAAATTTACTATAGTTATCACTCTTATTTTCTGATAATGTTATGTATTAATATCTGTAGCTACAAAAATTGGTATGTTTTTACACATACAAAAAATTCAAAATTCTTTTAAAAATATTGGTGTTTGATATGTACTAAGCTTTTCCATTTTTGCTTATTAAATATATTTTTTACTTAATAATAAAAGGGTGAAATTAATACAAAATTCTAAAAGATTTAAAACTTAATAAATTATTCTAATTAAAATTTTTAAACAAATGAAAACAATTCTTGTAAAAATTCACTATTCATCAAAAAAAATTTTTCGTAAGACAATACTGCCTTTAATATATCTTATTTATAAAAGCAATTAAAAGCTTTTCTAATTAAATAATGTCTTAGCTTCACTGCATTTTTTATTTTATGAATTAGATCAAATTTTTGGTAAATAGTGTTTTTGTTTTCTAAAAACAAATTGATGATTTAAATTCTCCAAAGAATTCTGCTTTTAGCTAATATAAATATTAAGACAGAGTGAAAATTTAATTTATCAAAATTTCATAAAATTAAGTAAGTGGGGGATAACAGATGTAAAAAGAAATATATTTTTACCAATATTTTCTAAAAAAAAAAATTTTCTAAAATAATTTCATTAGTTTTTGAATAAATCCTGAAAGTTTCATTAAAATACAACAATTAATTAAGAATTTCCAAATCAGTGTTTTTTATCACAAAAAAGATGCTAAAATTTCTTATACTAATCTTGCTGACCCTTCGACCCTGTTGACACAAGAAAACAAGATTTTTAACAGAACTTTTGAATGTGCTAGAAAGGAGGGTTAAAAATGAATTAAATAATCATAAAATACTTTGGTTTTTCCTCTTAATAATAACAAAGATTTTGATGATAAAACTTTGTTTTTATGAAGTTTAGGGCATTTTTCCATCATGGTATGCTCTTTTTCAATGAATTAGTGGAGGTACCTATGTAAAAGTAAATTATTAAGTATGTGCAAGTTTTAATTAACTTCAAATGCTCATAACTCAGAAAATACTTGGAGTTAGGACAAAGTTTGTCCAGTTCTGAAATCCTCAGAATATCTACTCTCAGACTAGATATACCATATATCACCTGAGAGATGTTCCAAAAATTCCAAGTGTTTAAATGCAAACTCATTGTGTGGAATAATTAGGTTCACAAGGGAATTAATCTGAAAGAGACAAAATTGGTCTCAATCTGAAATTGAACTTGGTATACAGATTCCATTTTTCATGCTATTACACCACTACATTTAACTAATTATAAAAAGTAATGATATTTGCACCCAATATACAATGTTGTCAGACAATATGGCATCAGTATCAAGAATTGTATTGACTCTTTAATAGAGGAACTTGAGGACTACACAAGGCAAACTAATGAAAAATAAATTATAATAGTCAAAATTTGCATGAAAACTAATAGGAGGATGAATAGAAAACCAAGAAATCTGAAGACACAACTCCAAAAATGGAGAGATAAACAACTGCACAGATATCAAGGAGACGAATCAAATGGAATGGGAGATGAAATGACATGGACATAGTTGCAGTGGAAAAATATAAAGAGAGAAACTGAATTGCTGCTAATGGTGGCCTTGAACAATGTCAAAAGAACCAATTGTATAAAGGCCAAAATAAATAGAAAACAGGAGAAGAGCAACAAAAATCAACCACAATATAAGTAAATAGGCTTAGAAAGAGTACAAAAATAGGCATGACTGGGTGGGAAAAGTGTCCCAAACCAGAATCTTAGAGAATAAAAAGCACAAAATTACCTGGAACTTTGAGATTTAAATGGAGGACCCAATCTAGGCTAAAAGACTAGATCTAATTATTGTGAACAAAGATAAAAATAAAAATATATTAGTTGATTTTGCTGTTCAAGTAGATCACAAAGTAAAATTAAAAAAAGAGCAAAAAAAATTAATAAGAATCTTGACATTTCCAGAGAACTGAATAAATTATGGAACATGAAAGTGACAGTGGTGCCAATCATTGCTGAAGTTCCAGAAACAATCTCAATTAGATAAGAAAAAAGGCTGGATGAACTCAAAATCTGATAATGAATTAAGACTATCCTGATAACAATATTACTGAAAACAGAATACTGGGGAAAGTGCTAGTGTACAGAGGAGTTTCATTGTCACCCAGTCCCCAGTGCAAACCTTAACTAATGGCTTGTGTGAGAATTCAATGAGTGCAGAAATAATAATAATTAGATGATGTCATAAATCTGATTTCCCAGTTTAAAGGGAATTCAGGTTCATTCTCTGTCAGGGAGTATATTTTCTTTAAAAACACTTTCAATCTTCAGGCCAGTTGATGTTAATTTTACTGTTTAAATAATAAAATAATGTAATGTCGACTCAAACATGTGTACCCACTAAATATAATATTTATAGTAATAAGATATATTTACATCATAAGAAAATATAAGAAGCTGGCTGAAATGTAATATAAAAATAGACATGGAAGAGTAGGAACAATGATATATTGGGAATTGTGCAAAGCAATTTGGTTTCACCATGTAGTCAAGTGGTTTGAACATGAACAAAGCACTGTTGTAGAAAACAAAATGAATAAAATAATTAGATTTAAACCAACCAAGGAGGTCTTATCTTCTTGGTGCGAGTAAGGGAAGGAGATTCTATCAATCCCAGCATACCACAGGGCAAAGATCATAGGACAAAAAATTTCTGGCTAGATGAGATTCTATAATATAATTTGGCAAGGAATATTTATGATAAATAATGATATCCAAAATGTTGATTCATTGAAATTTATATGTTCTGTTTTTATATGTTTAAACATTATTTTGGCTTGTAATTATAGTGATGTGCAAAAGACTGCCTAATTAGCATTTCTAAGGTATAGACTATATAAATATCCAAGCAGTAAAGATAGAGAAGCTCTCAGTATATGAGATAAACAACCACCACTGGATTGATAAAATACAAAGGAAATCACATTTCATAACAGTAATCATAATTTAATCATTTATAATCATATACTGAATTCTGGTTATCAGGAGATTAATGTGTCAAGGAGAGGTGTTTAGGTATTAGTCTAAAGCTGTAAGACAAAAATTAATGGTAATATTAGCCATTTCCATACAAGGAAACATTCAGCATTCATTAACTCAGCAGCCAGCACTGCTGTTGGATTAAATTTATAAAATCTTTCTCCTAAAATAATTTTTCTGGAAAATAGGTTTCTTAAGTCCATTAGCTGTTATCACTTTTTCCAGTATTGATGAGGGTTTCCTTCCTTGCCCTTTATTTGAAGTAGCGTTGAATGTTAGCATTTTGATTATGTCATTATTTTCTCTTCAAGTAAAATGTGATGACCATTTTAGCTGTTGCCGCTGTTGAAAGTCCTCAAGTGTTGTAGTTTTTTATCTGGTACAATTCTTTGTTTGTGATTTTGTAGTACCAGTCCACAAGGTTTGAAGAAGTGTGGTCTTCACCAAGATCCACAGGCTTTACTTGCTCAAAGACAATGAAGGTGATTTTTTTTTCAAGGAGTTCTTTAGGAAACAAAGTAAAAAGGATATATGATAGAAAATATGTTACAAAAACCTTGCCCAAGAACAAAATCTGTAGAAGATAAAATGATGGTCATGCCCAATTCAAGGATTGGTGAGAAAAGAATATTTCCCTCATCAATTATTAATAAGCATAGTCGAATGATCTAACATTGAAATAGAATAGTGTGAAATTTCAAGTAGACTTTATACATATATATAAACAAGAGTCAAAGTGTTGGTTTGGTTTGTTTGTTTTGTTTTACAGCATATCAACCATAATGGGTTATTTAATGCCAACAATTTTTATTGCTAGTAATATTTTTTTTTCCTTCAAAAATGTATACCTGGTAATATTATTTTCAAAAATGTATTGCTGGTAATAATTTTTCTTCAAAGATTTATTGCTGATAATAATTTTTTGCAAAGTATTTCTGGTATTAAATCTATTTTTACATTTTCATAGTGTTTTGACCCCAGTTTAGGGGTTAACTATTTGCCCATAGCTGGGACCCTAACAGGTGTTACCTTCCCAGGTCAGGGTGAACCTGGGAACACCAGCAATTAAGAGGTGGTTCCACGCTCCTCAAAACCTCCTGATCAGAGGCCTTGCTGTTGGACATAATTTATCATCTTACCCAGGACGTGGATATAGTTTATCGTCATACTCAGGACAGCCAAAGTGTTGGTAGAAGATATTAAAAACTATGTTGTCCATGTTGCTATGTAAGTTAATACACACTGGAGATAATAAGCAAGGAGAAATACTGACAGAGCAAAGAAAAAGTCTCTTTCACCAAAGATAGCAATATTGAGCCATGAGGAAAGATGTCAATCTCTTTTTGCTTGCTGAGAAGCAAGTGATTTGATTGGCTTCATTTTCCTGCTTCTGTGAGGTTGTCACATGATACTTTTTCTCTAAGGGCAGATAATTATTTTGTATCCTAACACCATCATTTTTCAAGGCAAAAGAAATTGAAAATTTGAGGAAGGTACCAGACTGTCTCACAGCACTCTCCAAACTTTTAAGTACAAGGGCCACATTATATATTTTATAAATTTTCAGACTCAAGAAAAAATAATCAGTTTTTATAAAAGAATGAATTAATGTTAAGTGAATTAAAAAATTTTATTTGCATCTTTTTTGTACTATTAGGTGGCTAATAGACGAAGGGGGGTAATTTTTTTTTATTTTTAAGGCAATTTTCCAAATCCTTTGAGCTTATTAAGATCACCTCATTTATAAATTTCCCACTTTTTGACCACTTAAATGATTTCCCTTTATTAAGACATCCTTTTTATTAAGTACCTAAGCGTAAGAAGCACAAAATGTTTCAGAAGAGAAATATGAGAATTAGAAATAAGTAATAACATAGTGGGAAATGATAATAGCAAATTCTCTGATAAACTGCAGATGAGAAAAGCAGCCAATTTATTTCAATATTTCAATTTGAATTTGGTCTACAGCTATAATTTGGAGACCTTTTTTTACAATGAATGAAAATTTTGCTGGTTAAAGACTCAGTTTTGCAATTTTCACCTAAAATTAGTTTGACTAAGTTTCAGTACTCAATATACATATTGTGGTTTAAAAATAAAGAAAAAAAAGGAATTAATGTTATCACTACTGTGAGAATAAGGATATTGTGTGTATAATTTAAATGGATTTATAATGGGATCGGCAAATAAATTTTGCCTATTTGCATATGTTGGTTATAGGAGAAATAAAGTATAGGGTAAAGTGTTGGATTGGTGTAAGTTGACTACTGATCACATCTCGTAGAAAAATACTGACAATTTGATCATTAAAAGAATTCTGCTTTTCAAATCATTAAAAGTACTCTTCCTTTTCAATCATTAAAAAATTACATTTTTTAAATCTTTAAAAGAATTACATTTTTTAAATTATTAAAAGAAACCTCTTTTCAAACCATTAAAGAATTCTTCCTTTTCAATCATGAAAAGAATTCTAGTTTTAAATCATTAAAAGAAACCTGCTTTTCAAATAATTAAAATAATTTCACTCCTCAAATCATTAAAGGAATTCCAATCTTTAAATCATTAAAAGAATTCTGTTTTTCAAATTATTAAAAAAATTCCACTTTTCAAATCATTAAAATAATTTTGCTCTTCAAATCATTAAAAGAATTCAGCATTTCAAATTATTAAAAGAATCCATTTTCAAATAATTGAGGAATTCTGCTTTTTAAATCATTAAAAGGAAAAATATACAATATCCAAAAGAAATAAAAAGCAATATATTAGCACCTTGATCTTCTCACTTACTAGAGATATTTCATTATTATGGTAATACAACTCATGCATTCTACTTATTGGTGTTGAGCAAGCCTCCTATTACCCTAACCATGGAATATCTAATTATTAAGAAGAGATCAACCATAAATATATAAAGTTACATTGTATTTTATGTAATACATTATACAGATGTCACAATCTTCAAAATATGCAGCTGGCTTTTTTATTATGTTCATCTTGGTTTTTAGCTTCTTCTTCTTATTATTTTTTTTTATAGAGCAATGTTTAATTAATTTAAATCAACCGCAAACTCAGTTACCAACTTTTTCACCTCAAGTTCCCTGCCCTAACCGTTGAGCCAACTGACAGTTACATGATTGGTTGCAATTACTATATTATTTGATTTCTTTGCCAGAATACTTCAATGAAAGTGTTGTTTGATCTTGCTTAGGCAATTCATGAGTGACCTACTTTTAACAAATGGCATAGGAGGGTTTATTTTATCACATCAGGTATTAAGAATTGAATTATACACATGCATAACAAAAATTGTTTGAAGAAGATGAACATCTACGTTAGTAGGAGAAATGAACATAAACATTCTTCAAAAGACAGCTCACTGGTTAAAGTATTCAATTTAAAATGATGAAGTCTATGGTTCAATCTCCATGAAAAAGGGGCTAGTAATAAGCTGATTCAGTTATGATCTTATTTTCATAATCAGTTTCTGTTTACAATCAGGATTTTCAGGGAAATTTAAAAACACTTGATAAGAATTGCCACAGTTGAGAATTTCAATTACACTGAAGAATTTCATAAAGACTTGTCATGCCTTTTTAAAAATTATTAATATTTACTACACTTAATCTGATAAGCAAGCTTGTGTTACAAACCAGTTGTATAATGAGTTTATTGCATAATGAGTTTGTTGCATTTCTTAAGCTTGGCTTAGAACAGTGCAGGACTACACATATAGGGCACACAGTGTGGATCAAATTCATTCAGTAATAATAGTTTGCAAGATTAAGTTGCTATCTATTGCTCTACAGTAAGATACCTGCTGAAATGTTGCTTTAATAGGAAATTGGATTTTTTTTTAATTGTGTAATTATAAACATATTTAAATCATTGGAAACAGCAATTTTATAACCAACAATGAACCTTTGAACTGAAAAGTAGTTCCTTGACATTAATAATTATAATAATATTTTCATATTCAAGTCAGTATGTTTCCATAACTTTCTCAGTTTATCTCAACCTTGTATTGGTAGAGTATTTAGTTTAGGAGTACAACTCTGAATTGCAAACCACTTGAAGAGAGAAGAGCTCTGTTAGACTATCTTGCCCTAGACACACCCACTGCATCTACAGCTGTAGTACATATGGTACCACTATGACCTTAATGGGTTATGGGATTTATTATGATTGCAATTGATTTCAGTCATTTTCTATCTACCTATACCAGTTTGTTGATTATCTATACATCTTAGTCTGCTTATATTTGCCTATTCAAATCTATCTCTGTTCATACTCATATATCTTGTTGATTATTTATGCATCTCAAGTGATCAATCTCCATTTTTTCATATCTATATTCATATCTGTTGATCTATGTTGACTATCTATACATCTTAATTTTTGATATTATCTATCCTTCATTCTGTTCATATCTCTCTATCAATGTCTTATTCTCTTCATGATCTATATACATATATATATTTTTAAGCAGTTAGTGGATTTTTTAATCCAACATTATTTCTTTTTCTTCTAAACATTATATTTAGTGTGTACACATATTTGAATAGACATTCCTGTATTTTTTTAAACAGTAAAATTATTATATACTAACCGAGAGACCAAAAGCCTTATTAAATATAATGTGCCTCTCAATTTGGCTTACTGTAATGGATTCTTGTAGCTTAATGATAAATCATGTCTAACTTGAAAGTGGCTTCTCAAATTAAAAAGGTTTAATAAAACTTTTGATCTTTAGGCTGGTGGATATTAACTTCACTGTTTAAAAAAAAACAGGGAGGTTTACTCAAACATCTGTGCACACTAAATATAATGTTTACAGTAATAAGAAATATGGATATCTCTATAGATTCTAAATTGTATCCAACCATTTTGAATATCTTAAGAACTGGTTATCGTTATTTTCTAACCGTAGCTTAGATGTGGCACAAGGCCGAAAGTATGGAGCACCTAGTGAGAATTGAACTCACTTTTAATTTGTAACTGATCTAGCGAGACAAGCTTGCTAACCATAACACCATGCAGAGGTGCCCAAAGAACTGGTTATGCAGCCTTGATGTCACTTGGGAAGCAATCATATGTTCACCTATTGTGCAGTTCACACTCATCCCTGGTCATTTGAACAGGAGTAGATGTTTATCCCTGGTTTTCAGTTCCTTCTAAAGTCTTCTCATTCTATTTCACTGCCAGTAGCCTTTTACAGCTTAGTGGTATTATCACCTTACTGAGGTGAATTGATTAAAAAAAATTATATGTGACCTTAGTGTACATGCATTAACAGACACTCTCCTGCAGGATTACTCAGTGGTAATGAGATATCACTTAATGATCAAGTACACTGTGTAACCATAATAATATCTTATGCAAGATCTTTTTTGTTAAATATCAATCTCTGAGATAAGTGTATGTTGTCCACCAGGAAGTTATTTGAAAGGAACTAAACTGGCATTCCCCGAGATAGGCTATTTCTATGTTAATATTAAATGTTCAAATATATTCCAGACAGAATTCATATAAATGTCCGTACCTATGTATCTGTCTCTCTTTATGTTTGTATTTGCATATGATGTGTCTCTCCCTCAGTCGGTTCCTATATAAATCTGTCTGTTCTCAGATATACCTCTAATTCTCTTAGTTTTAGTTTCCTCTAACATTCAAAACATCACCCTCCCTCCCCTTGTGGTTATGAAATGTTTCATGTCAACTGACAATCTTTAGACTGTTGATATGAAAATCACTGCCATCTATGGCCTGATGGTTGTTGAGTATCAGTTATTAAATAACAGCCAAATGATTTATAGATTATACTGGAGATTTCACTTTGCAAATATGAACAGGCTAAACTCTGTCAGCTTAGATGAATCTTTTTTTTCTTCTTTGATTTACATTTTTTTATTCATTCTTTCCTTTTATAGAAGAAGAAAAATGTCTGAATTTTATCACTGTTCTTTTATTTCCATAAAAAAGAAAAGAAATTTATTAGTTTTTATTTGCCCATTTATGTTAATAACTTTAGTTATTATTTTCAAAAAATTTAATAATGTCATAATAACTGTTCTTTAGTTCAGTTCCATTCTCTATGTTTATTTACAAATTTATATGGTTTCAATCAATAAGTGTTCTTTGAACCTCTTCAGTTGATATGGTAACTTATGACCCAAAGTGGATATTCAGACAACACATTGCCTGAGTCTTTCTTCAAAATGTTGGTAAAAGCAGTGAAATCTAAGAATTGTTTGGGAAAGAGAGGAAAGTTGGTGAGTGATTGATGTTTCTTTGATGTAACTTGCAGTTGTGTCCCTTTGATGTTATTTCTTTCAGGTTGGAGTCTTTTCTCAGATAAAAGGAAACTTATTCTCTTTTTCACATTGCATTTTATTTTTCAAGTGCTAGTTACAGATTCGTGAAGTTAATCATGTTAGAATGCTGGAAGCACCAATTCCAATATAATACCCCAAATGTAACAAATACTGACAACCATTTAAAAAATTCACTTTTACATGTGCAATTATTATTTTTCCTACTTAAGTATTTAGATATTGTTTTAAGGGTCATTTTCAGCTTTTATACCCTCAGTGAAATCTTTCAAGATATTAAAAGTTATATATATATATAATACATAGTATATATCTATACATACATATATGTGTATGTATATATATATATATGTGTATGTATATATATATATATAATATATATATATATATATATATATATATATATATATATAATGTATGGAGAACAAATATATACACACATACTGGCAAAAACAAACACACTAGATGCATCACACACACAAATCCTACACACCATGCAAAGTGTGTATGTATATATACTATTTCCTTGTAATAAAACAATATATATGTATGGAGAAGAAATATATATACACATACTAGCAAAAACACACACAATACACAAAAATGGATTAAGGTTTAAAAAGATACAGAGGTCATAAAAAGATAAGAGCAAAGACCTCATTCATTCCCCCTTTCTCTGACCAATGATAATTGTTTTATTATCTCTTAATCAAAGGAAGATTTTTCCTCTAGTCCAAGAAGAATTTTGATTACTTCTTCTTTTATGTGCCGTGTTCTTTCAGGACGTAGGCGATCATGGCTCTCCACTTCCCCCTATCCCTTGTAGATCTCAATAAGTTTTGACCCTTTGCTCCTTCTCCCAGACCCTGTTCTGTCATCAACTTGCTTAAGCCTGCTAGATATGTCACGTGTTGCTTTCACTTATCTCTCTTTTCCTCTATTTGTCCTGTGAGTATCAGATTCTCCAAGCCTTCCTTTCTCATTATGTGTCCCAGAAATTTCAGCTGCCTCTTCCTGATGTTAAGTATAAGCTTCCTCCTTGTTTGCATCCTCTCCAAAACCTCATCATTGCTCACATGTTCAGCCTATGGTATTCTTAGCATCCTTCTGTAGAACCACACTTCTATTGCTTTGAGTCTCTTCTTCATCTTTGAGGAGATTGTCCAGCATTTGCTACCATACTGGAGGAAAGATATCATGTAGCAGTTCAGTATTCTTTTCTTTGTTACCAACAAAATCCTCTTGTCTCATAACACTCTGCCTAGCTTTTAGAATGTGTCTTTGGCTGTCTCAATGTCTTCAGATCTCAGTGTCGCACTTACTGTCTTTTGTCAGAACACTTCCCAGATATTTAAATTTCCACACCTTCTTGATTTTAGTGTCCCTGACCTGTAAATCGCATTTCAGGCTCATCCTTTTAATGTCACAAGAACTGAAACACATGTAGCAAAAAATATGGAAAATAAAATATATTAAAAAAACGTTTTTGCAGCTTCTCTTTTCTCTTTAAAATATACATATTTCTCTCATTGGAACAATTATAACCTCCCCCTTATATATATATATATATATATATATATATATATATGCATGTGTGTATGTATGTATGTATGTATATCTACCCTCAGAATTGCTCAAATCACTGCAAAATTTATGATTTCTTTGAGATTTTCATTAAAGAAATGCTTTTTTTATGACCCAAATTATATAGAAACAACACAAGAAATAGGGACAAAAACTATTTCACTGAAGTATTAGGCATGTTTAAAATTATTCATCCCAATATCTTACAGGATTCAAATGAACAATACAGGAAAGGATCTGAGTTTTCTTCCTTACATTAGAGAGTTCCTAACTTCTTTTAAAACATGTAAAAAATGTCAGTACAATCATGTGGTATTGCACACTTCAGGACTGGAGTTGAATAGAAAGCAGCATTTCAGTTTTTCTTCACTTGTCAGAAAAAAATCAGTCAACGTGATTAAGATTAATGAATATAGTAAGTGCCTAAGGTTAACAGTTGTGATTGTGTACAATAATGAGAAAGCTACAATGCTATATCCAAGAAATTTTAAGTTCCAACAATTCAAAAACATTACCAAGAAATTAAAAAATGTTTATCACCTGCAAAACCTCAAATGACAAGAAAGATATCTCAACACCTCATGTGGCAAGAGAAGTCTTCAGATACATCAAGAACATTCTGGGGATATAATTTGAATAACTATCTGTAATGGGATTGGTTTAACTAATAGGTAATTAGCATAAAGAGAGCTATAACTATAGCTTACAAGCAACTTTGGGTCAGTGTACATAGAATATTTATGGCTACTAAGTTTGAGCATCATAAAAAAATGGCATCGCCTGAAAACAAAGATTTGATAAAATGCTCTGAGGCACGTGCCAGAATAAAAAAGTTATGAGAGGACCAAACACCTGAAGGACAGAAAGAAATCATGGATCTATTTTTGGCAACTGCAGGATGTAAAACTATTAGGCAGATTTTGTTAATGACTTACTCGGTTGAAATTGAAAACTTGACATTTAAGGAAGTCAAAGATAATATTGAGAAATATTCAACCAAAGAAAAGATTAGTCATAGCCAAACAAACCAAATTCTTAGCATGGAAACAAGAACTTGGGGAGCCTATAAGGAAATATCTAAGAAGATTAAGAGATGTCAACAGACATTGTGAATTTCATGAACTAGGACAACAAGGAATAAGCACAGAGGAAGAATTAATTCAACTCTGATTGGTAGAAGGACTGTACAACAACTCTCATAGAGTAAACATTTTAGAGTGGTTATAGACAAAGCAAATGACTTTAGAAGCTTGTATTCACTTCATACAATAAGAGGAGTTAATTGAAAAAATTAATACAAATGAAAACCAACATGAGCTTATGGACACATGCGATAAAAAGAACAATGATAAAATGCAGATATTGCAACTATAAACATGAATCAAAGAGAGAGAATTGTCCAGCATGCAGACAAGCATATAATAACTGCAAAAAGAAAAATCACTTTCAAGTTGTATGTAGATGGCAAGATACCAATTTAAAAACTGTCAAAATAATACACGACGATGTAAAAAGTCAAACAAACATTTTTTCAATGGAAAGGAGAAACAAAAAGAACACCTTCATGAATATTAAAATTAAATGGTGTAGACTTAAAAATGCAAGTTGACACTAGAAGTGAAGTGATCCTTATTCCAAAGAATTTTGGGGAACAATTATTGAAACCAAAATTAAAGAAAAGCTTAGTAAGATTAAGACAGTTTAATGGATTGTGTATAAAAATATTAGGGTCCTTTCAAGGTACTTTTGAAACAAAACATTCATTTGAAACCATCACTATTATGGTCATAGACTGTATAAAAAGTCATGGTTTAGTAGGAACTGATTTGATAAATATGTTTACTTAATGCTGTGAATACAGGAAGTCCAGAAACTGGGCCATTAAAAAACTATAAAGCAAGCCTTAAGTTAAAAAGAAATATCAATCCATTGTATTTTGAAAGCTGTAGACTTTCCATTCATATAAAGCCAATGGTATTTGATAAACTGCAGAAAATGGTGTATCAAGGCATTCTTCAATATGTAAAACCTGAAGGCAGCAAACAGCCATTGCCTATTGTGGTTTAATCTGCGGAGATTAAGAAGTAGGCATAAATCATAAGATTTGTTCAGATTCCTATCCTATTCTAAACATAAAAAACATACATTCTCTGACAGGAATGAAATACTTTATGAAAATTGATTTAAAAAATGTGTACCACCAAATTCAAATAAATGATGAATTTAAGGAAATCACAACAATAAACTTCCCCATAGACTTACTTAGATGGTCCTGCATACCATTTGGAATTAAGACAGCCAGCTCGATTTTTCAAAAAGCTATGGAAAATTTATTAGCGAGGAGAGTAGAAAATATGATAATTTATCAGGATGATATATGTTTAGGTGTGGCCACTGAAGAAGAACTGAAACAAAAAACTAAATTTGTAATGGATAAGTTGGGGAAGGCAGTAATGACAATAAACGAAGATAAGCATATATTTAATTGTGAAGAATTAACATTCTTGGTGTACCAAAAACATTAGTAACTGATAATGCTTCCAAATTCTGTGATGAATGTCTATGCTCATGGTTAAGGAAGATTGGCTGTGTCCATATAAAACACCACCTTACCACCCTTCATCAAATGGGATTGCTGAACGAATGGTCCAAACAATAAAGATGAGATTGAAAGCATTTTCTTCTCAGCAAGAAAGGATTAAAACTTTCCTACCAAGACTATTGTTGAGTTACAGAATGATACTACAAGCTGACAGATTAGAGAGCCCATCTGCATTAATGGGCAGACAGATTAGAGCTCCATTAACCATGTCTTACTCTATTAATGAAAACATATGGTACAAAAGAAATAAAGAAAATGAGCTAGAAAAGGCAAATTTCATAATGCAAAAAGGATACAACACAGCATTAATATGCAAGAATGGTAAAAATATTGTTGCCCATGCAGACCAGTTAAGAGCTAGTCAAAATTACAAGGAAGTACAAACCGAAGCTAATTTGATTGACTATGTAGATGAACAAGAAAGCAAGGCAGAGGTATCAATGGATGATCAAAGTTCTTTGGAAGACTCAGAGTATGAAACATGGGACACTGAGAATAAAAGAACTAGATCAAGGTCCCTCATAATGAGAAATACTCATGAAACCAGTGAGAAGGGGAGGGAATGTAGGAGAAGCCATAGATCCATGCAGGGCATGAAACCAAAAGATTCAGGGAGATGTAATGGAATTGGTTTAGCTGATAGGTAATTAACATAAAGAGAGCTATAACTATAGATCATGGGCAACTTTGAGTCAGTGTACATTGAATATCTAAGGCTACTAAGTTTGAACATCATAACACTATCATTGCAGAGAATATTGAACAAAATAAAATCAGAGAACAAAATATCACTCTAGAGAACATTACTTAAAGCTGGCCTCCATAAAAGACAGTCAAAGAAAACTCCAATGCTCTAAGAAAGGCATGTAAAAGCTTGTGTAGCTTTTGCTAAGCATTATCTTGACAAGGGTTCAAACTTTTCATCATCAATTCCTTAGTCATATGAATCAAAAATTGAACTTTCTTGGCACAGGAGTGTTGCTTTTGTTTGGCAAAAAAGAAGTGAAAATGTTTTCAAATGAAAAGATACTATCTCAATACTTAAGCATTGTGGATGTGGCATTATACTATTGGGATGTTGTTCAGCCAGAGTGACTGATAGCCTGGTTAAATTGAGGAGGGTCATGAAGAAAGACATGTTCAGATTTTGGACCAAAATTTCAAGCAGTTTATGAAAAGATTTCGACCTTCTAATAATACAATGACCCAAAGTACATCAAAGTTGGACAAGAATTAATTCATGGAGAATAGTGTTAAGTCTTTTAGAATGGCCAATGTCGACTTTGGGGGAAATGAAATAAAACCAATAAATAAAATAATAATAACAAATGAAAAATAAATAAATAAAGTTTTCAATGATGCAAGGTTTCTGGTCACAAGTGCAATTTTATGACCCCATTTCCAGAAAAGACACTTTTTCTCTTTCTCCTCTTAGCTTCAATATGTGAACCATGCAGTAATAGTGTTCCCACTGGGGAATCTTAGTTTCCCTGGTCCACTTACCAACAAAATTGTATGGACATGTTTTCAGCAGCCCTACTTATGAAGTAGAGATTCAGCCATCCCAACTCAGTGCAAAGTTGACTTGAGCTCAAACAGACTTACTTGTTTGTATCCTCCTTTCTTTGTACGTGCCATGTCCTTTCAGAACATAGACAATCATGGCTCTCCACCCTCCTCTATCCCTTGCAGCTCTCTCAACAAGTTCCTTCTCTCGGCTTCCTCCCCCAGACTATGTTCTGTCATCCACTTGCTTATGTCCGCCAGGTATGTCACACATTGTTTTCCCTTGTCTCTCTTTCCCTCTACTTCACCCATGAGTATCAGATTCTCCAGGCCTCCCTTCCTCATTATGTGTCCCAGAAACTTCCGCTGCCTCTTCCTGATATTAAGTATAAGCCTCCTTCTTGTTTGCAATCTCTCTAAGATCTCATCACTGCCCACACACTTGGTCCATGATATCCTTAGCATCCTTCTGTAGAACCACATCTCTGTTGCCTCAAGTCTCTTCTTCATCTTTGAGGAAATTGTCCAACATTCGCTGCCATAAAGAAGGACAGATGTCACATAATAGTTCAGTATTCTTTTCTTTGTTACCAAAGATATCCTCCTGTCTCGCAGTACTCTGCCCAGCTTTTGGAATGTGTCCTTGGCCATTCCAATACGCCTATAGATATCAGTGTCACACTTACCGTCCTCTGTCAAGACACTTCCCAGCTTACTTTCCATAAATTATTTCAGAACCAAAAGGAAAATAGACATACTCAAGAGACCTTTAACCTTATTTCAATACAGTCAATATAAAAGGAATAAATGTTTTCAAAGAATAGCAGATGGAAATGTGGTTCATTAAATTATGAAGTACCCCAAATTGATGTGTCCAACTGTTTTCAAATCCCTTACAATGGTCATGTAAGATATGTGGTGTATCTTTGCAATGTCATGTGACCTGGATTATTTTTAATTAGTGTCCTGATTTGGTCATCAACAGTTGCAGACTTGCCAGAAATTTCTTGGTCTTCCAGATCAAAATTTCCACTTCTGAACTGTTGTAAAATAAGGCTAGGGTGTGTTGAGGTTAGGGAAAACACTTACCTTAATTGTTTTTTTAAGAATTATGCGGTAACAGGTATAGAAGGGAAAGTGATGGGAGGAAACAAAATAAAACAAATAATAAAACAAAGTAATGACTATTGAGACCACTGCCTCAGAGACGACAGCATAGCAGATGGGATGCAACTTCCAGAACAAAATGCCCACTGCTGGCTGCTGGTTTTCCCATTGTTTTTATTGAAAAGAGACACTTGACAGACCTGGATCTGGAAAAGTTTCAGAGATGCCCGTATCTGATCATGCCAAGCTGTTCTGCTCCTAATGGGGAAAACCTGTATGTGACTAGCTTTGACGGACATGTCCATACACAATTCGAGGCCTTCTTTTTGCATCTGTACTGACACGCATTTGCCACATGAACTTAACAAACCACTTATGAATAGTACTCCTAGCTATGGCACCATATCCATAAACAGCACATATCTTTTTTGCTGTTTGTACAGTGTTTTTTCCTTTCCAGAATTAAAGAGCATTAAATGACAAAAATGCATCTCATTCTCCTCTATTATCAGTTTAAAATTCACAATCCAAGCATAAATCATATAGAAAGACACATTTCAGAATATGTATATATGTCATAAATTTTAGTTATCCGAAACGAAATCAGAGCATCTATTGAAAAATGTTACAAATATTTATTTCAACCCAATATATGTCTGGTCATATCTATCTGAATTTTTTCATATCTATATAAGTCTGTATGTACATATCTATCTATCTCAGTTTATTGATATTTATCTGTCTTAATTTGATCATATCTAAGTCTGGTCATATCTGCCTCAATCTGTTCATTTGGAAATATAGTGATGTAGTTTTCCTTATTCTATTTATATATTTATCAATCCGTTTATATCTATCTGTACACTTCCCTTGCTATCTCTCTAACATTGACAGACCAGAAATATTTCATAACAATCTTTACCACTTCAACAATTTTGCATTGAACCTAATTCAGCCAATAAATTAGTTCTGTTAAAAGTTACATGTTTCTTCTAACAACTTTTCTCTCATTATCAGGACTTATAAAATCTGTAGTAATAGCAACAAATAAATCACTAAATAACCCTTAGTACTAGACCATGTAGGAATATAAAACAAAAATAATTAATAATAAAAGAAAAATTAAAAGTAATAAAATATATTAAAATATAGATAGGAATGATAATTAACAAGAAAGGAAGAAAAAGTTAGATTATAAATAAATAAATAATTAAATAAATATAGAATCTTCCCATGATGCACCAGAACAGACATTTTGCCACCAATTGAAACAAAATTAAATTCTCTCTCTCTTCATTTTCAATGTGTCATTTTTGTTTATACTTATTATGTCTTATCTTACATATGATTTCTTTGTAATTTATATATTTTCATTGTGAGGCTGATGATGTCTTTTTAAGCCCCAAACAAAATTACATATATATAAAAGAAAAAAAAAGAATTACATTCAGAAAAGCCAACACATCATCCATAACAAATGTTTATTATGTGAGGTAATTTGGTTTTAGTTTTCTGCTAAGTGGTCTACTTGTTTTTATCTATTGAAAATATTGTGTACTATAGGAAGTACCAACTTTTGCTAAGTAAGGGTTCAAGACAGATGTAATCTGGTCTGCTTAATGAAAAAACAGCATAATTTGATCTATGTAAGTTCTTATACCAAGGTGGAACAAACAAAATAAAACAAAAAAATAACATTTATTTTACAATCTTTATCATTGAAAAATTTGTTATTGTCATTATTCAAATTTGTCTTTATTAAAAGTAAAAAAAATATCTCTAGCTGTGTCGGGAATTGTTCTGTGAAAATGATTTTTGAAAACATGCAAATATTTTTTGTTTGAATTTCTAAGATGATAAATTATTATTTACATTCAGATTAATGTCCTCTTTGTTGATCTTATCAAAATGTTTTGCCTGTTGTGTTTTCTGCTCTTCTTAAGGTGTCTGTTGATCAGGGTAACATGCAGGGAATTTCAAACTGAACCCTTTATTTAATCTGCAGGACTAGATTGTTCTTCTCTGATCATATATACAGATATCTCATCATCATCTCTTTTTAGTACTGTTCAGTTATTGTTGCTTCTGTTTCTAGTGTCTGGATCTTTACTACATGGCACAGGGATTGAACTCACAATCACTATGTCATTAAATTCATAAACTAATGCTTTAATCTTCTAGGTTATTGTTCTGTGAGACAATCCAGAAACTAGAACTGGTAACCTTAAATCTAATGCTCTTATTGTCTTGTTATCAATTTTTAGCTCCTTCACCTTATACACCTCATTTTTACTGCTGCAGAAGATACTGCTGTTTAGCTTGGCTCTCTCCACTGTTGTGTTTCTCTCTTGGTATCTAGATCAACAAATGTGAAAAAAGCCAGAGGCCACAATGACTAAAATTTTGTGATAATAATAACAAAGATGAGGACATTGGTTTGAATGTAAATAAATATTTTTATGTGCAGACATAAGTAATAAAAAAAAGAGTTTGTAGTCTTATACTGAACAGTTGCAAATAGTATTTGTTACTGTTAGAGATAAATCTATATAACAAAAAAGAGGTAGACTGTTGTATCCTTAAAGATGTTACAAACAGACAAAGGTGGTACTCGAGTGAAGGAACAGTAACACGTGCATAGATGAAAGAAGAGAGATTTATTTTAAAAGAGAATACACTACTGAAAGACAGGGAATTGGGTGACAGGCTAGTAATTCCTGAAGAAAGCACCCTGGTATATCCTGTGCTCACTATATATAGCTACTGATATAGTCAGTCCACACAGGCGATAGGGAGTGTGGGACATTCCATTACACCATAGGCATTCCCTTTCCAAAATATGTTTTTATGTTAAAATCTTTTCCTGATTCCAATAAATATAGATCCCAAATTTGGAAATTGAATCTAAAGGGGTTTTAACGTGTATAGCAAACAAATTCTTCCAAATTATAGATTTCAACAGAATGTTTCATTAAATAAAGCAGACCTGAATGCCTTAAACTTTACATAGACTACAGTGAAAAAAGATGTTTTCCTGCTTTGTATTCAAACCTTTTTCATGGTGATACTCATAAGGGATACTAAACAAATATGGAAAGCAAAACAAAAGACCCTTAAACAGTGGTGGCATTCTACTAGTTTGCATGAACTGATTCTTAAAATAATAAAAGCTTAGCAAACCAGATATTGGATTATCTGAAAATAATCTTATATATTAATAGCCAATATAAAATAACTAAAAATATAATTAATACCATTGCTGTAAGTTCTGCGGAGGTTGAAAGAGGGTTTTCTGTGATGAATATAATTTATTCTGACAAAAGATATCTTGAAGTTAAAAATCTGGCAAATCTTCTAGTCATAAATTTGATATGTCTTTCATTGTATCTTTGGGACTGCAGCAATTCAGTTCGTCTGTGGCTAAGAAACCATAACACAGCTGATGGCACTAGAGTCAAAAAGCATTATACTTCTGAACAGAAATATGATAAGAACAAAATTTCAATCTGGAATTATCTTAATATATAAATGTTTTCCATTAAATTATCAAAATGGTTTAATTTTTTTTATACTATAAAGTGATTTGTTTCCATTCTTAGACTGAAAAGAAAATAAGCAGAATAGGTTTCCAAAGATTACCTGCCTTTATAGAATGGGTTCCTGGAAATTTGAGATGTCATTATTGCCCTCAAACCTTATTGTATTCTTCAGCTACTAAACTATAACTGTAAATATATTTAGTCTAACATGTAGTTTGCTGCAGAGTGATGGTTAACAAGCTATTCTTGCAATCTCAACTCTAGATATAGGTCATGCTCTCAAAGCTACTAATTTATTCAAAGACAATTTTTCAGATTCTAATTAAAAAAGTTTAATGCTTCAGCACACATATTCTCCCATCCCCTGAATTGACAGAAAATTTATTTTCAGTTAAAAAACAAAGAGGAACATCACCACCACCACCAACCACTACGTTCTACTTGAGCACATTTATATCATTACCTAGTCTGTTAACATGTTTTATACTTTATAATTTTAGCTAACAACGTTTTATATCTTTTACTGTAAATAATTTATTGGTATGTATGCATTGGGTTGGCTAAAAATGTTTATTCAGTTTATTAATTTAGAAATAAAAGACTTTTTATTTTCAGTATTAACTCTATTGAATAATATTCACCATGACTATAACATTTTTACCACTATCTTCCAAAAATAAATGAAAGGAATATTGGTAAAAAATAAATAATGATTCATCTAAGAAGTTTGCATAACTTAAGACAACAGCATATTTGTTGAGCAGGCAAAAAGACTGTTTTGAGTGTTAAGAGAATTTAATTGTAATTATTTATAGTTAATTCTAGAGTTATGCAGATAATCTTTATTTATAACAAAAGACATTTGCAAATATTTCCCTCTCATAAAATAAGTGTGCAAAATTTTGTTGTTCAAAATGATATTACAAATTTATTTAAAAAAACTAGATTTAAAATAGTCATTGGAAAAAATAATTTATTCAATCAAAATATTTTTCATCATTTGCATTTATTCCACCTTGACATCAAGTTTTCAATTTCTCTCTGAAAGAATTTATTCAAAGAACCAATAAATTTATTAAGGG
>OZ038484.1:114190368-114210368 GCA_964036315.1 Acanthosepion esculentum
TGTTGACATCAGAGGTCCATGTCATTATAGGGTTTGGGCTATACCAAAACCCTACCATTAGCTCTTATCAACTAGAACATTTTGCAAAGCTGACTATTGCCAGTCTTCCTATATTGAATGAGCAATGTCATAAGCATAGGTGGTGTTCTGCCTGGTGTCATGGTGTTAACAGGGGCATTCTGGTGGTTCTTTTGTTCCCATATCCCATGGAAGCTAAGTAGCACTGGAAAGACCCGTTGGATATGCCCCTGGTGCTTCCTGCATTGAATGTGGATGGGATTTGAGCCAAACATGACTAGAATTCTGTTACTGCAAACAGTTTTAGCCAGTCACTTCTGATTAGGATCCTTAAGGACCTATAGTCAATCAATATTAGGTATTCCAGGTATACATGTGACGCTGTAGATTGAGGTATGTTGTTGCAGGTACTACTCCTAGATAGACTAAAAGTAGTAACAACAATATTTTGCACATATAAATAATTGGTGTAAGGAAATGGAATTAATTTTGACAAGGCAATGTTTTATATTTTAGTTTTTATATAAGTGTGTAAAACAAGAGAGAAAATACACAGTATGTATGCAAAATGTAAGAAGACATTAAAAGTTAGCAATTATATGGGTGATACATGTGTGTGTCTGTGTGTGTGTAAATAAAGTTCAGTCACTGATGGGAAAATATCCCTCTGCTTTGGAACAAAGATTCTGGTAGGAGAAAAAGAAAAAGAAAAGGATGATGACAGGAAGTGTCCTGCTTTTATAGGTGCTTGACAACACCACCTAATGACTTCTTGACAAAACTGGTAAAGCTATGTGGGGATAACTCGCAATGTCAAATGTCTCTACAAATTTGAAAATAAAAGGTCCCATCTATTGGGCATGAATCCAAACTACAATAATTCGCATCTTGCCATTAGCAACTTATCCAGTGCCCTCACTGACTTACCAGATATGAGAGTACAACTGAGATGTGTCTGGGCATTTCCATGACATGGATGATCTAATGGTGCCATTTAACATTACCTTTAAATACTGCTATTCTGTGACTTTTAACATGTGAGTATATAAATGAATCCAAGAGATACACGCCATAAAAAGATTTGATGAACACAGTATCCCATATATCTAAATAAATTATTTTATTATTTTACATCTTAATATTGGCTCTTTGACATTCTATAACCTTCATCAGTCTTTCCTTCATTGAATTTTTAAAAATTTTCTCTTTCAACTTTCACATTGCAACAGTTTTTATTTCTTCCCAGAGGTCTTTGCTTTTCTATTTTCATATACATTACTTTTAATGATAGACTACAACATCTTTATTGGATTAATATCTGGTGAGGCTTGGAGCCATTCTATTAATTTAGAGTCTTTGAAACTGATAGGTAGGCAATATTCAGCTTTGCAGAATGCAAATGCGCTTTGTCTTATATCGTGAAATTATGATTATTGGAACACTGGTTACCCACTCAAAATTTTAAGATCCCATGAATATTATATTTATGACTTTGTTATGAGTACAAATATGTTACAAGTCGTTTATTAATTGGTTAATTGTTGTTCTCACATCATTGAAGAGAAAACAGTGAGTTGGCTTGATCTTAGCTGAAACTTTGAAAAGTGTTGAAATAATTATAATACATAAAAAAATGGAAAACTGTAAAGAATGATCGATCACACCCCCAATGAATTTTACTTACATGAACTTAGCATCTTCCAAGAACTCAGTGTATGTATGTAAAAGTAATTCTTCATAATTATGTCATGATTCCTTGAATTTTTAGTGTCATAATTTCATTATTTAAACAAGTTTATTTTACAAATCAAATCAAATTAAGTATTTAAATCTTTTAGCAGTATCTGTGCTTTTACTCATTTTATCGATTGATTGAAAAGAAACCCTTTAAACCTGCTATTTACATGTTCGATATGGCTTCTATTTTATGACTGGATCAGTTATACAAATAATCAATTATCTGAAAAAAAATATTACTTGTTCATATTATTTGGAAAAACTAAGCAACATTCTACTTTATATTTTTTAGCTTAAAGCTTCTTGGTTGTAACCTGTATCACATAAAAATGTCTTGTCCAAAAACTTACAATAACTCTCAGCATTTATCTTGGCAGTATCATCAATTCTGGAGTGGCTTATAATTTTAATACTAGCTCAAAACATTAATCCATTTCCTTCTGTTACCTTCTAAGATGTTAACAACACTATTTTTTCTATATTGAGGAATATAATAACACACCCATGCTTAATATACACTTTCATGTCTTTTGCTAGACAGTCAAGGAGCAAAAAAAAAAGAAGAATTTTTGAGAAGTTTCAAAGTCTACTACCATACTCCCAATGTCTGTCTCTGATATTATGGGCTAACATAAATAAAATAGTAGGCATTACTTTTGGTGTGATCCTTGTATATAATCCAAAGCTAGGGGCTTTGAGCTCTGCGTTGGATAATCATCTCATGTTAGATAAGTTTTATTCGGGATTTTATTATCGATTGTTTAAACACACAGGCTGTTAGTGTTTGTACATTTGGTTATTGTTTACATGTTTGTTGTAAATTGCCCACTTCTAATTTACACAGAATTTTCATGTTGCAAAGTTCTAGTCTAGCTTCTTTTCTTTCTTTTTAGCTTTTTTTGATTCTCCATTTCCTCTGAGTTATTTTAAAGCACACATAGAATATTCAGAACATCCAACCATATATTTTCAACAAATCATTAAAATCCTCAGAAGAAGAACATATATGACATAATATGTATAACAAAGCTATACTAAAGTGCAGTGTATCTTCAGTGATGTTAATGCTGAGTTCATAGATAGTTTTTCAACATTGTATTATCTGGCCCAGCTGACTCTGCCATTACAGAATACATGGCAGTATACAACCTGGCAGTAAAATAGGTTTATCTTCATTGCATTGTGCTAAATCTAAATATACCAAATTTTAAAAATATAATTAAATATGTGCATATATAACAAAAATTTTAGATGACACACACACACACACACATATATATATATAAACATGTAGACCAATAAATTACTGGAAGATAATGTATTCAAGTCAAGCAGATTTTTGCAGAATGCTTAATTTTTTTTAAAAGTTTGTTAATAGATAAATAAATGTTCAAATAACTTATCTTCTGAATTTACAGGACGTTGTGGATAAAAGCATTGGTTTGTGAATTTGTTGACACAGTGATTGTGTGTTTGGCCCCTGTGTCAGGTAGTATGTACTTGCTCTCAGTGGAAATGGGTGAGCAATAATGGACAGTACTAAATAAAAATATGAAGTAGATGATATTCCTAGACAAGAGCAGTGGAATGAGAAGTCTACCCCAGTAGATTAAATTAAAAAGGGTTCAGTTTGAAATTCTCTGTAGGTTACCCAGATTGATATACACCTGAGGAAGGTCAGAGGACACAACGGCTGAAACATTGGGATAAAAACAACAAATATGAGGACAATATCCTGAATATAAATAGTGTAAATTCTAAATTGAAATTTTACAGATACACCATCCCACTCATTAGCTTAAGATAAATCTATTGAATTCACTGGCAGATCATTTATACTTTATTATTAATAAATAATAAAGAACACACACAAATATATATGTAACTAATAGAGGGTAAATGCATAACAAGATAGGGAAAACATTTCTGACACATTTTATTCTGAGAAGGAACTTCTTCAGACTAATAATGATTTTATTAATGGAATCTGTTTTACATATAAAAAATAGGGCAAGTAAAAATACAACATATGCCAGTTAAAATTTACAGTTTACAGCAAATCATTTCAGATACAGAAAAACTTGCCACTTAAATTCAAATTTTTATTTACCTTGTTGTTAATTTAAACTTTTTATTGCTTTTATTTTTATTCTTAATTATATGAAATTATATAAGCAGTTGTTAATGAATTGATTTGTTTTTTACTGCTTATCAATCACTTGCGGGTTATTTAAAGCCAAAAACATATTTTTAGACTTGTATAATTCTGTTTTTTGTGAATTATAATTACATTAACTATTTTTTGAGAATAATAATGATTTTTATTCAGGTAAAAGTACTACTATTTAATCCATAACTGGGGAGAAGGAGATGGATTCATACCTTTCCCAAGTATATTTGCATGTAAGTGAATATAACGAACCCAACTGGAAATAAAACTTGGCTCTCAAATTTCTTATTCCTAGCCACTATCTATTATTATACTACTCACACATCATTTAGTCATTTTGTGAGGAAGCAATATATGTTGTACAATTCTAAATTCTATGGCACCTTCAATATATTTTTGTCATAATAAACTAACTTACCTTTTAATGAAACCACATTGTTTATGTTGAATTTTAAAACTTTAATTTCTTATTTATATTCCTCTGGATTGATTGGGGAATGTCCATAGCTCAAAAATTTAAACACAATACTAGATTGGCAGCTAGGACTTACCATTTTACTGTTGAAATTGCTAGATGTAACTGTAAATTCTATGTTAACAGTTTAATTGTGTGATAAAAATAAATGCATAAGGCAACTGGATAAAATTGGCTAGACATATCTGAGAGATAAAAAATGTTCCAACTTCTTCAGTGTTTCCTGTCAGTGCATAATTATAACTAATGCTTGTATTTTTATATTCTCCCCTTCCTACACATATATAATACCATGAAGAAAAACATTATTTTAGTCTGATGAAGTCCTAAAGGATGAAATGAGTTATACAGAATTTAAGTCTTTAATTAACTTTCAGCTAAAAACCAGAACTACCATGACAGACATTTTTGTGACAGATACTCCCATATATTAAATGTTCTGATGACAATCTGATTAGATTTCTAGAGTTTTGAGGAAGTAAAGTGACTCTCAAAAAGTTGGTTGAACACAACTGTTTTAATAAATCTTACCATATTGCCTTGCCCATTTGATTTTATAAGCTTCAAAATATAAAAAAAAACCCTGACATTTGATAAAAACTGATTTAATTAAATAGTAGACATTTTATAGTATAGCTTCATATCTTTGGAGGATTCAGTTTTCTCTTAAAATACTTTGCTGTTGCAAATAAAGAACTCTTCCCAACTGGTTCAACCATTTAACCACAAAAACATGGCTGAGAAAGATTTTTAAAAAAGTCTTCAGTGCTATTCACAGGTCATGAAGATGGTAGAAAAATATGTTGAACAGCCTCAATATCTAAGAAGTCTTCATGACACATTTTAAGGATTGGCCTGCAACTTCCCTAAGGCTGTGCAGAAATACGTAAACATATATTGATTGCTATTATCACATCATGGTCACTGATATTCAATGTGTCAGGTCAGAAGGAAAATAATACTGACAATTCTTTACAACATATACAAAATAAGGAAAGAAGCTGCTAATATCTTCATCTTTCTTTCTCTTTTCACATATACACACAAAGTTGTATATCAGACTAGTAGTGAGTAATTTGAATGACAAAATGGAGAAACCTCCTAAGTAATGCATTTCATCCCTAGAAGGAACTACTCCAGACTAATAATGGTCTTATCACTAGAGTCAGTCATATATATATATATATATATATATATATATATATATATATATATATATATATATATATATATATATATGAGGAGAGGAGAGGGAGAAAATACAGCAAATACTGGTTACAATTTTTACATCATAAACACTAAAGATACATTGACACTTCGCTTTAAATTTAAAATTTTCATGTCCAGTGTATCTAGATGCATAAACTCATGCAGCTTTCTATTGCTTTTATTTTTATCACATTTTTTTTCAGGATTACACATTATATTAACATTAGTTTTGTGAGGAAAGAAGATATGTTGTATCATCCTTGATATAGATTCACTGTAAAAGATTCTAAAATTAGTGCACTTTCAATACATTTTCATCTTAACAAATTCCTTTATCTTTTAATTGAGTTTATTATTTTGTAAAAAAATCCTTTTTGTGTTCATAAAATATTTTATTTAAGTTCCTAGATGTTTCACCTGTGTATTATTGGGGACATATTTTGCAGTTTATTTTGTAAATTCTTGCTTTAGGTTTAATGTCATTATTTTGTTTCATGTTAATTAAATCTCATCATTTTTTTTAAGTAATTGTAAGCAATTTTATATTAAGTTTAGATTAATTCTTTTCAATTGTAGTCATTATTGTATTGGCAGTTAATGTTACATTCCAAGATTTATCAAAGTTATTTGTATTATTTCCTTTTCTTTTTGTGGATTTTGTAAGCTTTCTTTTTTGCATTATATATGGAATAATTCAGATATTGGAGGAGTTTAAAAGTATTTTCAATGTGCTTCTCTTCATCATGTAAATATTGAGAGCTACAAATTCTAAGTGTCCTTAAGTAGAAATATATAATTATTAACAACTACAAACAAAAAGAATTTATCTAAACTTAATAAAAAATTTCTTACAACTACTTCAAAAACAGTAAACTATTTAATTAAGACAAAACAATAATGACAAAATTAAACCTGAAGTAGAAATTTACAAAATAAACTTAAAAAATATACATATATATATATATATATATATATATATATATATATATATATATATATATATATATATATATATATAACATCTAGGAATTTAAATAAAAGATTATATGAACATAAAATGGATCTTATACAAAACAATGCACTCAATGTATTAGTTGTTCACTGTAATAACTTTGACCATAATTTCAATTGAAAAAATGCTGTTTTAACTAAAAAGTGAAAGTAATTTAAGATGAAAATGTATTGAAAGTGTACTAATTTCAAAATCTTCTACAGTGAATCTTACTCTAGTATCATACAACATATTTTCTCACACACAAATTAATGTGGGATGTTCTTAAAAAATAGTGATAAAAATGAAAATTTTTAATAACAATATTGATAAAAATTATGAATAAAAGCAAAAGTGATAGAGAGCCTTATAATGTCAGCTATGATAAGCCCCTAGATACACCAGATGTCAAAAATCAAAAAATTTATAGCTAGATTTTCAATATAAAATTTTAACTGGCATTAGTTGTATTTCTCCCTGCCCCACTATATATAGGACTGACTCCACCAATAACTTTATTAGTCTGAAGAAGTTTTTTTTCTAGGAATGAAACATGTTACTTATGAGATTTTTTTCCATTTTATCATTCAATTCCCCCACATATATACATTTGTATATCACACACACACACACACGTGTGTGTGTGTGCATAACAAGTAAACAAAAACACTAAAAAGGGCTGTGTTAAACACATGTGTAATAAAAAAGTGCTCAATAATAAGTTAGAAACTCTAACCTGTAGAGCTCTTAATAAATGTATAGGTAATAAAATCTTTAGATGCTGGATAGAAACATGACTGCAGTTTTGACCACCAATGTCTCTTTAATTGCTTAATGCAGCAAATTAAATTAACTTCCACACACTAAAACTTAAATAAGATAATGTTAAACTTGAATTAATTGGCTGTAGTTGGGGAGGAGAAATACATATATATCTATATATATATATCATCCAACCTCATCCTGCTTCATAAATTCCTAAGTGTAACTTGCCTACATTTTGCCATTACCTCTGTTCTTTCATTTAATAACTCTGCTACACCCTTATAAGTCACAATAGCCAACTTCTTCTCTTGGCAAAGTCTACAGGAGATCCTGTTTAGCTTATGATTCTTCACTTTTCTCAGGATACTCCATTCAATCGCTGGGCTTCTATTATGAATCTCTCTAAAATCTCGATAATGCTTAGCCAGACTTGAACAAAACTTACGTTTTGGTATTCTGAAAGAGAGACCATGGTTATACCATCTTTTTTTAAATTGGCCCTCTGTACAGCCAATATATGCCATCACATTGCTGTATTAATCACCTGAAGACACCTTGGTAGTTGAAACGGCAGTCATGTTTCTATCAAGCATCCAAAGATTTTATTATATATATATATATATACATACATACATATATATACATACATACATATATATATATATATATATATATATATATATATATATATTACTGTAAAGACATTTAGCTGAATATTACTTGGCATAATTAAAGACAAAAAAGATATATATAACAAAAAATGAAAGAGGAAAACAACCAGTTTTGTTCCCGCTCTTCAAGGTTTTTTAATTGGTAATACAAAGGGTAAAATACAATAAATTAAAATTTGTAAATGATTGATGAAAGGACAACAAAAGGGTGGGGAGTACTAGAGACTAATTATAGCAAGCCCCAGCAAACAATCAGGCTGTTTACACAGAGAAGGTTTGTGAGACATGATATACATTGACTCCAGTACTTTTAATTGAAATAAAGAGTGTGACTGGGACAAAACGGTAAACCAGTCAACACTAAATTCTGCTTTATATATATATATATATATATATATATATATATATATATATATATATATATATATATATATATATATGTGTGTGTGTGTGTATATATATATATATATATATGGAAGAGTGGGTAATTCAATAACAAAATGTGGGAAAAGAAAAAAAAAAACTAAGTAATGCATTTCATCCCCAGAAGGAACTTCTTCAGACTAATGTTTTTTATTGATGGACTGACTCCATCGATAAAACCATTATTAGTCTGAAGTTCCTTCTAGGGATGAAACCTATTACTTAGGTGTTTTTCCCCCCATTTTGTCATTTGATTACCCGTACATATATAAGATCTTACATATCACACTTTTTAACGTTGAACACCTTTCTTATCTTTTTACATTCTATATTTGTGGGTTATTCTCTCTCTCTCTCTCTCTCTCTCACACACACACACACACACACACACACACACACACACACACACACACAGTCTCGCATCATTTGCAACTTTTAATTCTTCAAAATCTTTAGAAAACTAATGAAGAGATTCACAGAAATATTTGCACAGTATGCAGGATATTTTATATAAGTATAAACTACATCAGATTGCATGTCACTCTTAGGATGTAACAACAGTTTAATGAATTCATTAAACTCTTGTCACATTTTAAGAGTGACATGTAGTCTACTATATTACTAAAGTTCCAAGAAACATGCTATGATTAAAAATTATAATTACAGAAGATATGCAAAGTTTACAAAGATTCTTTGAGAAAAAATTGAAAACTGTCATTGTGATGACAATAAAGTTAACATTAATGTGAAATGTATCTTCCATTTACTGAAATTTATTTTAGAAGACAGCACAGATGATGCCAACCTCCATTGCACCTTCTTCATATCACATTTTACAATGACATGAAGTGGATTGATTCTATTGAATCAATTTCTAGGTCTGCTGCTAGGAAAGTTTGTTCACTGTGTCATGTGGGACAATTTTTCCTCACCAGAATCCATCCAGCACATTTATAAATCTACCATTCATCCATGCATTGTATATTGCTGTCATATCTAGTCTGGTTCTTCTGTTATATATCTCAAGATTCTCAACAAAATAAGGTCTGTTATATTATCAGTCCTGATCTGGCATCTCAACTTCAGTCAATTTCCCACCACCATGATGCGGCTTCCTTGTCTTTTCTATAAATATTTTTATAGTAATTGTTCTAATGAACTCTCCTTCTTGTTACCTTGACTGCATGAATTTAAGCATACTACTAGATGGGAAACTAGGTCTCATCATTTTATTGTTGAAATAGCTAGATGTAACTGTAATTTCTATTCTGATAGTTTCTTTGCTTGCATTCATGCCTGTAAAACTCTCTTTTTGCTTCTTGCTTCCATGCCACCTATGATCTTCAAAAATTTAAATGCAATGTTAATCACCATATTCTGTCTTGAATCCTGTTCTTTTATTGTATTTTCTCCTCACTAAAGTCTTCTCATTCTCTTTCACTCTCAGTAAGCCTTGATGTCTTAGTAGTATTATCACCTTGCTTGGGGTGAAATGATTAAAAAAAAAAGAAAAAAGTCATTTATCTATTAATTTTGTGAGTTGTATTTCTTCATTTGAAACAGGCAGCACATCTTCCAAAATAACATTCAAAAATTAATCTTTCCTGGTAAATTGCCACCTGCCAATATAAAATTTTTCAGAAAGCTCCACAAGTTTTCAATTGTGTTATGGTCAAATGAATAAGCTGGACACATCATCAAATGAGTGTCTTTGAAACCTATGTTATTCAGGTAGTCATTAATTTTCTTTACAGAATATAATGGATCATTGTCATGTATAAAAATCCCCTTTCTGAAAGCATTTACTTTCTTCTTGATTATAGCTCTTCATGTGCCTACAAAAAAAATTAATGTGCATCTAACACCATCTTGTTGATGTCTCAGCTTAGAAGGGCAGCATTTGCCAGAAGCAATCCACCCTTTACTATGTCTGTGTGGCTCATTGAGAACAGACTTGTATCCATTGGTGAAAAGATGTATTTTATTATCCATTTCATTTGATTTTCCACATAGATGTCTTTCAAACGTGATTGGCTTTATCACTCGTTCTTTTTGATACTTCTTCACTGTCATGACACCTAAAAATTTCATAGCTTGACAAAGATAAAATTTCATAACTTCTTTCTTCATATGGGACACAAATTAGTGAGATAAAATCTTTAACTTTCTGTTATCAGACCTATATTGGAGTTGTCTATGATCTATACCATTCCAAGTTCAATTTGGGACTAATCAAAGTCATTTTGGGACTAAGCAAGTTCATAATGAAATGGCCAAGTTCAAAATGGGACATAGCAAATTCAAAATGGAATAGTAAAATTCAAAATGGAATAAGCAAATTTGATTTGGGACTTAGCAAGTTTAAAATCAATTAGGCAAATTCACTATGGGGCTGAGCAATTATTTTGCTAAAAAAGACTTTAAAATTAAATGCAACTTTCAGCACTTAAAATCTCTCACTATATCTATCTTTTTTTTCAAACTGTCTTGATATATGCATTCAGTATTTCCTTGCTGCTTTTTCTTAGGACCTTCAAGATTTGCCCTGTTGTGCCCCAAATCATTTCATTTTGAATAACTCTCTCTTATTCCCACTTTTTTAACACTATATATACAATCTATCCATCTCTTTCTTTCTTCTCTTCTCCCTGATTGTCTTAACCAATGAAAGTGCCAGAAACTCTAAATTTGACACAAATTTATCCATTTAAGAATAGCCTTTTGTAAGGAAGTGATAGTAAAATCTATGCAATGCTGCACTCTAATTTTTAATTATCTGATTTACCACCCAGTTGATTTTTTAATCCATGATATTTGTTTATTGAAATGCGCAGATAAGTTTGAAACATTTTTCTTTCTATCATTGTAACTTACAAAAAATGAATAGATCTGGCAGTTTGAAATATGAATAGCTTATGTAAAAATGGTGTAACTGATATAAGTTTTGACCACCAACATCAAAAGTCCTGATATACACCAAAGTATCTTACAGTTATGTTTTGTCTTGTTGGAGCTTTGTCTGGAGCTTCTTCTGAAGGTCATTTTCTATGTATAAATAACATGTTTCCGATATAAATAAGAAACATTGATACATACGTACATATGTATTTGTGCATGTATATTTCTTTTAGTTTCAAAGTGAGAAGCGAATTCATAAAGTCAGGTTACCATTCAAATCAATCTCTCTGTTTACCAATCTTTTTTTCTTTTACCTCTCCCTTAATATACGTGTCAGTTTTCCCTTTCTGCAACTTGTCTTTGCCTATCTAACTTCCAGTCATTCTCTCTCTCTTTTTCTTACTTTATGTCTCCATCTTGCTTCCCATCCCCTCTCCCCTTCTATTAAGTCATAGTAACCTTCTCTCTAATAAAAAAAAATGTGGCATTTAGGAGTTGTACAAAGATTGAGACAAAGTAGTAAGTAGCAGTTACAATGGGTTTTCATGATTAGACAGACACAATTAGTTGTAATGTTACAAAATGTATTATGATTATCAGTATTGTAGGAACAAAATTCATATTGATAGAGGGATTTTTGTGAAGTCCCCCTCCCCATCTTGAAAATATGTCATATATATATATATATATATATATATATATATATATATAAAATATATTGCCAGAAAATTGTTCAGGGCAATGAAGTCCCTCCCCCTCGATTCATACAACCCTGATAATATGATATTTAGCAATTATACACAAAAGTATATATAGGGTATGTTTTAAAAATGAAATCATAAATATTTCAGAAAAAATAAAAAAGAGTCATAAAGAAACACAATGATTTTTTTAAATGAAGAAAAATTTTATTCAATACTGTACATCTTCAAGATTCAATACATTTGGTATAAGTGTTTCAATCTTTGCAATGGATCTCTTGCTCAGTCCACTTGAAATTTCAGTAACTCCGCACTGAACAATGTTCTAATTTCAACTCTACTGAATCCCACATGGTTATCTTCCTTCAAAAGTGTAGGAGTCTGTTTAGCCAATAACAATTTCACTTTTGATTTTATTACAGGCCAAACTGGCTCAATTGGATTTAAAATAGGGCTATATCGAGCTAGCCTTATAATTTTGTGTTCTTTAAATTCTCCATTCAGTATATGTTCCCACCCGAATGACATGGTGCATTGTCAATGACCAAAACTACTGGTTGCTCATAAATGGCAAATGCTTTTCTGAGACCGTCTTTAATCCATTCTAAGGTGTCTTCTTTTTGAATGAGCCTCATTTACTTGTATGCTGCAAAAGGCCCTGACTGTCAATACATCCTGTCAAATGTGTATTGGCACCCCTTGTATCAGCAGAAACTACAGTCTATTGACTTCCTTTCTTTGATCTGCCCTCTTGCCATGTGATGTGAAGGTTGAAATTCATTTCATCCTTATATAGTATAGGACTTTCCTGTCTCTGGGCGTCCAATAAAGTGCTTGCGAATTCGCGTTTTTTTGCTTTATTTTCCACAGATTTCCCTCATTCTGGTTCATACCTGATATCTTTCAATGTATATAAAAGCACATTAAGGTGCAATCTTATGGCTTCTGTGGAAGTGCTTACATTAAATCTTTTGAACAAGCCTTTTTTCAAATCTGACAAGGTATGTCAGCAATTAGCTTCAATTTCTTCCACAAAGTAATCTCGATGTACTGGTAGAATTTTTTTATATCATCTACCACCTCTCCTATCCAATTTCTCTCCTTCCAAAGTCCATCCATAAGCAGTAGATTTAGGGACTCCAAGATGTTCCGCCAAGTCTCTCCACTGTTGATCTGAGTTAAATGCTGCCAATATCTGACTTCTTTTCATTTGTTACTCATTCTTCATTAGATGTTTTCTACACAACGACATTGTAATAATAGTTGGCTGTGTATCACTGCTGTCTGACTATTAAAAAAGTCAATTTCCAATCACTATTTATGGAAAAAGATAGATTGTTCCAATTTGAACTCGCCTAGTCCATAATGAATCTGCTCTGTCCCAATTCAAACTTGCTTATTTCATTATGAATTTGCTTCATTCCAAATCAGACTTGCTTATTTCATTTCGAATTTGCTACATCCCATTCTGAACTTGGCTATTTCATTTTGAATTTGCTACGTCCCATTCTGATCTTGGCTGTTTCATTATGAACTTGCTTAGTCCCAAATTGAACTTGAAATGGTATAGATTTAGTAGACATTCATCCAAAAAAAACAAGTGGAATATAGGTAGATATAATATAGTTATTCACATGTGTATGTGTGTGTGTGTCTGTGTGTATATAGTAGGCAAATGAATAACAAAGTGGAAAAATTTATGTGTTATGCCTTTCATCCTCTTGAAGGACATTATCAGACTAAAGTAATGTTCTTGTTGATGGAATTATATATTTGTAGGAAATGTCAGTTACAATTATGCACCAATAGGAAATGCTGAAGATGTTGGAATGTTGAAATTTTAAATTCATTTTTTTTTCATAAAGATGTGTCTGGGCATGTAGGCCAGCAGATTTCATTCAGTTTCCTTATACTTTTGTCTTTAATAATTTTTATTAATTCTTACATTGTGATAATAGAAGATATGCCAAGAAAGGTGAGATGTTGTAAGAAATTGGATGCAAATTGATCGTGGATGATCTCGTGATCAAAGCACCTTCTATACACTTTCACCTTAGTAAGATGCTTTCACTCTTAATTAAAGCAGCATTTTTTAAATTGAAATTATGGTCAGCATCTTTACAGTGAATGAATAATGCATTGAGTGTTTGTTTTGTTAAAAATCCCTTTTATGTTTATATAATCTCTTATTTAAATTCCTTGTGTTGATCATTACAGGTGATATAGTAAATTCCTCCTTCAAGTTTTAGACAATTATTTTGTTTTGTATTAATCAAGTCTCTTATTGTTTTGGAAATAATTGTAACATTTTATATTAAGCTGAGATAAATTCTTTTCAATTGTAGTTGTGATAGGGTTGGCAGGTAGAGTGATATATCTCGATTTGTTGGATTTGTTGGAATGGTTCATTCTTTTATTTTTAAACATTTGACAAGCCTTCTGTTTCATATTGAATATGAAATAATTAGGATATTGGAGGTACTTAAAAGTATTTTCAATGTATTTCTTCTCATCATGTAAATACTGAAGGCTACAAATTCTAAGTTCTCTTAAATAGAATCCAATAATTATTCCAGATTTCATTTTGTTATGGTAAGATTAAAAATTTATGAGGTCATTTTATTAGTTGATTTGCAATAGACATAGTTTAAAACTTAGAGATCCAAATGGATTCATCTCCTAGTGAAGTTTTGGATTGCATTTAGAGTTTCATGAATCTGATTTTTTCCAAAGTATTTTACTAAGGCAATCAACATATTTCCCATATACTGATGACACTATTAATATATTCCTGAAAAAAAAACATTACCTGACATTGTAGATAAAGTAAACAAAGTTGAACATCTGATAGGATTTACTTATGAAACAGAAACAAACAAGACATTAACTTTCCTCAATATCATCTTAAACCATACTGATAATGACCTAAAAAACAACTGTTCAAGTATATACAGATATATATATATATATATATATATATATATATATATATATATATATATATATATATATATATATATATTGAAGAGAAAAGATAAGCTGCAAATGTTTTTGGTTATAATGTGGATTTTTTTAATATATATTATACTTTATTTTCTATATTTTTTGCTACACATTTTTTGGGTCTTGTGACATTCATCAAGTGAAGAATGGTTATTTTCACATATTATTTAAAGGAATTAATTTTTTCTTATGTTTAACCATTGTCTTTTGTGTGTGGTAGGAATCCAAATTCTTCTTAGACTGGCAGAAAAATGTTCCTTTGTTTAAGGGGTAATAAAACAATTAGGATTGGTCAGAAAAAGGTAAGCGAATGAGGTCTTTGTTCTTATCTTTTTAGGTCCTCTTTAAAATATACACTTTTCTCTTGTTGGAACAACTATAATCTCTTATATATATATATATAAACTGTAACTAAGCCTCACTCAGCATAGTTGCAGTAGAAACCACATATGAGCTCTTTGAGTGTTGAACAAATGCAAATATGACTGAGCAGGTGTTTGCAACATCTAGCAACGTCTAGCCACCCTGTGGAAAACTATGTAAGACACTTGCTGTTTGCAAAAGTCACTGCTGGTTTCATGGCTAGCAATAACAAATTTGTTATTGTTGGTTAAAAAGTTAGCAATGATCATGCTCATTTATATATCCTACTATTACAAATTTTACTTTACTATGTTTAAGCAGATGCCTTGTTTTCTTAAACAGTATGAATTAAATCTAGTGGCCAGTGCATTTGGGAGACTTAAAGGAAACATTCTCTGCAATATGTTCTCTGGAGAGCACATTTCATTTATTAATACTCTCAAATGTGCAAACTGGTAGAGATAATTCACACTGTTTAAAAAACAGGGTGTCTATTCAAACATGGGCATACATGAAAATAACATTTGAAGTAATAGGATATAATGTTAGATAAATCCATTGATTCTTTAGAAATCATATATATCTCCAAAAATGATACTTCAGGTTTAAAATGCATTTTTAAAATCTTTCTTGAGCCTTTTATTTTAGTTTTAATTCCAAGCTAATAGATTAAATTTCATATTTTCAATAAATAAAATGCTTTGCTGTATTTCAAATCAAATTTAAATTGACTGGAATGATTTTTTTCTGAGTATCAGCAAAATCAATGACATTGTCCATATTAACAAATCTATCGACACAATTCTATTCTCTTTCAAAAATAAAATATACTTTTCTGAAACATTATTCTAAGAAAATTAGCTAATTTAAAGTTTAATTGACAACTGAAGAGATGAAACATTTTCAATATGGCTGCCAGCATTTTATAGAATGCTAGCAGCCATATTGAAAATGTTTCATTTCTCCAGTTGTCAATATTCACACTAACAGGAGGATTACCTTATTGCAGATGCAATTGATTCATTGAGGATCAACAAATGGTAGCAGAACATAGCTGATCTGCAACAAAAATGAAGTGAATTTCCTTTTCTATTTTTCTGTTACTTTTAAAGTTTTGTGACTCCAAGACTTATAATTTATGCAAAAATGGATAATTCTAATACATGTTCTTTCAAATAGCCTCCATGGCTAGACAATGAATCTACCTATGAACAATGGAAGAAAAGCCTACATATTTGGAGTAGTCTGATAGACCATCCAAAACCAAAACAGGCTTTGGCTATTTACATATCTTTAAGTGGAAAGGCCAGAGCTGCCTCTTCTGAGATAGACAATGAAGATTTGGAAACATAGACAGGTGTGGATACTGTCATCCAAAAACTGGATGAATTATTTCTGCCAGATAAAGGGAGATGGTAATTTGTTGCCTTTAATAATTTGTGCAATTTGTGTAGAACAGCAGAAACAGAAATAAAGGATTTTCTGATTGATTTCGACCACACCCACTTTAAGTTTATATAGGAAAACATGCCACTCTAGACCCAGTAATGGCATTTATGCTCTTTTCTTCTGTAAAACCTCCTGGGAAGGATGCACACATAATAATGTCAGCAGTGAAGGAAGTGTCTTTCAAAAATATGAAAGAGACCATTAAATGTATTTTTGGCCATTCAGTTACTCCTTCAAGTACTGATAAATGTACTCCTCAGCCCGAGATAAAAATGATTTATAGATAGATTCAGACATAGACAGGGTCAACTGTATATTCATGCCACCCAGGATGGTTGCACTTAAACCAGGCAACTTCCTATACAGTCCCATGGCCATAAAAAAATCCTGTTGGTCGTGCTGGGTAGGTTGCAAGATGTGTTATATGCGACTCAAAATTTCATTGGGCATATAAATATCCTCATGCATATGAGAACAGTGATCAAGGTCTACAAAAGAATACATCAAAAAATGTTCTGTTGTCCTTGTTTGTGGGTCATACTAATAATACAAGGTTACAGTCCTGATAATTGATGCAATGGGTCGTGCTATTTTGGAAACAGGGTGTTCGATCACTGTCTTTGGTAAATGTTGGCTTCAAGAATATTTGAATTCATTAAGTGATTATGAGCAGTCTTTAATTGTGGAACAAACCTCTGCTTCTGCATTTTTTTTTATGATGCTCCAGTAGAATCTGCAAAGAAATTGATTATTCCCTGTTTGATTGGAAATATGAGGTCAGAAATAACTACTGATGTTGTCAAATGTGAAATACCCTTACTTTTAAGCAAAAATTCAATGATAAAAGAAACAATGATTTTGAATTTTCAAAATGACACTCTGATGATTAGAAAGAGAATAATTAAACTGAAAGCCACCACTTCAGGTCATTATTCTTTACCTCTCAATTAGATAATGCTACTTGTAATTTGATCATATTCTCAAAAATGAAGGATACAAATAAAGTAGCCAACAAATTGCATAGGAAGTTTGGTCACCCTAATTCCCCAAAACTCATAAAGTTGATTTGTGATGCAAATACCAATAATCATAAACTTGAACATGAAATGAAATCTGTATCAGAGGTGTGAAACTTGTAACAAATTCAAAAGAACCCCTCCCAGACCCGTTGTCAGTCTTCCTATGGCAAATGAATTTAATGAAACTGTGGCTTTGGATCTGAAAATATGGGGCAAAAGTTATTTTCTTAGGATTGTGGATCTGGCAACTCATTTTTGTGCAGCAAGGGTGATTTAAAACAAAATGGCTTCACCTGTTATTGGAGGGTTCTTCTTCAGTTGGATAACCACTTTTGGTGCTCCAAAAAATACCATTTGACAATGGGTGCAATTCAACAACAGTGAAATACAGGAGTTGGGTGAAGCCCTCAACATGACAGTGATGACAACAGCAGCAGAAAGTTCTTGGAGCAATGGTGTATGAGAGAGACTTAATGCTGTTATTGGTAACATGGTAAATAAAATTATTACAGATATTCAGTGTGATTTGTATGTTGCTTTGGTGTGGTCTATTTTGGATCACAACGCACTTGTCAACAATTCTGATTTTTCCCAAACAGTAGATCCCAAACAGATAGACCTATACAGAGATGATGGACTTATTTTCATCCCCAATAGTAATAATCCACTAAGCATGAAGGTATAAAAGAAAATCATTAGGGCCTTTAAATTACTAGGGTTTAGGATTGAGATTTCCTCTAATCTTAAAATAGTTGATTATCTAGACATCACCCTTAACCTCAATAATAAAACATTTAAACCATACCATTATTTTGCAGAATTATAAACTAAACAAGAAAGTTGGAGAGATAGAGATAGAGAATTGCTTTGTCCTTAATTCTCAGTACCTCATCATTTTTCATCACTGTGATGCCATGTATCCACAATTGATTGAAATGATTTTAGAAATTAACAGTGACTAAATAACATATGTTGAAGACATCTTGGTGGTATGAATGAATAGGTTATTATTCAGATCAAATCAATAGGAATATGTTGATTCATAAACAACATAGGAACTTCTCCAAAGTCAGTACATCAGTTCTCAAGGCAGTAAGGGTTAAATGTTCTAATGTTAGTTTCATCTGTATGAAAGCTTGAAGGCTGTAAGACAATTTTGATCAGAAGTTTTGAAATATGGCATAGAGGTGTGTCTTAGAAAAAATTGGTTGTGATGTTTCTAATTCTGAAAAGGATTTTTGATTACCAACTTCTAATTCGCTCCTCAGTACAGAAAGATTTAAATTTTCCTTACCAAACTGACAACATTCATTTAAGCAAATTTAAAAATGTATATTTGAACATTTTACTTCTCATGAAATCAACTAAATTTTGACTGAACAGAAAATATTTCCTTAATGATTTTAAGTTTCCAGTCCAAGTTGTATATGTGAGAATTCTATTTCTGGTGGCATCAACTAAATTTTGGTTGAACGGAACTAAACATTTCCTGAGAAGATGAATGAGCATTTGAACAAATCACTCTCCCACAACTTCTGCTGAGATAGGAATAGCTGCAAAAAATGTTACACCCATTATCAACCTTGACAGAGGCCAGCATATCAATAGTAGTATTTGAAGGAGAGGCAAATATTGTTACTACTACTGCAATTATTCCTATGATTCTTACTTTTTTTCTGTCTCCTTCCAACAGCACTGGCATGCCAGAGTTATTTTTATCACCAATGTTTTCCCTGGAAAAGAAGAATCCAGAAGCTTCTCATTGTGAAAACAACCCAGAATTTCCTAAAGCAAAATATGCTTGCTTTGTCAGAAGAAAACACAGGAAGAAAAAAGTAGATGCATGGATATGGACAGAATCAAAAATGGCGGAAAAAAATATCTAGTAATATTCAAAATTAATAATTAGAATAACTAGTGTGTAAAGATTTCCAAACATGTCAAAAGTCAAAATGTCTTACAAAAAGAACTCTCTCTCTCTTACTCTATATATACATATATATATATACATATATACATATACATACATATATATATATATATATATATATACATATATATATATATATATATATACATATACATATATATATATACATATACATAAA